>CM034155.1:167757858-168300358 GCA_019776745.2 Taxus chinensis | reverse complement strand
AATGATTTCTATGAAGAAGAAGGACAGATCCTTTTGCTTGTGTGTGGACTACAGGAAACTGAACAAAGTAACGATCAAGAATCATTACCACCTTCCTTGTGTTATGTTTGTGGAGCCTATTTTCATGTTAGAGTGTGGTACACCTTCTATGTGTTACACTCGGGTATTTTTACAGCGGTTTATTAACCCATGGGTAATGGGTAACCGTTATGGGTTGTTTTTGGGCCCATGGTTTTTTGGTACCCATTGTTTTGTAAAACCTCCTCTTCGGCTACCCATAGGTTTATGGGACGGTTTTGTTTTTTTCCCATTGTTTGATACCCATGGTTTTGTAAAACTGCTTAAGCAGTTGTCTATTTATATGGTCTTATGCATATAATAGACAAACAATAAAATGTATTGCAAATGTGTTTTGAATTCGGGTGTGAATTCTGTAGAGTTTGTTGAGCATAGCTCCAAACGGATCTAGGTATTGTATTGAGAGAGTGGAGGCTTGTAATAAAATATGAGCAAGTGATTCTTGGTGGACGTAGCCCAAATTGGGTTAATCACGTTAAATCTTGTCTCTCTATGTTGTGTTATTTATTCTGCACTTTTCTTTGAGATCTGTAATATTTTCTGCATATTAGTTTCTACTGTTTTGATTCTGTAAGGGATTATTCTACATATTTTATCTCTTATCACCTAACACCTCGCATTGATGATTTGATTGATCATACAAAGGGGTTATAATATTTTCCAAGATAGATCTTAATTTTGGTTACCATCACCTGAGGATTGCAGATGCAGATGTCCACAAGACAACTTTCCACAAAAGATATGGAAACTATGAGTTCATAGTTGTGCCATTTAGTCTGACAAGTGCCCCTGCAATGTTCATGAGTTTGATGAATAGGGTATTCAAGAATTTTCTAGACCTCTTTTTACTCATGTTCCTTGATGATATTTTTATCTACTCATGTACCCGTGAGGAGCACAAGGACCACATTCGTCAGGTTCTGCAGTGTCTTCATGAGCAATAGATATATGGGAACTTCGAGAAGTGTACAATCTTCAAGTCAAAGGTTCACTATTTTGGAAACATTATATTTGGGGAAGACATCACAGTCAATCCTTACAATATTGGATCTATTATGGATTTTCTAACACCTACTGGTGTGACCGAGGCGCACAATTTCATGGGATTGGCATGTTATTACAAGAGGTTTATTTAGGATTTTTCTTCTATTGTGCATCCCATCACTTCCCTTCATTGGAAAGGGAAGAATTTTATTTGGTCAAATAGATGTGAGGAGGCCTTCAAGATACCAAAGTAATGCCTTACAATAGCACACATTCTAGCAGTGCAAGATTCATAGGGACATTTCTTTGTATGCACATATGCTTCTTTGGCAGGAATAGGAGGGGTGCTGATGCAGGAGGACTTTGTAATAGACTTTGAGTCTTACAAAATTAAGGATTATGAGCGCAATTATCTAACTCATCACCTTGAGCTTGTAGCAATTATGCATACTTTGATTTGATGGAGACATTTCCTTTTAGGTAGGAGATTCATTCTCAGAAGTAAGCACTTGAGTCTTTGTCACCTCTTCACACAACCCAATCTAAACGCTCGTCAGTTGTGTTGGATGGATTTTCTTTGTGATTACGACATGGAGATAGAGAATGTGAAGGGGAAGGAGAATGTGGTTGCAGATTTCTTGAGTTGTCATGGACATTTATTTATGGCTACACCAATTGGTACAAACATAAGGACCAGAATTTTGTTGTAGCTTCCATAGGATAGGTTCTACCTTTCAGTCATAGAAGAGATCGAGTCTCAGAGACCTCTTCAGGGGAATTTTGATGTATTTTGGTTAGAGATAGATGGTATTCTTTGGCACAGAGGTCAGATATATGTACTGAGAGATGGAAGATTGAGGTAGGATATCATTGTTTAGGCACACCGTACACCCTATTCAGCCCATCCAGCTGTGAAGAATATGTACATCACTTTGAGGAAGTTGTACGATTGGAGAGGGTTACAGAGATACGTAGCTTATTTTGTGTCTCATTTTTTAGAGTGTTATAAGGTGAAGGCCGAGAATCAACATCCACCTGGCCTTCTATATCCTCATGTCATACCTAAGTGGAAATGGGACACAATTTCCATGGATTTCCTTGTAGGGATACCTACGTCGAGATACCACAAAGATGACATCATGGTCATGGTGGATATATTGACCAAAGTGGCTCATTTTTCTCTTTTAAATACCACCTATATAGCTACTGCATTGGCATGAGTATATCTAGATGAGATTTTCAAACTACATGAGATTCCGTGGAAGATCATTTGCGACCATGATCCCTTGTACACCTCTCCCTTTTGGACCACCCTGTAGCATGCTCTCGTGACGAAGATCAATTTTAATAAAGCATATCACCCTGAGACAAATGGACAAATAAAGTGGGTGAATTAGATCTTGGAGGACATGCTTCAGATGTATATCATGGACCATCATTCAAGGTAGGAGGAGTCCTTGTACTTAGTGGAGTTTACCTATAACAATAGTTTCTAGAGTTCAATTTTTATGGTTCAATTTCAGGAACGGTATTGTAGGGAGTGTAGGATACCATGAAGTTGGAACAGGTTGGAGGGTAGGGTTTCTCTTGGGCTAGCTTTATTATAGGATATGAAGTAGTATGTTATCTTTATTTGAAAGAGATTGTAGGAGGCTCAGGATAGACAAAAGATGTAGTTCCCACTTCCCTTCGACCTCATTTTGTTTTGTTGCTTTCGAGACTGATTACTTCACTATGGATTTATTATGGCTTCTTGATTTAGCATGCTAGTAGATATTATAGACATTGAACTGTTATTGATTTAATCTTTATATGATGCATATGGTTTACTGGTGGACATTTGATGACGATATTTGTATGCTTTTGACAGGGTTAATTATCTTAATTATGACATGTGGTATATTTAATCATATTGAGTAGAACTTGATAATTGGACTAATGTGATGATCTTTTTGATATAAATAAAATGTGGAATAGAAATGTGCTAGAAAGTGTAAGTGATATCGTACTTGCATAGATGATAGTAAATCATGTGTCGTTTAGTTTAGATATATTGTATATTTGGCATGAACGTTTTAATGCGGCCAACAAGCCGAAGGAGGTATTTTCTGTTCTGCAGGTATATTATATTCACAACAATATTGGGGAGTGGAGACCAACCACATCGGGATTCGAGAAGAATCCAGCTAAGGTCACCATGGCAACAAGTAATTGTGTGTGTGTTAGAATTATCTGATAAAGGGAAAATTGTGACCTAGGGATCATGTGTTGTTTTGTTTTAATTTTTCCCTTTTTGTTTTATGTTAGTATGTGTTGTTCTTAGTAAGTGAAATTTTAGTCATGTTATTATTCATTTTCTTTGGATTGGAGTTTACCCCTTGTTAGCCATGGGTTGTAGTGGGTTAATTAAGTTAATTTGAAATTGTCCTAAACTAATTAAAAGATGTGACCTAAGAGAGTTCATTTATTAGGATTTGATTTACTTGGTATTTTGTGTGGTTTGATGTGTGTTTGAGTTTTGAGTGTAGCACACTCTACCCCACATGGGAAACTCGAATTTGGCCTTGGAGGCCAAATTTCAAAGCTTGTGGGACAAGTCAAACTTGTCCCACACCTCTTAAAACCCCATGCCAACCCTACCTATGGGTTGGAAGGCCAAATTTAGGGTCTTTTAGGTGTTTGGGGGGATTAAAAGGGTAAAATATTAATTGCACTTCCTTTCAAAATTTAATTTTTTCCTTTGAGGGAGTGGGCTTAGTTGGAGTGTGTAAGGTGCTTGCTTTTCTTTCAACCACTTATTAATGGTGCTTTGGAATTTGATGTTGACCAAATGATGTGGAGTGGAGGGAAAAGGAGGTGGCATCCTACTTGGAGCCACATCATTCCTCCCTCTATTTTCTCTATTTATTTGATCCTCTTGTTTTTTTGGGGGTTGGAAGTTTCATTTTTAGTCTTGTGTATTTTGGAGAGGAGAGGAATTGGAAGGAGTTTGTGGATTTTTGGAGCTTGTTGATACTTGTGGGAATTTTGTGGAGCTTGTGGATGCTTGCTTGATCTTTGGAGGGATTTGAGACTTCATACTTGGAACAAGCTCTACCATGGAAAGGTAGGAGCTTCACCTTTGTTGTATTATGTTTTCTCTTTTTGTTACATGAATGAGTACATATGTTGTGTTGAATTTTGTTGTTGTAATGCTTGTTGGGAATGGGTAGAATGCCTAAGTTGGGAGTGGGAGGAGACTATGGGGAGTTTAATTGAGGGAGGCATAAGAGATCATGTTCTTGAGGAGGGAGTTTGGGTTGGGTGCCCACCTTGTAAGAGAAATGCTTACATTTTCTTCTTGTTTTACTTTGAGGGAGCCATAAGAGTTGAGGGATGCATAAGAGTGAATGGAGGGATAAGGGGTACTTGAGGGAGGCATAAGAGTTGTTAGGGGTATTGTGTTTTGCATTGGAGGCTTTTAGGTGGCACCCATTCCCATTGGGAGGAATAAGTGGCCTCCCCATAGGTCTTACTCTTATGGATTTCTTGATAAGCCTTGTGACTTGTTGTTGTGATTGTTTTCCTTCTTGTTGTGTTGTTTATTCTCTTGTTTTGAAGGATTATGGAATGCATGTGAAATGTTATGTTTAGTTATGTGGAAGCTTGTAGTTGCCATGAGTTGGATTCTCTCCCATTGTGATGTGGTTAGGGCTTGGGGGGCCAATGGAGAGGATGGCTTCTCTTCTCCATTGGGTATTTTGGTTGGGAGGAGAGCGTTGCCTCTCCCCTTATCTTGTTGTGAATCAAGAAAACTATGCAGGAGCCACCTTGTTGATAGTTGAAGCATTGGAACCTTGTTGATGACAATGTGGAACCACCATGTATTTTACCCACCTTAAGTGGAGGAAAAACGTAATATTGCTTTGTATTTTAGCTTCCAATATTGTAAATTTGTTTCCTACATTAAATGGAAAATGTTGTAACAAGATTTTGAAAGAAAGTTGTTTTCATCTTATTTAGTAAGAGAGGTATTGAAAAGTGAGAACATTAATGCATATTCTCTTCTTGTATTATGGAGAAAAGACTCAAATTTTAAATGGCTTCCAATATGCAAATAAAGTAAATTGTGTCCTAACTCTATTATGTGTTTCCTCATTTAAGAATTTCTTGTAAATCCATTGCAAATTGTAAAGGGGAAATGAAATTGAATCTTTTTGAAATCCCATGCTATGTTTATTGAATTGTGTAGAAGGAAATCCTAATGCAAAGACTATAAGCTTATTAATTTTAATACCCAATGTTCCTTAATACATAATAAGGAAATTAATATTTTCAATATAATCCATATCTATGTAATATTACAACTAATGGATTTACTATTTTTGGATTCTAAACATAACAATATACCATTAATATCTATTTGTAGTAACTAAGTATACTAATACGAACTGCAGCTAGAAAAAAAACAATAGTAAATATAAAATCAAACCTACGTAGGAGGCGTCCATGGAATTGCAAACGAAAATAAGCTAAAATACTTATAAAATCTCACATTCATGTAATATACAACAATTAAAATAATGATAGGTCTCTGTTTATTCATCGTGTTGTAAGACTGTAACTTCATACACTCAGAAAGGTTCATATAATTGCAAAACAAATTGGGCTTCGTGAATATTCTTATATGAAACGGATCCACCTCTCTGAGATTCTCCCCTACTTCGTGAACATTCTAATTTGAAACAGACCCACCTTTATGAGACTTTTTTTTATTTTTCCACGGGCTGTATACTAAATCTGGTAAGGTTTCAATAGAGAATCAATGTAATAAATTTCATCGGGTCCCCGGGTAACACTTTCACTGTCCCTCCGTCGATTTTGATAAAATTATCACAAAGGAGAACCCGAATTGGAGGATGCATTCGTTACTGAACAAATAACAACATAAACGGACAACATGCATGCTTAAAGCGCTCGAAATAAACAAAAGGGGGACTGTGGTGGTTGCCGCGGCCTAGGCATTTCTCTCCTCGCCCGTAGCTCCATCTACCACCTCCATTCTTGTTTACACGGCCAGGGCCGAAGGGAACAAGTAACTGATTGTTCCTTTGAAGTTTAGCTTCTACTGTAACCACCTCACCTTTCTCCACGCAGCCTGGGCGATTTTACCAGTGTTTACACTTGCTACCCCGGTCTGAAGCATCACCCTCAACAACAACACTCACCTGCGCGACTCAGGACATATTAAAAATAGTAGGCTGACTGATATAATATTAGACTTGCGAAATTACAAAGAGAAATTAATGAAAACGACTGAAAAACAAAAGAAATGAATGGAAAGAAAACTCAGGAATGTTCATAAGGTTATTCGAATGCTCAATCGCACCGGCTTCCGATTCAAAAAACTTCACGGCGATAGTATGAACGGGAATGCGAGGATTAAAGCTAGGACAACGAAAAATGGTTTAGTTGTTGCAGAAAAAGAAATCCACCTTTAGTCAACATGCCTGTTCCCAGCGTTAGGTTCATATTTAATTGCCTCCTTAAAGCCACGCGACTGTGTAGAGTGTAGGCCTTGCAAATTTCAAAGTGAAATGATTGAAAAAAAAAAGTTATGCGGCCAGTTGTGTAGCCTGTATGCAAGATAGCGAGTAGATATTTTATGGCGGGTGGCTATTAAAGCCACCCACCCCCAACCATGTCTTCCCACCTTTCTTTTTTTTGAATGTTCCTCCACATGAAAATCTTTTTGTTTGGCCGCTTACCTTTTAAACGTATCCTTGGCCACGTGGATGTGGCATGTCGATGGTCTCACTATGGCTCCATTTTTCAAAGGGCTCGACATAAGTGAGATTATGCCTGGCGATCATACTTACTCATGGTGGAAAGTGTTTACCCACGCACACCATGGTATGACCTTGTTTATATCCCTTATGTTCTTCGCAACTTAACGTTTCTGTATAGGCGCTATGATCAAGATATAGATATCTAACATGATACCTTTAAAATAATGAACCCGACCATCTAATTAACCTTGTTTTCCCTTGGAGCTCGTCATTGGTTATGAGATCCATCTATGTACTTATATTAAAATTTTCCTGTTGTAGTAATAGTTGAAGTCGGTTATCGTTGACTTGCCAAGTTGCACATTGGCTTAACCTTGAACCTTGGAAAATATAAACATGGGCATTTTGAAGTGTGGCAATGGCATATTTTTGAATAGCTCGCTTGGAGTGGATCGGCCAGTATATAACCTTGATTGGCGATATATATATAATACTAAACTCACCGAGCCATGTGAAAACAATTCAAAACATGGCTTCATTTAAATTACAAAGTGAATTATGATTAAGTTAATAAAATGCCTTTTTGTTTATAAACATATAAACCTGGTGGTATATATATATATATATATATATATATATATATATATATATATATATATATATATATATCTCATTTTGAGATTTTAAATATATATATATATATAGTATTTAAGTAATCAAACTGAAGATTAAATATAATACCTCAAATGTAAAATATAAAACTTTTAATGTCCGTCAAGGGCAGGTACAAATACATTATCAAAAAAAAAATTCAGTCATAATTTTGGTTATGTGTTTATGAAAGCAAGTTCTTGGCGCATCGTAGTCATCGTTGTTTTTGCGGCGTTACATTTTGGTATCAGAGCCGGGGGTTCGAAGCCTAGACCCTTGGGCACACGCAGAAAAACATGAAACGTGAACATTTAACCTAGTGCAGAGCTGATTCTTTTAAAAATATAAAACCACATTGTTGATAATTATAGGAAACAACAAATTTAGAAAAACTGACACAAGACCTAGAACAATGAACTAACTCTTCACCTTGATCTGTGCAGGAGGCGCGGATTGGGCGAGGGGTCTTTTCATATAGACCTAGATATACCACCACCAGAGCAGGCCGTAGTAGCCATTCTACCTCAGATCTTAGACACACTCCAGGATGTCAATGCCACTATACACGGAGAGCCCTTGGGAGGAGGACTTACAAGACATAGTTTGGAGCCATCGATAGATGCCCAGGCATCCCCTCGACACAACGAGGAGCACAGGGCAGAGAAATTCCGTGCAGAGTTGGCTAGGGTAGAGTCACCACAGAGAGTACATGGGGACATGATCTCAGGACATAGGGACAGGTCTCGGAGCCCTAGACAAATTGAGGAGCATACAGAGAGATCTAGGATTTGTCATACGTCACCTGCAGACCATATCAGGGAGATCTTGAAGCTACGACCATCTCATTATTAAAGTGATACAGGTGGTTTTCAGGTAGAGGCCTGGTTGGTGAGCTTGAGCGGATGCTTCAAGCTCTGCCCTTGTACTAGCAACATGAAAGCTCGTGTTGCAATCCATCTTCTGAAGGATGGAGCAGGAGTCTGGTGGAGGACCGAGGAGCAGAAGCTCCATGTTGACTCGGAGACGATTACCTGGGAGCTATTTGAGGAGCGTTTCAGGAGCAGGTATTTACCCAGGAGATTTATACAGCAGCGGATAGACGAGTTTCATGACCTCCGTCAGGCATCGATGACAGTAGCTGAGTATGAGAGTCGATTTCTGGACCTACTCCAGTACGTCGACTATATGCAGGATGAGCAGGTACGGATTCACAGATTCATCCGGGACCTAAAATTGGATTTAGGTGGCGTAGTACGCATTCACTGCCCACAGACATTAGTAGAGGCCGTGGAGAAGTCCTATATTGTAGAGGAGACACGGGGGAAAACGCAGCAGGCTAGAGACAGAGTTCGGAACCATATCCAGCAGATGCAGGATGGTAGGTCGAAGGGGTCAGTTCCTCCTCCATGGGGTGGACAGAGTTTAGGGTAAGCTTCATTCAGGCCACCACAGCAGTAGCAGCAGCAGCATACCCGCCCACCTTACCGACCTCCTCAGAGATTTGATGCGTAGAGAGGACGTAGTATGGGGCCTCCTCCTAGGGGTCCCATCAGGACACAGGGTGCACCGAGAGCTCAGTCAGTAGGAGCTCGTTAGCAGAGACCTCAGCAGTCCATATCCGGATCGTTAGGATCTATATCTCAGTCATCTAGAGTACCAGCTGGAGCTACTTCTCACTGGAGAGGACCAGGCAGCTGTTATGGTTGTGGTGTTGTTGGACACCATTGGAGAGATTACCCACATAACCCTAACAAGGGTAAGACGCAGGGATCAGAGCCTACTGTTGGAGATATGGCACGGAGTCATCGGATCTACGCAGTGGTCGAGAACCACCAGGCTGAGCATCAGAGTACTGTGATTGAGACGACAGGTAGTATTAGTGGTATTTCCACCTCTATATTATTTGATTCTGGTTCTTCTGATTCTTTTATTGCACCATCCTTAGTAGAGCATTGTAGGCTGGTGGCAGTTAGGTAGGGCCGTAGTTGGGACGTTGAGATGGCTTCTGGAGCCAAAATTTCTGTAGACTCCTTAGTTAAGGAGTGTGTAGTGGATTTGGGACCCTTCACCACTACTTCTGATCTTCGGATCCTTCCATTAGGATCTTATGGCATCATTTTAGGCATGGATTGGTTGTCCGCTCACAGAGCTAGAGTGGATTGTTACCATAAGACTATTGCTTGCATAGATGACCTTGGAGTAGAGTCAGTGATATCAGGAGTTAGAAGGGCCGTATCCATTCGCACCATCTCCGTTATGCAGCTTAAGCAGTGTGCGCGACGGGGTTGTCAGTTGTTTGCTATTATGGTCAGTGACAGATCAGAGGATGAGTCGAGAGGACCTTCCCTCAATGACCATCCTATCTTATCAGAGTTTGCTGATGTGTTCCCAGGGGAGCTACTGGGGTTACCTCCCCTACGTGAGATCGACTTCCATATAGATCTAGTTCTAGGCGCAGAGCCTATCTCACGAGCACCCTATCGGATGACTACTCCTGAGTTATGTGAGCTCAAGTTGCAGCTTGAGGACCTTCTGGAGAAAGGCCTAATCCATCCTAGTGTATCCCCTTGGGGTGCACCAGTGATCTTCGTAAAGAAGAAGGATGGATCTCTTCGGTTGTGTATTGACTACCGATAGCTGAATAAAGTAACGATCAAGAATCGTTACCCCCTTCCACGCATTGATGATTTATTTGATCAGATGAAGGGGGCTACAGTTTTCTCTAAGATAGATCTTAAGTCAGGGTACCATCAGCTCAGGATTGCAGAGACGGATATTCATAAGACAGCATTCCATACGAGATATGGCCACTACGAGTTCACAGTGGTACCTTTCGGTTTGACGAATGCCCCCGCAATGTTTATGAGTTTGATGAATGGGGTACTCAAGACCTTCCTTGATCGCTTCGTGCTCATCTTCCTTGATGACATTCTGATTTACTCACGCACACGTGAGGAGCACGAGGAGCACCTTCGCCAGGTTCTTCAGTGTCTTCGCGAACAGCGCCTTTACGGGAACTTGGAGAAGTGTGCGTTCTTTCAGCCTGAGGTGCAGTATTTGGGTCACATCATTTCTGGGGAAGGTATCGCAGTCGATCCTTCCAAGATTCGAGCCATCATGGACTGGCCAACACCCACTAGTGTGACCGAGGTGCGTAGTTTCATGGGTCTAGCAGGGTACTACAGGAGGTTTGTTCAGGATTTTTCTCGGATTGCGCACCCCATCACTTCCCTTCAGCGGAAAGGGAAGAAGTTTGTATGGTCAGATAGATGTGAGCAGGCCTTCAGTACACTGAAGGAATGCCTCACGAGAGCACCTATTCTTGCAGTGCCAGATCCTCAGGGTGAGTTCTACGTTTGCACAGATGCTTCCTTGGCAGGACTTGGTGGTGTGCTAATGCAGGAGGGTAGAGTAGTTGCCTTTGAGTCTCGCAAACTCAAAGATTATGAGCTCAATTATCCGACCCATGACCTTGAGCTTGCAGCAGTGGTACATGCCTTAGTGTGGTGGAGACATTTTCTTCTTGGCCGGAGATTTACACTCAGGACTGATCACTTGAGTCTTCGCCACCTCTTCACGCAGCCCAATCTCAACGCTCGTCAGCGGCGTTGGATGGAGTTACTCTGTGAGTATGACATGGAGATAGAGCATGTGAAAGGGAAGGAGAATGTGGTTGCAGATGCCTTGAGTAGGCAGAGACATGTGGCTATGGCCACCTCAGTGGGCACAGATTTACGGAGTAGGATCTTGCAGCAGCTTCCTCATGATAGTTTCTACCTTGCAGCCAGAGCAGAGATTGAGTCTCAGAGACCCCTTGAGGGGAGATTTGATGGATTTTCATTAGAGGCAGATGGTCTTCTCAGACACAGAGGTCGGATATATGTTCCTTTAGATGGAGGCTTGAGACATGACATTTTGACAGAGGCTCATCGTGCACCTTATTCAGCCCATCCTGGGGTGAAGAAGATGCACGCCACCCTGAGACAGTTGTACTTTTGGAGAGGACTTCGGAGAGATGTAGCTTTGTTTGTGTCACACTGTTTAGAGTGCCAGAGGGTGAAGGCCGAGCATCAGCATCCAGCTGGCCTTCTCTATCCTCACGCCATACCGGAGTGGAAGTGGGACACCATTTCCATGGACTTCATCGTTGGGTTACCTACGTCGAGATACCATCACGACGCCATCATGGTCACGGTGGATAAACTGACGAAAGTAGCTCATTTTTCTCCAGTGAAGACCACCTATACAGCAAGTGCTGTGGCACGAGTATACCTTGATGAGATTGTCAGATTACATGGGATTCCGTGGAAGATCATTTGCGACCATGACCCTTTGTACACCTCCCATTTCTGGACCACCATGCAGTATGCCCTCGGGACGAGGATTAATTTCAGCACAGCTTATCACCCTGAGATAGATGGACAGACAGAGAGGGTGAATCAGATTTTGGAGGATATGCTCAGGATGTACGTGATGGATCATCAGTCGAGGTGGGAGGAGTATCTGTATTTGGTGGAGTTTTCCTACAATAATAGTTTCCAGAGTTCTTTAGGCATGGCTCCTTTTCAGGCTTTATATGGTAGAGAGTGCAGGACACCTCTTAGATGGGATAGGATTGAGGACAGGGTTTCCCTCGGGCCAGCTTTATTACAGGACATGGAGTAGCAGGTTGCTTTGATCAGAAAGAGATTGCTGGAGGCGCAGGATAGGCAGAAGAAGTATTCAGACCAGCATAGGAAAGATCACAGTTTTGAGGTAGGCACGAAGGTGTTTCTTCGTGTCAGACCGCATAAGAGCCCTATCCGTTACGGAAAAGGTTCTAAGCTTGCTCCTAGGTTTGTGGGTCCCTTTGAGATCTTGGAGCGCCTCGGTCCCTTGGCCTATCGTCTAGCATTGCCACCTAGCTTATCTCGCGTCCATGATGTGTTTCACGTTTCTGTGCTTAGGAGATATATTTCTGATCCTTCTCACGTGCTAGATTGGACCGCATTGCAGGTACAGGATCAGGGGCAGGTGATGGTGGAGCCCGTATGCATTATAGAGCGCAGGACCCTGGGCCTTCGCGGCAGAGAGATTGATCAGGTTCGGGTCCAATGGGACAGGTATGATGAGACTGCAGCTACTTGGGAGGATGCTACTTTGCTACGAGGACAGTTTCCACACCTTTTCCAGTGACTTCCAGGAGGAAGTCGAGTCTAAGGGGAGGGGGATGTAGTGCCCACTTCCCTTCGACCTCATTTTGTTTTGTTGCTTTCGAGACTGATTACTTCACTATGGATTTATTATGGCTTCTTGATTTAGCATGCTAGTAGATATTATAGACATTGAACTGTTATTGATTTAATCTTTATATGATGCATATGGTTTACTGGTGGACATTTGATGACAATATTTGTATGCTTTTGACAGGGTTATTCATCTTAATTATGACATGTGGTATATTTAATCATATTGAGTAGAACTTGATAATTGGACTAATGTGATGATCGTTTTGATATAAATGAAATGTGGAATAGAAATGTGCTAGAAAGTGTAAGTGATATCGTACTTGCATAGATGATAGTAAATCATGTGTCGTTTATTTTAGATTATATTGTATATTTGGCATGAATGTTTTAATGCGGCCAACAGGCCGAAGGAGGTATTTTTTGTTCTGCAGGTATATTATATTCACAACAATATTGGGGAGTGGAGACCAACCACATCGGGATTCGAGAAGAATCCAGCTAAGGTCACCATGGCAACAAGTAATTGTGTGTGTGTTAGAATTATCTGGTAAATGGAAAATTGTGACCTAGGGATCATGTGTTGTTTTGTTTTAATTTTTCCCTTATTTTATGTTAGTATGTGTTGCTCTTAGTAAGTGAAATTTTACTTATGTTATTATTCATTTTCTTTGGATTGGAGTTTACCCCTTGTTAGCCATGGGTTGTAGTGGGTTAATTAAGTTAATTTGAAATTGTCCTAAACTAATTAAAAGATGTGACCTAAGAGAGTTCATTTATTAGGATTTGATTTACTTGGGATTTTGTGTGGTTTGATGTGTGTTTGAGTTTTGAGTGTAGCACACTCTACCCCACATGGGAAACTCGAATTTGGCCTTGGAGGCCAAATTTCAAAGCTTGTGGGACAAGTCAAACTTGTCCCACACCTCTTAAAACCCCATGCCAACCCTACCTATGGGTTGGAAGGCCAAATTTAGGGTCTTTTAGGTGTTTTGGGGGGATTAAAAGGGTAAAATATTAATTGCACTTCCTTTCAAAATTTAATTTTGTCCTTTGAGGGAGTGGGCTTAGTTGGAGTGTGTAAGGCGCTTTGCCTTTCTTTCAACCACTTATTAATAGTGCATTGGAATTTGATGTTGACCAAATGATGTGGAGTGGAGGGAAAAGGAGGTGGCATCCTACTTGGAGCCACATCATCCCTCCCTCTATTTTCTCTATTTATTTGATCCTCTTGTTTGTTTTGGGGGTTGGAAGTTTCATTTTTAGTCTTTGTATTTTGGAGAGGAGAGGATTTGGAAGGAGTTTGTGGATTTTTGGAGCTTGTTGTTACTTGTGGGAATTTTTGTGGAGCTTGTGGATGCTTGCTTGATCTTTGGAGGGATTTGAGACTTCATACTTGGAACAAGCTCTACCATGGAAAGGTAGGAGCTTCACCTTTGTTTGTATTATGTTTTCTTCTTTTTGTTATATGAATGAGTACATATGTTGTGTTGAATTTTGTTGTTGTAATGCTTGTTGGGAATGGGTAGAATGCCTAAGTTGGGAGTGGGAGGAGACTATGGGGAGTTTAATTGAGGGAGGCATAAGAGATCATTTTCTTGAGGAGGGATTTTGGGTTGGGTGCCCACCTTGTAAGAGAAATGCTTGCATTTTCTTCTTGTTTTACTTTGAGGGAGCCATAAGAGTTGAGGGAGGCATAAGAGTGAATGGAGGGATAAGGGGTACTTGAGGGAGGCATAAGAGTTGTTAGGGGTATTGTGTTTTGCATTGGAGGCTTTTAGGTGGCACCCATTCCCATTGGGAGGCATAAGTGGCCTCCCCATAGGTCTTACTCTTATGGCTTCTTGATAAGCCTTGTGACTTGTTGTTGTGATTGTTTTCCCTCTTGTTGTGTTGTAGATCTCTTGTTTTGAAGGATTATGGAATGCATGTGAAATGTTATGTTTAGTTATGTGGAAGCTTGTAGTTGCCATGAGTTGGATTCTCTCCCATTGTGATGTGGTTGGGGCTCGGGGGCTAATGGAGAGGATGGCTTCTCTTCTCCATTGGGTATTTTGGTTGGGAGGAGAGCGTTGCCTCTCCCCTTATCTTGTTGTGAATCAAGCAAACTATGGAGGAGCCACCTTGTTGATAGTTGGAGCATTGGAACCTTGTTGATGACAATGTGAAACCACCATGTATTTTACCCACCTTGAGTGGAGGAAAAATGTAATATTGCTTTGTATTTTAGCTTCCATTATTGTAAATTTGTTTCCACATTAAGTGGAAAATGTTGTAACAAGATTTTGAAGGAAAGTTGTTTTGAACTTCATTAGTAAGGTTGTAATGGGATGGAATTAAAAGTTGAAAGAAAGACCATCTATTTATTCTCCTTTACTTGGCTTGGAACCTCTTATAAATGTGTTGATCTTGTTGAAATGTTAGTAGTTCTTGTTTTAAAACTTAATGGAAATATTGTAAGAATTTCTTGAGGAATGTTGGGAAATTTACAAGGGGAAATGAAATATAATATTATTGAAATTCATTTTATTACTTAAGAGATGTATTGGAAATCCTTGGAATGACTAGAAGCTCTTTAAGTCTTAATGCCCATTGTTGATGAAAAGACTTAAGTTTTTAATAGCTTTCAATATAATCCAATGAAGAAATATTAAGCTCTAGCTCTATTATGTTTTTCTTCTTTTAAGAATCCATTGTAAAACTATTTGCAAATTGTAGTGAAAGGAAATCACACCTATTTGAAATTTCATACAAATGTTTCTACTAGAAAAAAAAACAATTGTAAGTCCCATACAATGCAAACCTATTAAATTGCGTAGAAAGAGATTTTAAACGAAAATTTCTAAGCTTAAATAAGTTATTAAATCTCACATTTCATGTAATAAGGACAACTAATATAAAATAATATTCATGTTCTGTTTATTAAAAACTAATGGTTTTACTATTATAGGATTTTAACTAATAACAATATACTCATTAATATTCCCTTTATATTAATGCAAAATTAAAACCACAGCTTCATGAATAATATCTGATATAAACGGATCCACCTACTGCATGAACTGTCTCCTTTTTTTTTTGCAAAACAAATCTTCCATGAACATTCTGATATGAAACAGACCCACCTCTATGAGATTTTTTTTTGTTTTCCACGGGCTATATACTAAATCTGGTAAGGGCCTCAATAGAGAATCAATGTAATAAATTTCATCTGGTCCCCGGGTAACACTCTCACTGTCCCTCAATCGATTTTTGATAAAAATATCACGAAGGAGAATCCTGAATTTGAGGATGCAGTCGTTATTGAACAGATAACAACATAGTTGGACAACCTGCATGTTTAAAGCACTCAAAATAGAAAAGAAGGGGACTGTGGTGGTTGCTGCGACCTGGCATGTCTCTCCTCGCTGCTCCATCTACCACCTCCATTCTTGTTTGCCGGCCAGGCCATGGATCCCAGCTGTTCCTTTGAACACTTCTACTGTAACCACCTCACCTTTCTCCACGTGGCCTGGGTGATTTTACCAACGTTTACACTTGCAACCCGATCTGAAGCTTCACCCTCAACAACCACACTCACCTGTGCGGCTCAGGACATATTAAAAATAGTAGGCCGACTGATATAATATTAGACTTGCGAAACTGCAAAGAGAAAGTAATGAAAAACGACTGAAAAAAAAAAGAAATGAATGCAAAGAAAACTCAGGAATGTTCACAAGGTTATCCGAATGCTCAATCGCACCAGCTTTCGATTCAGAAAACTGCACGGCACAGTATGAACAGGAATGCGAGGATCAAAGCTAGGACAACGAAAATGGTTTAGTTGCTGTAGAAATAGAGATCCACCTTTAGTCAACACACTTGTTCCCAGGGTTAGGTTCATATTTAATTGCCTCCTTAAAGCCACGCGGCTGTGTAGAGCATAGGCCTTGCAATTTTCAAAGTGAAATATTGAAAAAAAGAAGTTATGCGGCCAGTTGTGTAGCCTGTACGCAAGACAGGGAGTAGATATTTTATGGCAGGTGTGGCTATTAAAGCCACCCACCCCCAACCATGTCTTCCCACCTTTCTTTTTTTGTCTCCAATGTTTCTCCACGTGAAAATCTTTTTGTTTGGCCGCTTACCTTTTAAACGTATCCTTGGCCACGTGGATGTGGCATGTCGATGGTCTCACTATGGCTCCATTTTTCAACGGGCTCGACATAAGTGAGATTATGCCTGGCGATCATACTTACTCATGGCGGAAAGTGTTTACCCACGCACACCATGGTATGACCTTGTTTGTATCCCTTATGTTCTTCGCAACTTAACGTTTCTGTATAGGCGCTATGATCAAGATATAGATATCTAACATGATACCTTTAAAATAATGAACCCGACCATCTAATTAACCTTGTTTTCCCTTGGAGCTCGTCATTGGTTATGAGATCCATCTATGTACTTATATTAAAATTTGCCTGCTGTAGTAATAGTCGAGTCGGTTATCGTTGACTTGCCAAGTCGCACATTGGCTTAACCTTGAACCTTGGAAAATATAAACATGGGCTTTTGAAGTGTGGCAATGGCATATTTTTTAATAGCTCACTTGGAGTGGATCAGCTAGTATATAACTTTGATTGGCGATATATATATATATATATATATATATATATATATATAAACTAAACTCTCTGAGCCATGTGAAAACAACTCAAAACATGGTTTCGTTTAAATTACAAAGTGAATTATGATTAGGTTAATAAAATTCCTTTTGGGTTATAAACATGTAAACCTGGTGGTATATATATGTGTGTGTGTGTGTGTGTGTATATATATATGTATACCTCATTTTGAGATTTTAAATATACATATAGTATTTATGTAATCAAACTGAAGATTAAATATAATACCTCAAATGTAAAATATAAAACTTTTGATGTCCGTCAAGGGCAGGTACAAATACTCTTTATCAAAAAAAAAAATTCACATTTTCAGGTCGTATGCTGGTGACAGCAAGTCCTAGAGCGTCGCTGTTCGTTGTCGTTTCGCGGCGTTACAAAAGAAACATGCACATCAATGGAGGAAATATCACAAGTTTGAGGTGGGAACTAAGGTGTTTCTTCATTTCATGCCTCATAAGATCCTTATCCCATATGAAAAAGACTCTAAACTTGCTCTTACCTTTTTGGGTCCCTTTGAGATCTTAGAGCAGGTCGGTCCTTTGGCCTACCGTCTAGCATTTCCACCTAGCTTGTCTCGCATCCATGATGTATTTCATGTATATGTACTTAGGAGGTACATTCTAGATCCTCTCAGGTTTTAGATTGGACCAAGGGTAGGTGATGGTCGAGTCCATGTGTATTTTAGAGAGTACGACCTTGGGCCTTCGATGCAGAGAGATTAATTAGCTTCGCATCCAGTGGGATCGATATGATGAGATAACAACTACATAAGAGGATGCCACACCTTTGAGAGAAAATTTCCCACACTTATTCCAGTGATCTCCAGGAGGATGTCAAGTCTAAGAGAAGGGGAATCTAGTGCCCACTCCTCTTAGACATTTATATTACTATGATTTTGCTTACTTTAGATTGGAGCCATAGACATTGTTATCATATTTGATCTTTAGACATTGACATATGGGCATTACTATATTTGATTAGCCCATTTGATAGAAAATATGGATGTATTATAATTTTGACATGATATGAATTATATGATTGGATTTACATATTAGTATTTGATGTTCTAGAGTTACTATTGATGACCTAGAAGAATCGAAATATTTGGAATTGTGAACAATTGGTGAATTACTTGATTTTAGCGATGATTTAGTTAAGATATTTGATGATGTGAATTGATATGTGTGTGTGTGTGTGTGTGTTTTATTAACTCAATGTCATTAATATGACCATGAGGCTAGAAAGGTATTATTTTGACATTTTTAGGAATTTGTAACACAGTAAAAGAAAGGGGATATAAGACCAATAGTGAAGGAATTCGCGGTACTGGAAACAGGTCACCTTGGCAACTTATGTAAATGTATGTTGTTTATTGTTGTTAGATGGTTAAGAGGTCCCCATTGGGGGGTGGCCTCAAATGTGACCTTCAGTAAATATGTTGTCTTCCTTTTTATTTATTTATTTTTGTGAGTATTTGTATTATTTTAGTATTGTGAGTCACATTTCTTTTTTTGTTAAGTGCTCCATTTAAGTTCATTATTAAACTTTATTAATTAGTGTAATTTGGGATGTGACCAAAGGGAATAATTAATGCCAGTAGGTGGTTCTTGGTTGGTGTTGGATTTGGAAGTATTTTATTGTTTTTGAATGTTGTGTACTTAACCTTCCATGTAAATTTTGGATTTGGGCTTAATGCCCATTTTTGGAGGTTTGTGGGACGAGTTAATATTTTCTCATAACTCTTAATTTCACTTACCAACTACCCCTAGGGGTTAAGGGGTCAAAAAAAGACCCCATTATGTGATTATAAGATAAAAAGGTGTTATTTATTGCACTTTCTTACACAAGGTTTTAATTTTTTCCTGTAGAGGTGTGGTTTTGAGTTTGTGTGTGTAAGAGGGTTTTCATTCCCTCAACCACCAATTTATTGTCCTTTGGGGATTGGGTTTGACCATGTGACGTGGAGTGGAGGAGAAATGATGTGGAATTCTACATGGAGCCACATCATCTCTCCCTCTACTCTTTTCTATTTATTCAAGTTTTTTTGATGATTTGGGGGTTACTTGTTTTATTTTTTGACTCTTGCATTTTGGAGGATCTTACTTTTGGAGTGTTTTTTTGGATCTTGCAGTTTGATTGTTCTTGTTTGGACTTTGAAAGGATTGGATATTTTTCTCGTGGAATGGATACTCTTGCAATGGAAAGGTAGGGTCTTTACCCATGTTCTCTTTGTTATTTTGTTGTGCATATGTTTGTGAATGGATGATTATTGCTTATTTGTGACTTTGGGAAGTAGAATGGCCTTTAGGTTGTGTAGGGTAAAAGGGAAAATGGGATATTTTCAAAGGAGGCATAAGATTTTTTTTGGGTATTTAGGATGGAGTTGGGTTGGAGTTTCCCACCTTGTTGATAAGTAAATTTTGTTCTTATCTTGTTTATTTTAGTGAGGGAAGCATAAGAGTGTATGGAGGCATAAGAGTTCTTTTTCTTGGAGGGACACATAAGAGTTTTGTGGGTATGTGATTGAGTTTTTTTAGGCTTTAAGGTGGGCACCCATAACCCTTGGGAGGCATATGTAGATCCCCATGTTCCTTTCTCTTTCTTGGATTTAGTATGGAGCCTTTGTGCTAGGGAACTTGCTTGTGTTTTTGTCAATTTTGGTATTTTTTTTATTGTGATGTTCACTTGATTGAATGTGATTGTGGAAGCCATGTAAAGTTGCAAATGGTTTTCATATACCCCTTATTGTTAAATTTTTAGGGCTCAGGGGCCAATGAGGAAGAAGGATTATCTTCCTCATTGGATTATTGGTTGGGTGGAGAGTGTTACCTACTCCCCTATTTTGTTGTATGTTTTTTGGATTTGGAGGAGATGGTGGAGCTCAAGTGAAGTTTTGGTCATTAGTAGCACTTGGAGATAATATGAAACAAGATCTCTCTTTGTAAAAATTTTATCATGTTGTCTCCATTTAAATGGAGGGATTGTAACTTGAATTTTTAAGAATTGTGAATCTCTTGTAAATGTGTTGTGAAATGGTTGATTTGTATCAAATTTTCAAAATGATATGAATATGTTGGAAAATAAGGAAAAGGAAAAATTGTCATTTGCTACTTGATCTATATTCCTTCAACTTGTAAACTGTTATTAAGAGTGTTTTGAATGGAAAAATTTTCATCTTGAAATGTGTTAACTCTTGTAAAATGAAAACCACTAAATCTTGCATTGTTAAATGAAAATAAGAAACTTTGAAATGGGATTGAAAAATGAAAATAAATTTTTTTCAACCCAAGCTTATATGTACAACTTACATATTTGCTTCTAAAGGTGTGATATTGTTCATTTTTAAAAGACTTTTATTCTTGATCAAGAATATACTTGTTACTTAAAATGGATTGTCATTTAGCTTATTATGTTGAAAGAAAGAAAATGGTCTGCTTGCTCTTTATTGAAAGGAAGGCATATTGGAAAGTAGTGGTATTATAGTTACATTACTTTGTTATGTTGAGGGAAAGAAAGTAGTTGTTTAGAAATCTATTTAGAATAAGGAAAAATCTTCTCCTTCGCAGGTTATAGTAGAGTTGAATGAGAATTTTTATTGGTGCTTCCTTAATTTCACCTTTAAATGAATAGGTAGAAAATGTTAATTATCTTGTGTTCTACTTTGAATTATAAATCATTTGATACTTTTAAATAAGAAAAAGCAACACACACACACACACACACACACTTACACACACACACACACACACACACACACACACACACACACACACACACACACACACACACACACACACACACACACACACCAAATTATAATTATATTTAATTACATACAGTTTATTTTATAAGTGAATATATATTAAATATAATACAATATATAAAATTATTGATATTCAGACATAAATAGAATCACATTTGTTATACAATGTTGATTATTAACATTAATGTACTCTCTCACACACACAGATATATATATATATATATATATATATATATATATATATATATATATTATAAAAAACAAATAAAATCATATTGCATTTGAAAAAGGGCCTGCGCAGCTTATGTTGGGTTGCTTGTTTTAAAAGTTGGGTAAGGGGCCGGAAGTCGCCGACCCCTCCACCCTACCCATAGTAATATGGGATGTGGGGTGGGGTCGACGACCCCCCCGCCCCCCGACCATATAACATTTCTATTGTTTAATTAAGATATCATCCTTATCAATATAAATGTAGTCTGTGTAACCTTCTAAAACCCATGACCTCAGCTAGTGTCAAAACATTATATATATAGATCTATGTGTGTGTGTACATATATACAATAAAATCAAACAGTTGGGTTATTGAAAAATGAATACCACTATACATATATACTCAAATAATTGGTGTATATACACTATTCAAATGAGATTTTAAAAAGGGACAAAATGTCAAGACCCTAATAGGGAAAATACAAATGAAGTATAAAATAGAAATAACAAATATAAATAAACCCTAGAAGAGGGTCTCAAATAGATCAACCAATAAAATGATAATCCATCCTTGAGCTTGAGGATATTTTCATGGCCTCCCTTCTCTTCTCCTCTGGAACCTGTAAAACAAATATGAGAAAATAAGCCGAAATATTGAATAAGAGATTTTCGAAAGGAAGTTTAGGGTTAGGTTAATCCCTAGGCGCCAAGGGCCCAAATTAAATCTATCCAATGGTTATAATTCCTCCCTACAAAAGTTAAGTGACGATTTTGGTGGGAATATAATTTTAAATAAAAAGTATGTGTAACGTGTGAATGAGGCCATATAGAGGGATATTAGGAGGTAAGATTAAAAGGTGACTTTATTGTTTAATTTAGTAAGTTTTTTATAAAATCCTTGACTTTAGGAATTGATTAAATTAAATTTACACAATCTTTATTGTAGGAGTAAAAATATATTTGAAATAAATTAATTGGTTAGGGTAAATAAGACCTTCACCCTAGGATGGTAAGTCAATAAATGACTTTGGAAATGTAATAGCAAATTAAGTAAATTTTGTATTAAAGGTATTTTAGACAATGGCTTGTAAGGGTTATTAATGAAATTCAACAGAAACCCTGGAAGGGGATTTAAGCCCAAAATGTTGAATTAAAATAATATTAATTATTTGTTAATTAAAATGAAGGAATTATTAATCCTAAAATAATTTAAATGTAGTTGAAGGTTACCCCGTTACAACTATTTTAAACAAAAAAAATTATTCCCTTAAATTTTGTCCGACCAACTCTTGGGTTTTGTGTGGGAAAATTATGGGTGTTACACTTTGTATTAGAGTCATGGGTTCAATGCTTGGACCCTTTGACACACTTGAAAACAAAAATATTTATCCTAGTACAACCTAAAACTGGATCACATAACATTGCATAGTATTTTAAAACGTAGAAAACCTATAAAAATTTGAAAAAAAACCTAGATTATGATATACTAACTCATGTCTAGGTTTGTGCAGGAGACTCGAACCAAACAAGGGGATTTTTGGCATGGGGTTAGATATACCACCTCTAGAGCAGGAAGTGGCCACTATACTACCACAAATACTATAGACATTGCAGGATGTCAATGCAAGTATACGAGTTGTATCAATAGGGGCACGACCTAGCAAGCATTATAGGGAGCCATCACATGATGTTCAACAACCTTTGAGATACAATGATGAGCATAGAAGAGAGAAAACGCGCATGGAGTCAACTAGAGAAGATTATGCTTAGAGGGGACATAGAGATAGGGTTTCATGACAGAAAGATAGATCTAGGAGTCCTAGGCTGAGGGATGAGCATGCAGAGAAATCTAGGGGTCGACAGTCATTAGCTACATATCATATCAAGGAGATCCTAAGGCTATGCTCATTTGTTTCTTTTATTTCACCATCTTTAGTAGAGTGATGTAAAATGGTGGCAATAAGGCAGGGCATTGCTTGGGATGTTGAGATGGATACTAGAGCCAAGATCTCAGTAGATTCCTTACTTAAGGAGTGTGTTGTAGACATAGGACCCTTCACCACTACCTTGGATCTTTGTATCCTTCCTTTGGGTTCTTATGGAGTTATCTTGGGCATGGATTTGTTATCTGCACACACAACTAGAGATGATTGTTACAATAAGGTTATATCCTCTATAGATTATTTGGGAGTTGAGTCAGTAATAGTCAGAGTTAGGAGACCCATCTCAATTTGTAATATTTATATTATGCCTCTTAAGAAGTGTCCATGGCATGGGTTTTAGTTGTATGCTTTTAAACTTAGTGATAGGTCATAGGATGGGGCTAGGGGACATTCTCTTGATGATTACACCATTTTGTAGAAGTTTTCTGATGTTTTTCCAAGTTAGCTATCAGGGTTTCCTCCCCCATAGGAAATAGACTTTTGTATTTATTTGGTTCTTGGGAAAGATCCTATGTCACGTGCTTCATATAGGATGACCACCCCTAAGCTATGTGAGCTCACCTTACACCTATAGGGTCTTCTTTAGAAATGCCTAATTCATCCTAATGTATCTCCTTCTAGTGCACTAGTTATTTTTGTGAAGAAGAAGGATGGATCCTTGCGTTTATATGTGGACTACAGCCAACTGAACAAAGTAACGAGAAAGAATTTTTACTCCCTTAATCGCATCAATGATTTGTTTGATTAGATTAAGGTGGCCACAATATTTTCCAAAATAGATATTAGTTTCAGTTACCATCAGTTGGAGATTACAGAGGTAGATGTTCACAAGATAGATTTCCGCACGAGATATGGCCACTATGAGTTCACAGTTGTGTCATTCGGTCTAAAAAATTACCCTACAGCTTCCATGAGTTTGATGAACGCGGTGTTAAATAATTTCCTAGAATGATTTTTACTTGTGTTCCTTGATGATATTTTGATCTACTCATGTATGCGTGAGGATTACGAGGACCACCTTTGTCAGCTTCTGAAGTGTCTCCATGAGCAACAACTATACGAGAACCTTGATAATTGTGCATTCTTCAAGTCAGAGGTTCAGTATTTTGGCCACATTATTTGTATGGAAGGCATCATAGTTGATCCTTACAAGATTAGAGTTATTATGGATTATCCAACACCTATTAGTGTGACCAAGGAATGTAGTTTAATGGGATTGGAAGGTTACTACCAGAGGTTTGTTCAATATTTTTCTTGTATTGTGCATCCTGTCACTTCCCTTTAGTGAAAAGGTAATAAGTTTATTTTTTCAGATAGATGTGAGAAAGCCTTCAAGAAACAGAAGGAATGCCTTATGATAACACCCATTCTAGTATTTCCAGATTCACAGGGAGATTTCGTTGTATGCATAGATGATTCTTTGGCAGGATTAGGATGTGTGTTAATGCAGGAGGGTCATCTAGTAGCCTTTGAGTCTTGTGAACTCAAGGATTATAAGCTCAATTATCTAACTCATAACATTCAGCTTGCAGTAGTTACGCATGCTTTGGTTCGATGGAGACATTTCCTTTTAGGCAGGAGATTCATTCTCAAGAGTGATCACTTGAGTCTTTTCACATATTCATGTAGCCCAATCTCAATGATCGTTAGTGGCATTGGATGGAGTTGATTGGTGAGTACAACATGGAGATAGAGAATGTGAAGGGGAAGGAGAATGTGGTTGTGGATGCCTTGACTCATCAGAGACATTGTGTTATGGATACAATAGTTAGTACAAACTTGAGGACCAGGATTTTATAGTAGCTTCCACAGGAAAACTTCTAGCTTTTAGTCAAAGTAGAGATCGAGTCTCAGAGACCCCTTGAGGGTAAGTTTGATGGATTTTTATTAGAGGAAGTTGGTAATATTCAGCACAGAGTTTAAATCTATGTACCCCAAAATGGAGGATTGAGGTAGGATATCCTTGTTGAGGCATGCTTTACACCCTATTCAGCCCATCCAGGGGTGAAGAATATGCATGCCACTTTGTTACAATTGTACCATTAGAGAGGAATGCAAAGAGACATAGCTCATTTTGTGTCTCGTTGTTTAGAGTGTGAGAAGGTGAAGATTGAGAATCAACATCCAGTTGGCCTTCTATATCCTCATGCCATATCAGAGTGGAAATGGGACACAATTTCCATGCATTTCATTGTAAGGATACCTATGTTGAGATACCACCATGATGCCATCATGGTCACGGTGGATAGATTGACCAAAGTGGCTAATTTTTCTCTTGTAAAGACCACATATACTGCTAGTGTAGTAGCACAAGTATATCTAGATGAGATTTTTAGACTCCATGGGATTCCATGGAATATCATTTGTTATCATGATCCTTTGTATACCTCTCACTTTTGGACCACCATGCAGAATTTTCTCAAGACAAAGATCAATTTTAGTACAACATATCACCCTGAGACAAATGGATAGACAGAGTGGGTGAATCATATCTTTGAGGACATGCTTCAAATATACATCATGGACTATTAGTCAAGGTGGCAAGAGTACTTGTAATTAGTGGAGTTTTTATACAACAAGATTTTTTCAGAGTTTGATTGGTATGGCTCCATTTCAAGAACTGTATGACAGGGATTCCAGGACACCACTGAGTTGGGACAGGTTGGAATATAGGGTTTCTCTTGGGCTGAATTTATTATAGGATATGGAGTAACATGTTATCTTGATTCGATAGAGATTACAAGAGGCTCAAGATAGATAAAATAAATATGCATATTAGCGGAGGACAGATGGCAATTTTGAGGTTGACATGAAGGTGTCTCTTTGTGTCAGGCTTCATTAGAGTCCTATCCATTACAGAAAAGGCTATAAGCTTGCTCGTAGGTTTGTGGGTCCATTTTAGATCTTGGAGTGGATTGGTCCTTTTTTCTACCATCTAACATTGCCACCTAGTTTGTCTCATATCCATGATGTATTTCATGTTTCTTTTCTTAAGAGGTACATCCAAGATGATTCTCATTTATTGGATTGGACCGCATTGCCAGTGCAAGATTAGGGGCATGTGATTGTTGAGCCCGTGTATACTTTATAGCGTACGACCCAGGGCCTTAAGGTAGAGACATTGATTAGGTTCACATCCACTGGGATCGATATGATTAGACAATAGCTATATAGGAGGATGCCACACTTTTGAGAGAAAAATTCCCACACTTGTTCCAGTGACTTCCAGGAGTTAGTCGAGTCTAAGGGGAGGGGTATGTAGTGCCCACTTCTCTTCAACATTTATATTACTATGATTTTTCTTACTTTTGATTGGATCCATGGACATTGTTATCATATTTGATCTTTAGACATTGATAGATGAACATTTGTATATTTGATTAGCCTATTTGATAGACCAGATAGATGTTTTAGACTTCTGACATGATGTGACTTATATGATGGATTAAATGCATGGATTTACATATCATTATTAGATATTCTAGATTTACTACTATACCGACACATTGTATTTGATATATGGGTTTTGCAAGATGATTTAGTTGGTTTTGAGATCTTATTGCTAATTGATGAATTGATATAATCGAAATATTTGAAATTTTGAACAATTGGTGAATTACTTGATTTTAGCGATGATTTAGTTATGATATTTGATAATGATAACTAATGTGTGTGTGTGTGTGTGTGTGTGTGTGTGTGTGTGTTATTATCTTGATTCCATTAATATGGCCACAAGGCCAAAAAGGTATTTTTTTGACTTTTGTAGCAATTGGTAACAAAAAAAACAAAAGGGGATAGAAGACCAATAGTGAAGGAATTTGGGGTATTAGCAATAAGTCACCTTAGAAACTTGTGTAAATGTATGTCATTTATTGTTGTTAGATGGTTAGGAGGTCCCCATTTGGGGGTGTTGTCAAATGTGACCTTGGGTTAATATGTTGTCTTCCTTTTTTCATTTTTTTTTTTTTTTTTCATATTTGTATTATTTTAGTATTGTGAGTCACCTTTATTATTGTTTTTGAAGTTCTCCACTTAAGTTAATTAAACTTGATTAATTACTATAATTTGAAATGTGACCAAATGGAGTACTTAATGTGAGTAGGTGGTTATTTTTTGGTGTTGAATTTGGAAGGATTTTATTGTTTTTTAGTGTTGTGTACTCAACCTTGCATGTAAAATTCAGATTTAGGCTTAATGCCTATTTTCGGAGGCTTGTGGGACAAGCTAAGTTTGTCCCACACCTTTTTATTTCACCTACCAACTACCCATAAGGATTAAGGGGTCAAAAAAGAGACCCCACTATGTGATTATAATACAAAAAGGTGATATTTATATCACTTTCTTACACAAGTTTTTAATTTTGTCCTTTAGAGGTGCTGGTTTGAGTTTGAGTTGTAAGAGGGTTACCATTCCCTCAACCACCAGTTTATTTTTCTTTTAGGAGTATGTTTGACTATGTGATGTGGAGTGGAGGAGAAATAATGTGGCATCCTACATGGAACCACATCATCTCTCCCTCCTCTCTTTCCTCTTTATTCAAGTTTGTTTGATGATTTGGGGGTTATGTGGTTTATTTTTGGGCTCTTCCATTTTGGACGAGCTTACTTTGGGTGTGTTTGTTTGGAGGTTGGAGTTGGATTGTACTTTCTTGGAATTAAAAAGGATTGGAGATTATGCTTTTGGATTGGACACTCTTGCAATGGCAAGGTAGGGTCTTCACCCATGTTCTCTTTGTTATTTTTTTGTGCATATATTTGTGAATGGATTATTGTTGTGTGTTTGTGAATTTGGGAAGTAGAATGGCCTTTAGGTTGTGTAGGAGTAAATGGAAATGGGGATATTTTGGACGGATGCATAAGAGTGTTTTTGGGTATTTAAGAGGGAGTTGTGATGCGCCAAAATTAGCAGGAACTTGAGCACCGGGTGTCCGTTTGAGTCCATTTTTTTTAAACCACATGTTTCGATGAGCTGAACGTAGTGGAAATCCACCCTAATGGTTGGGCAAGTTTCAGCACATTTTCAAGCCCTAAATCCGCCATCTTGAGGTCAAAAATTAGGATTTAAGTTATAGTTCAATTTTTTTCCTATTTTTGGGCATTAGTTAATTTTAGTCTATTAGTTGTATATTTATGAATTATAAAGTTGGCAATTCATCTAATTTAGGAATGTAGAAGATGCGTGGCAATTTCTTTTCCTGTACGAATAAGCATGCGAGCTTACTAAGAATACCAGGTTCTAGTAAACTGCTAAAAATAGTAAATTCCACCACCTAGAGTAGATTTAGTCAAAGTTTGTTAGATTTGAGGTGGGAACTCGAGTTTGGAGTTGTTTTCCTATTTAGGAAACATTGTAATTCATTATTCAATAATGAAGAAGGAGATCTATTTTCTTTGGAGTTCATATTATTTACAATGAATCAAGTTTGGTTAATTTTTGGCTACATTAAGTTGGGTTGGGGTGTCCCACCTTGTTGATAAGTAAATTTTGTGCTTATCTTGTTTATCTTATTTAGGGAGGCATAAGAGTGGAGGTAGGCATAAGAGTTGTTTTCCTTGGAGGGAGGCATAATAGTTTTGTGGGTATGTGATTGAGTTTTTGGAGGCTTTAAGTTGGGCACCCAAAACTTTGGGAGGCATAAGTAGATCGTCATGTTCCTTTATCTTTCTTGGGTTTAGTATGGAACCTTTGTGCTTGGGAACTATCGTGTGTTGTTGTGATTTTGGTATTGTGTTTATTGTGCTTGTGACTCTATTGAATGTGATTGTGGAATCCATATAAAGTTGCCAATGGTTGTCTTATACCCCTTATTGTTTCATTGTTAGGGCTCCGAGGCCAATGAGGAAGAAGGATTATCTTCTTCATTGGATTATTTGTTCGGTCGAGAGTCTTTCCTACTCCCCTATTTTGTTGTTGTTTTTGTTATTTGGAGAAGATTTTGGAGCTCAAGTGAATATTGGTCATTGTTTCACTTGAATAATATGAAGAAAGATCCTAAATCTGTAAAAAAATATTGTCATGTTGTTTCGAGTTAAGTGGAGGGCTTGTAACTTGTATTTTAACGATTCTCAACCTATTGTAAATATTTTGAGAAATATTTGATATGTATTAAGTTTTCAACATGAATGTATTTGGAAAGTAAGCAAAATAATTTGTATTTTTTACTATATATATTCCTTCATCTTGTAAACTTTACCAAGAATGTATTGAATGAAAAGTTTTATTTGAAATATGTTGTTTCTTGTAAAATGAAAGTCTTGTATTATTAAGGGAAAATTAGAACCTTAAAACGGTTTTGGAAATGCAAATGAAGTTCTCTCCATCCAAGCTTATATAAAACTTAAATATTTTCCTTAAAAGTGTGATAAGTTCATTTTTAAAGGATTGGTATTCTTGTTGAAAATACACATGTTGTTTGAAATGGTTGTCATTTACGTATTATCTTGAAGAAAAGAAATAGTCTCTTATTATTTATTGAAAAGAAAGTATATTGGAAAATGTTTAAATAAAGGAAGTAGTTGTTTAGAAATACTAGAATGAGGGAAAATCTCCTCTTTGCAAGTTATATTAGATTGAATGAGAAATTTCACTAGTTCTTCCCAGTTTTACCTTTATTTGGATGGGTGGAAAATGGAAAATTTATAATTACGTTAGCTTGTTTTACCATATCGTATATAACTTGTTTTTAATTATTTATATAAATCAAACAGAAAAAAAAAATATAGGTATAAATATAATTATAATTATATTTAATTATATAAGTTTATTATAAATTTATATATATTAAATATATTATAAGATATATATATTTATTAAAAGTATATAGAATTATATTCATTTTATAATATTGATTTTAATATTTATATGTATGTATGTATGTATTAAATGGTATAATAATAAACAAGAAAAAATGATATTGCATTTGAATAAGGGGCCACGCGGCCTGTGTTGGTTTGCTAGTATTAATAGTTGGGGAGGGGGGGAGGTCGTTGATCTCACCCCCACCCCATTGTAATATGGGATGGGGGTGGGGTTGGCGACCCTCCCCCCATTATAAAAAACTTACAACTTAAAACATTGTCATTATGATAAAAACAAATAGCGGCCGAACCATATAAGAATGCAGCCATATAAATATGTTCACTCGTCTTTATCAAATGGGGTTTGTGCAAAACATTTAAAGCCGAGGCTGTGGCTAGGGTTAAATGTAATGTGTGTGTCTATATATGTATGTGTGTGTGTACACACACACACAGATATATATATATATATATATATATATATATATATATATATATATATATATATATTGGTTTATATAATCAAAGTTTGGGTTATTTAAAATGAATAAAAAAATACATATATAAACTCAAACAATTGGTGTATATACACTATTCAAACCATATCTTAAAAAGGGGCAAAAAAGCCCATACTCTAATAGGGAAAATACAAATGAAGTATAAGATATCATCTAAAGATATAAGTAAACCCTAGAAGAGGGTCACAAATAGATCAAACAATAAAATAATTATCCATCCTTGAGCTTGAGTTAATTTCTGTGGCCTCCCTTCTCCTTCTCCTCCCAAACATGCAAAACAAAAATGATAAAATAAGCCAAAAGAATGAATAAGAGCTCATCAAAAGGAAGTTTAGGGTTAGTTGAATCCCTAGGATGCAAGGGCTCAAATTGAATACATCTAATGATTGTGATTTCTCCTTACAAAATTTAGGTGAGGATTTTGGTGGGAATATAATTTTAAATAAAAATTATGTGTAACTTGTGAATGGGGCCACATAGATCGGTATTAGGAGGTAAGATTAAAAGGTGACCTTATTGTTTTGTTTATTGAATTTTTTATAAATGCCTTGACTTTAGGAATTGATTAAATTAAATTTACACAATGTTAATCATAGGAGTTACAATATATTTGAAATAAATTAATTGGTTAGGGTAAATAAGACCTTGACCGTAGGATGTTAAGTCAATAAATGAATTTGGAAATATAATACCAAATTAAGTAAATGTTGTATTAAAGGTAATTTTGTTAATGGCTTGTAAGGGTTATTAACGAAAATTTAACGGGAACCCTGGAATTGGATTCAAGTACGAAATGTTGGATTAAAATAATATTACTTATTTTTTAGTTAAAACGAATGAATTATTAACCATTAAATAAATTAAATCTAGTTGAAGGTTACCCCGTTACAACTGGTTCAAACAAAAAAATTTATTCCAAGATTATTTTTCCTACCTACTCTTGGGTTTTGTCTTGGGTGTTGTATGGGAAAATTGTGGGCCTTATAGATACAGAGAAACATACCAAGTTTGGGGATTTGTATACCCTTTACAAGATAAAAATATGTTGTTTTTACAAGAAAGATGCATAGTTCTTGTAAATGTTACATCTATGAGTGAGACTTCACAATATATGGATTTTGAATAAGTTATGGAGGAAAGAGGAGTATGTGAATTAATGAATATAAGTGGTCCAGTATTTTATTTATAGGGAGAGGAGATGAATCACTCAACAAGAAAATGGGAAACTTTAAAATATTACACAGGAATATATGTCCTTGATGTGCAACGCATTCTTTTAGAAGAATCCCAAAAATACTAAAAAAATAGTACATTGAATTATAAATTTTACATCTAAACTCACCTGCAACACAAGAGAAAACCCCCATGGCACCCGCATGTTACCCTAATTGCACATGTTGAAACCCTATAAATTCGATTTGCATTGCAAGTAACATTCCGAAAATATTCATACAATTATAGGCCAAATACAATCTCAATCAATACCTCTCAGTCATAAGAGGCACCATAACATAAATAGGGGTTGAATTAATAATAAAAATATATACTCTCCAAACAGACATAATGTAGAAATATGCAAAATCCGAGGTCGCGGACCTAGCCAAAGATCCAGTGTTAACATCCTTCACAAATAGGTAAAATGTCAAAAACAATTCAAAGATAGCAACTCCTTCATTATCGTAGGATACAGAAACCAACTAAGAAATAGTACCTGGTAAAATCACAATCAAGGTTGCTACAACAAGCCTGACACCTAAATCCCACAACTCCTTACAAAAAACGTAGGCAACAATTGTATTATTTGATGCAAAAATGGTGTTGTCAAAATAAAAAATTCTTTGATATGCCGTACAAAGTTTAGCATTCTGAGAGTCCAGTAATTTAGGGCAGCAATTACCATTAGACTAGGGTAAAGCGTCCCACCAATGATCCTTCCCAAATGATACCAAATCTCATAATTGAACCATTTCAAGAATTCATAAAATGATTTTTCTGTCAAATATAGTGTTGTTATGTGATTAAAATTTGGATCAAATTCATGGATCAAACAGAGGATCCCCATCAACGAATACTGGAAATCCAAAAACATCTACCATTAGATTAATAGCTAAAAAAGCACAATTTGTGTGATGCAAGCTGATTGGTTACCACCCTCCAGATGAATTGAGAACCATTAGATTTCAAGGAATTTCTAGCCTATAATAACAACCATAAGATTTCTGACTTATGTCAAGCAACAAGGCTCAATCCAACTGAGTAAACACCTCCGGCATAAAAAAAAACTTATACTATACCCTAGTCTCATTAAAATTAAATTTCCCCTAAACTAAGCAATGTATTTAATTAAAAAATCTATTATTACTTATGTCAGAGGCAACAAGACTCAATCCACGAAAATGAGATTGGTTAAATTTTTAATAGTTGTAGGAAAAAAAACTCCTACAATATTTGAGCTTATCCCTGATAGGTGTACATAATTTCCCTATTCTTTTCAAAAAAATTATCCCCTTGTTCAAATCTAGTTGATTTAGAATCAATATTTGAAAAGTTTAAGAATATTATGAACTTTGTTTATAACATGTATCTCTTGGTGTAAGCATATGTGTTTTTGTGTATACATACATATTCGGTGGAAGACACATGTTTTTTTTTTACCAAAGATAAATATAAATGTAGCGGATATGCCATTTGACTAAAGGTCGTGAACAAAAAATAAGTTTATTTATGTCATTTCAAATTCTATAATGACCATGGACAAATTTTAGTATGGATTTTTAGTTAGGATTACCAAACACACAATGATGTAATGATTCAATTTCTATAGTAGATAGGTTTTCTAAAATAGTTCATTTTATTATATGAGCAATGATTCCATGAAAGTAGTAGATCTACTTTTCAATGAAGTAGGGATAGCCTCTTCATTGTCCAATTTGCTTTGTATATATCATTATTCTTTTCTATTTTGTAGCTATGTATTCATCATTAGGAGAACACAGTTGAGGAATAATTTATTTTTTAGGTTATTATTTAACCTTTTATTTGTTTATTTGGATAATTCGTGCACTTGGGTTATCCTTAAACTTTTTGGGTTAGTTTTTTAAGGTGTAATAGTTTTATGGAGTTAATTTACTAGTTGTGTTGAATTAGCTTACCAGTCATTTGAAGTTAGCTTGCTAGTCTTTTGAAGTTAACTTAACTGTCAGTACCAACTTTAGTGGGAGTTCCTTGCCACTGATCTAGGTGGTAGTTGCACTTCCCTTATCTTATAATTACATTCTTCTTATTGAGTTAATTCATGTAATGATAGAATGACATTATGATGGATTTCTATCTATGAAATCTATCTCTTTGTTTGCAAATCCTTTTGTAAGGTTATTTTGGATAGTTCATTTCAACTTATCAAATGTGGTGTGTTATTATGCCATGATATTTTCACATCTTGGAAAAAAATTCTTATCGTTCCACGTATATTTTTTATTAAATACATTGCTAGTAGTAGAGTTTGGTAGGAGACTAGGGTTCAATATCAATTATCTTTTAGAATTTTTGTTTGAATTGTATTGAAATGGGAGAGAAATTAAAAATTGACCGAGTCATGCTCTTTTGGTTCAAATAATTGTTTGATGCACTAATGTTATTTCTTAAGGTACCTCTATGCTAACTATTTTTTAAATTATATTTACAACGTCTAATATAAACCACGAGGTTGTTTTAGTCTAAAAATGAGGTATTTGTATCGTTTATTAGTTCCAATATTGTTCATTAGCTTTGTGTGTACATGTATCAAGTTGTATTAGGATTTGGTTAGTTTGTGTAGGTTTTAAAATTACTTTCAGTTGCAGTGTGGAAAGTAAAAATTTCACATCAGTTGGCATCAAAGAAATAACAGATGTTGGGAGTAGATAATTTGTGAGAAGATTTGTTTATAGCTAAAATGGGAGGAGTAATGGAAATGTTTATGAACTAATTAAGTTGATATTTTTCTTTTTCTTTTCCAATTTTATTTGTAGTCCATTCTTGTCTACTTTTCTACAATTGTAGATTCATCACCAAGTTTGATCCATACTTTAATGCAAGTGATGATTTTCAACATGTTATTTCTACTACCCACTTTCCTTCGACATTTTTTTGTTATTGATTTTGATACAGTCAACTACACTTATGGACATTGTTACAAATTTTTAATTTAGCATGATGCTAGATGTTAGAGATATTGAACGGTTGTTGATTTGGATTCATATATGATGCATTTGGATCATTAGAAACATGTTATATTGATGTTGATATGTTGTGGACATGGTTATATATATATTTCTAACATGTGATATATCTTTCGCCACACTACGTAAGCCTTGATAATTGAACTAATGTTGTGATCATTTTGACATGAATGAAATGTAGAAAAGAGGTGAATGTTAGAAATTGAAGATGATATCGTAATTTCCTAGATGATGAATTGTTTCATATATAGATGATCGTAGATTTAAATTTCCTAATTATTTTGGATGTTTTGATATGACTGTGAGGCCGAAGGAGGTATTTTGTGTTTTGTGTGTGTGTGTGTGTGTGTGTGTGTGTGTGTGTGTGTGTGTGTGTGTGTGTGTGTGTGTTCACGAAAAACATCAGGGGGATTGGAGACTAACCACATTAGAATTCAAGATGAATTAAACAAGGGTCACCATGGCAACATGTAATTGTGTGTGTGTTTGATTTATGGTTAGCAGGAAATTGTGACCAATGGGTTATGAGTTGTATTTTATTTTAGTTTCCTTTATTAATGTTAGTAGGTGTTTATTTTATTCATGTAATTTACTTGTTATAATTATTTCGAAAATGATGTATTCTTTTCCCTTTTGTCTTAGTGGATTTAAGTGTTTTATTTAAGATAATTAAATCTTGTCCTAAGTTATTTATAGATGTGACCAAAATAAATTCGTTTATTAGACTAGATTTTCTCTTGGATTGTGTGTTTTGAGTTGAGTGCTTGGGATATTGAGTGTTGTACATTCTACCATTCATGGAAATTCAAATTTGGCCTGAAGGGCCAATTTTGAAGAATTGTGGGACAAGTTAAACTTGTCTCACACCTCTTATATTGCTATACCAACCCTCCCTATGGGTTAGGGAGTCAAAATTAGGGCCCAATAGGTGTTTTGGGAATATAAAAAGGTTAAATGTTTATTGCACTTTCTCTCAAGTAATTAATTGTGTCCTTAGGGGGTGTGGCCTTGCATTATGTGTGTAAGTAACTTGTCATTCTTCTCATCCACCAATTTATGGTACATTGGGGTTGAGGTTTTACTTGTGAGGTGGACTTGAGGATTAGTGATGTGGCATCCTACATGGAGCCACCTCATCCTCCTCTCTCCCTTTTCTATTTATTGAAGTTCTTTTGCTTGTTTGGGGGTTACTTAATTATTTGTGCTCTTGCATTTTTTGGGAGTTAGAATATTTTGGAGAGCTTGTCGTCTTGGTCAACTGGAGCTTGTTGATGCTTTCTTGGTTTTGAGGAGCTTGGAGATTAACTCTTGAAACAAGCTCTACTATAGAAAGGTAGGATTTTTACCTTTGCTATGTTATATTTTTTTTTGTGTTTATGTGTTTGTTTTGAGTGTTTGTTTTCTTTGGAATGCTTGTTGGGTGTGGGTATATTTCCTAAGTGTGGTGTAGGAGAGGACTATGGGGAGATTTCATGTTGGGAGGTATAAGAGTTTCTTTTTCTTTTTGGAGGGAGTTTGCATTGGGTGCCCCCACCTTGGACAAGGAATGCTTGCATTTCTTACTTGTTTCTTGTTATGAGGAAGCATAAGAGATTGATGGAGGCATACGAGTATGTGAGAGGTATAAGAGGTACTTGAGGGAGGCATAATAGTATGTAGGGGATTGAGATATGCATTGGAGATTTTTAAGGTGGGCACCCATTCCCATTTGGAGGCATAAGTGGCCTCCCCATAGGTCTTGCTCCTTTGGATTTCATTTTAAGCCTTGTTTACTTTTTGTTTAGTTGTTTTTCATTCTTGTGTTGTATTTGAATTGAATTTGGTTGGAATGGTTGTGAAATATTTGTGTGTGTTGTGGAAGCTTATTGTTGCCATGTGTTGGAATCACCTCCCATTGTAATGTGGTTGGGGCTCGGGGGCCATTGAGGAGGGTGGCTTCCCTCTTCATTAGATATATTGGGTGGAGAGAATTGCCTCTCCCCCATTTTGTTGTGGATCAAGAAAATATTGAAGGATCCTTCTTGTTGGTGTTGTGGAGCTTGGAAGTTTGTTGGATTCCCTGAAGAAATCCCTTCTTGAGAGAAGCCTTTTGTTTTCCCACTCAAAGTGGAAGATTGTAATTTTGTATTTGGTTGTAAAGGAAATGTTGTAGTACAAGTGTATTATTATTTGAATAATTTCATAGAAGAGTTATAAAATTTTCCTTCTCCTTAGAATGTAGTATTGAAAAAGAAAGAATCAAAATGGAAATCTTTTGTAAAAGTTTAATTAAAATTTGTATTGTGGAAAGGAAAATTTACTTTCATTATGAAGTTGTAATGTTTGAAATGAGAAAGAGGGAAATATAGAAGTTGTAAGAAGTTAAAAATGTATGCATAGTAAACTTGAATGTATAATGAAGTTATTGTAGTTATTTTGAATCTATAAATTGTAGTGAAATGAAAGAGACACCAAATTTGAAGTATAATCTTATTTGGGGAATGTTGGTTTTGTAGCAAGAAAATCACAATGTTAAAAAATAGATATAAATCCCTTTTACTCTTAAAATTTAAAGAAAATTAATTGAATAAATGGAATGATCTTTTAAGTAGTTGTGCTTTTATTAGAATAGAAAATGTTTTGAAATGATTAGTTTTATCTAAGGAATGAACAATTGGAATGAAATCCCAAAACTGGAAACTCGAGATGTACAAAATTAAGCTCAGAATGCATTTTAGCACATTTTAGTAACTTTTAGTGTTTGAGAAATCTCATATTTTAGGTTCTATTTTTCATAAACAGGACCGTCGCCCTGTGCAGAGTGGCAGTGTTGTAACCGCCACTCAGGCTAAGGTGGCAGTCTCAAAATTGTCACTCAGTAGGGCGGTGATTCATGGTTTGTCACCTAGGTAGGGCGGCGGTCCCATGACCATTGGCCTGATCTATGTGGTGGTTCTATCACTTATGATAAAAATTCTCGGATCCACGCCTGTAATTTTTTTTAGCTTGTATATACTCATTTATAAGTTATAATTTTAACTAATAATCTACCGGCAAGCAAACAATAGGTAAGTCTCATGGATTTAAGCATTAAAAACCTAAAAATGGTAGATTAAAAACATTATTTTTCATTTATAATAATGTGGGTAGGGTTTTCTCCAAATAGAAACCAAAATATACAAATGGCTTGAAATAAAACCAAATTGGTGAAGGAAATTCCTCCCAATCCTTGAATGAAAGTAATAACAACAATAAACCTACAATCTAAACCATCTAAGCTTTATCACCTTGTTGAATCCTCTATAGTTTCTCCTCTCTTACTCCCACGGCTTCCTCCTCTCCAACCTGTAATTTTTTCACAAAAGAAAATAGATCAAATGAGGAGACTTTGGTAAAGAAAGAGAACAAATAAAATTTCAGAAGGATTTTTAGGGTTAATTGAAACCCTAGGATCTTGTGGTAAAAATTGATTTAACCTAAGGGTGGAGGATCAACCCTAATTTTGCTAGGTGAAAATGATTTTTTATAAATGTTGTTTTAAAACCTTAATAGTATGTGTAAATGGGGAATGGGGCCATTCAATTTCCTTAGGGTGCTAAACCATTGTTAGTTCTTAACAAGCTTTAGGTAGTTAATAGAAAGGACTCTAAGTAATAGGATAATGAATTTAAATTAATTAAACAAGGGGTTAACCATATTATGATTGAGAATTTACTAAGGAGAAGAAAACATTTAACTAAGTAAATTAATTTTTGGCACCTTCTTAGTTGAAATTTGATTAATGGACCTTAGAGATGAATTAGAAAATATGTCAACCTTTTGAATAGACCTGTTTTTGAATCCTAAAGTTGAGTTTGGCAGTTTAAGTTAATTTAATGTTCGCTAGGGGATGAACAATCTTGTAACCTCTTTTATCCTTTTACCTTTATCTTGTAACAAAAAATATATATTAATCACAATTTTCGGGATAAGTGTTAGGTGTTAGTGTGTTCCTAGAACGTCATTTTTTTTTTCTGGCGTTACATTATTCTGCTTGAGTATGTTAGTTTATTCATGAATTATCAAATGCATTTCAATCTTGCAATGTTTTTTAGGCATACAATGTTTTTCATGTAAAATACACGATGCTTTTGTAGATATGTGTTACTTATGCAAATTATCTACTAACACAATATTAAAATTTCCAAACTTTCACTAAATTTTGAATATTAGGAAAGATCTACTTTTAGAAACATAAAAAACATCTAACATTTTTTCATTTTTGCCACTGTTATGAAGGAAATTTTTAAGATTCACCACCCTAATGAATCCCATTCTAATAAGAGTTACCACCAAAACTACAAAACAATATTGATTAGAAAATAGATTATTCTAGTATTTGTTATCATTTATAAAAATTACATAAAAGTCTTTCAATAATCCAGTTTTAGTGCACATCTAAGAAAAGTAGTAAAAGTATAAAAAATTAAAAAAAACTATTCTAAAAATAACCAAACTTACTATTGTTAACAACTATTAATTTTTAATTTTTGTATTCAAATTTAGATGGGCCTAATAATGGTATCTAACATTTTAAATTTATAAATAAATATTGAATAACTTATATATATATATATATATATATATATATATATATATATATATATATATATATATATATATATATATATATATATATATATGGGGTTGATTTTGTCCCCTAAAATTGTGTAAAAACCCCAATCAATTTTAATGGATTTAAATTCTATAGAACTCTTCCATATATTTCTTTGAAAAATGGGGGTTTTCTTCGATCACATGTAAGATTTACGCTCACATGTAAGATTAACTCTCACATATTCATTTAATACTATTTAAAAAACCAAATCCCATAAACACCCTACATTATATCAATGCCAACTTTTAGAATTTAATAGCCCTCAATTCTCAAGGATACAAAGTTTATAAGCACAACATATGATGCTTTTGAAGATATGTATTTTTTTATGTAAATTTATTACAGCAATATTAAATTGGGTGAATCTATTTGCTAAAGTTTAAATATTTGGCATTATTTTCTTTTATCTTTGCAATAAGTATATGGCATTTTTTAATTTTCAATAAAGTTATGAAGAAAAATTTGTAAGCAGGGCCGACTTAAAGGTCGAGAGCACCCTAGGCAATAGTTTGAGTGGGCGCCCTCCTCAAAAGTTTATTTAATATTTTTTTTCCATAAAGTAAATAAATAAAATATGTCTATATTTTTGTATTTTTAAATTTACATCTTGGTCATAATAAAATAATAAAAAATATATATTATTAAATTATCACGGAAGGATGAAAAATATTATGCGGATGAAAAACATTAGTCATAGGAGATGCTCATAATGCAAAAAATACAATGCTTCTTACAAGTTTGATTTAGCCATATCAAGTAGGTGATAAGAACTCTACCTGAAATAAAGCACCATTTTTTTTGCAAAGAAGCAAAAATGTTTTTGTAGCTCCTGTGGTTTTGTGAAGAGTCATAGTTGGACTAGACATACAGATTCCTCCATAACAAAATAATAAAAAATTTCCCCAAAAAATTAAGAATAGAAAATCAAATTATTTTTTCCTTTAATTATACTCACCTCTACTAGATACACTAGCAACATTATAAAAAAATACATTAATCTTTTTGTAGAACAAATTACACACCTACATAATTTGGAGCTACATCAAAAAATGGGTAACAATACCAAAAAAAATCATATGTGCTTATAAATATGTGATATTTTCTTTTACTTGCAAAAATATTACAAATTTTTTTTATGTGTATACATGAAATTTATGTTACTATACAATAATATCTATAAATGGCTTGATCAATATTAAGTCTTCAGAACAAATATTTTAAAGTTAAGTTCTAAAATTAATCTACAAAAAAGAATTTTTTTGGATTCAGGCGCCCCCTGACTACTGGCGCCCTAGGCAACTGCCTAGTTTGCCTAAGGCTTAATCCCCCTCTATTTGTAAGATTGGTTCCTGTAAGAAACCTTATTCTCATAAAATTTACCATTAAATCATGATTTTTTACACAATTTTTTAAAATTACATGTTCTTGATTATCCATATTTATGAAAAAACAATTTCAATACCATCAAACAAAAACAATTCTCATCTCTCATTTTATTTTGATATTTTATTACAAAATATTACGTCTCTCTCTCTCTCTCTCTCTCTCTCACACACACACACACACACACACACACACACGAATGCACGCACATACACACACAATATTGTGATTAAAATCATGATATTTAGTTACAAATTATAACATGAAAACAATAGTATTGAGTAGGATTAAAATGATAAGATTTAATTTTAAATTTTAATATGAAAAAGTAATTTTAAGCATTTTTTTTGTTTAGAGACATTATATATTTGCTAACTTTAAGATGAAAGGAATAGTCTTATCTTATTTTCTTACAAGTATAATTGCACAAAGAAGATTCAAACCATTTTTCTTTTACAAATATAAGTCAATTGCGAACCTTAAGATGAAAACAATAGTCTCAACTTATTTTCTTACATGTATAATTACAAAGATAAGACTACAAACTTTAAAATGATTGAACTAGTCTTAAACTTTTCCCTTTTATAATGGAAAGTATATTTTTGACTCCATTTCCTTATAAATATGATTAAAAAGATAAGACCTAATAAATGGGCGGTCTTGAATTTTTCCTTATGAACATGATTAAAACGATGATATTTACAAACGACTTTAGAATGAAAATAATAGTTATATTTTGAAAGAGACGAGGATTCGATATTTAATGCAAGAGTAATTTGTTTTGGTTTTTGTTGTTCATGGAATTTCTAATTTCATTTATAGTCTTCTCCTTTGAATTGTTAGCCTATGCTTCCCTATGCATCCGTTATAGATTTTGTTAAAAAAAAACTTTGGTTTTCTCTTGTGTTAATGCTTTTAACGTACATTTAGAACGTATGCTAGGCATATCAATTTATTTTAGAAATTTAAGAAGGTTTTTATCGTTTCTCTTAATGTTTTTTTCTTCAAAATTTAGCTTAGGTCACATTATTAAGCTATTTCAAAAGTTATTATTATTTATTAAGAAGTAATATTTAAAAGAATAATATTAAGTTATGTTAATAATTATTAATATATATGAAAAATAGTTTTTTTTTAATGAAAAGGATCTTCTATTATATTAAATGCAATAAAATATAAGATAGTTTTCAAAGTAAAATAAAATAACTTGTTTTTATAATTTTTAATGTATAAATATTGTTTGAATAACAATTAAATTCAAAACATATATGATTTATTTTGTTTTAAATTTATATTTATTGAAATATATTAATATAATAAGAAAAGTGTTTCAAAAAAATATGTATGTTTATTGTTATCAATGTTTTTCGATTAAGTTGTATGATCCGGATGAGAAAATAGATATGCCATGATCACAAAAGATCAATTATTAAATAGGGTTAAGGGTTGATCACTAATTTGAGAACCTTGGACTATGCACAATAAAGACTTTCAAAAACATTAATTTTTTTTTTTAAAATTTACTAAATTTAAAATATTTTAAATTTTAATTATCATTTTAATCCTAATTTATATTAAAGCCATTAATCGATTTGAAAAATAGTTATTGTGTTTGAATCTTGATTAACATCAAACTATAATTTAAATTAATTATTGAGTTTATTAACTTCACTACTAGCATAATTGAAATATTATGGTAAAATTATAGAACTACTATGTTTTTTTTTCTAGAGTGCTTACTATTAAATGAATTGGTTTAATTATAATTCAAATTTAATTATATGACCAAAATATTTAATTCGTTTTTATTTTCAAATTTGAATTAGGATTACGGATTTAAATTATAAATATATAATTTTATGAATTCCAATTAAGAATATAAAATCAATTTATATTCGTAAGACTTAGAGTACACAAAAAAAAAGATTTAAAATCTCAAAAAACCCAAGAAAACTAAGGAACCCTTAAGAAGAAAACCTAGAAACCTAAAGAAGGTGAGGCAATAACCTGACAATTTAGGTGAGGGGTGCTTTAACAGGTTAATAGTAGTTCTAACTCTAGATGTTAATTTTCACAAATTCTGAGGGATCTCGTGGCTAGGGTTTAGGAAAACCAACTTTTTCGGTTGGGTGGTGGTGTGAAGAGGCATGCAGGTATAAATTAGTGTGGGTTATTTTTCCATACACTTTCGATAAGGAAAACCATCAAGCTTTTTCATCATAAGGACATCAAGAAAACGAAACTCGCCATCAACTTCTAATTCTTTAGTAAATTGGATGCTAGGGAAAATACTATTAAGATGAGAGTGAAATTCCTCCAACTTCTCTACCCCATGCTGCCAACACATATTCATCTCATCAACATACCTTTTCGACCATTTCGGTTGAAGTGGGAAAGAGTTAAGAGGTTTCTCCTCACAATCCTCCATGAAGAGGTTGGCAACGATGGTGGAGAGTGGATAACCCATTGCAAACCCATCAATTTTCCCTTAAAAATCAAACCATTGAAGCTAAAAAAAGTTCATCTCAGACAAAGCACAACCAAAAATGTATTTTCAACATTAGTATGTCTTTTAACAATTTCAATCACCTTAGCAATTAGAACAATGGTGAACAATGACATGACATCAAAATTGATGAGAATGCCATTTATAAAAGAGACTTCCCTCGGATGAAGTTGAGAAAATGATTCAAATCCTGCACAAAAAAGGTAGAATAGCCAACCAAGGGTTGAATTTTTCTAGTCATGAAGCTAACTAAGTTATAAGTAGGGTAATTCGATGTATCATCAATCAGATGAAGGAGAACACCAATTTTATGAATTTTGGGAGGAATTAAAATATTAAGTGTGATTTCTTTGTTGGGAATGAGGTGCTTCTTAGTGGAATCATCTAAAGAATATTTTTTAATGGCCATGATCACACTCTTAGTGATGAGAGACAAAGGAAATTCCTATATAATCTTATAATAGAGAAACCATCGAGATGAGGCTAAAAGAACATACAACTGACATTAGACATGACCATTGTCTCAAGTTGGCCTTCGAAGAATATTCAATGAAGATTAATCATCACATTTTCCTGTAAAACACCAAGATGTTGGCAGTAGAAGACCATTATCTCAAGAGTAGGTTAAGAGAATTAGTGGAGATTGCCAAGTTCCCTCAAAAAATGAATAGAGATGATGGTTTAGGCCTTCATCAATCATGGAGTAATATTACTAACTTGTTAAGGCACCCATCATTTTAATTATCAGGTTGTTGCATCACCTTCTTTAGGTTGTTGGGTTTTCTTCTTAAGCATTCATTCCTAGTTTTCTTGGGTTTTTTGAGATTCTTATGCTTTTGTTAGTCTACTCCAAGTCTTATGAATATAAATTAAGTTTACATTCTTAATTAGAATTTAGAAAAAATAAATAAATTAAATTTAAACGAATAATCTTAAATCAAATTTGAAAATAAAAAAAGAATTAAAATTTTGGTCTTATAATTAGATTAGAATTATAATTAAAACAATTTATTTAATGGTAATCACTCTATAAAACAAACAATGTAGTTCTATAATTTAACCATAATATTTTAATGAGGATAGTAGTATAGTTAATAAAATAAATAATGAATTTAAATTATAATTAGATGTTAATCGAGATTCAAACATAATAACTATTTTTTAGGTCGATTAGTGGCTTTAATATAAATTAAAATTCAAAATATCAGTACATTTAAAAAATGTAAATTTAAAACATTTAATATTCATTAAATGTAAATTTATTTAGTTTTTAATGTTTTTGAAAGGCTTGATTGCATGTACTCCAAGGTTACAAAATTAGTGATCCATTAACTCTATTTAAGAATAGATATTTTGTGATTATGACATATCTATTTACTCATCTTGTAGTGCCCACTCCTCTTCGATGCTTATTATATTTGATTTCAATTATTGTTGACTATAGACATGGATATTATCATATCATTTTGGTTTAGCATGATGTAAGATGATAGAGATATTTTGACTATTGATGGATTGTCATTCATAGTATGATTTGTGTGGATTCTTAGAGACATAGACAAACATTTTATATTGATGATGATGATGTGTGGTTAGCATATATATTTACTAACATTTATGATTCCCATCATGTTCACTATGATTTAGCGTTTGAACTAATCTCTTGATCTCGTTGATATCGATGAAATGGTAGAATTGAGAGAAGTTGTTGAAATTATAGACAAATGTTAACATTGTTTAGTTTAGATAATGATTTAGTTATATGAGGATGTTTGTTGATGGATGTGCATATATTTTATCTTTTATGTATTTGATGCGGCCACAAGGCTGAAGGAGGTATTGTGTGATTTTGTAGGTAATTATATAACAACAAATAAAATGGAGTTAGGAGACCAGCCACATCAGAATACTAGATAGATACAGTGATGGTCGCCATGGCAACTTGTGTAATATTTGATGTTTTTCTATTAGTCTATTAGGGGGTCCCCATGGGGGGATGACCTCCAAATGTGACCATTGGTTATGTGTGTAATTTTTTCCGTTTGTTCTTTTATTTATTGTGTCCATATGTGATTTATTTTGTGATGTAATTCATTTAATCATTGTTGATTAATGTGCCTTAATTAAGTGAATTAATCATGTTTATTAAGTTAATATGGGATGTGAAAAAAGGGCTGTTTAGTAGATTAGTTTGTCCTTTCAATCTTGTCATTTAAGTTGAGTGTATTTGAATTTGACTGTTGTACACCCTTCCTTACTTGGAAAATTCGGATTTAGGCTTAAGGGCCATTTTTGGAGGCTAGTCGGACAAGTTAAGCTTGTCCCACACCTCTTAATTTCATCTACCAACTATACCTATGGGTTGGGGGGTCAAAAATAAACCCCATTATGTGTTGTGTAAGGAAAAAGGTGACATTTATTGCACTTTTCTTACATGGGTTTTAAATTATGTCCTTAGTGGGTGTGGGTTTGTGTTTAGTGTGTAAGAGGCTTTTCATTTCTCTCAACCACCAATTTATTGTGCCTTTGAGTTGAGGTTTGACTTATGAGGTGGAGTTGTGGATAAGTGATGTGGCATCCTACATCGACCCACCTCACCCTCCTCTTCTTTTTTTCTATATATACAGCTTTATTTGTTTGTTTGGTGGTTACTTCATTTTATTGTGGACTTGTATTTTTGGACTCAGAGAGTTTTTGGAGTTCTTGTTAAAGTTTTGGATCTTTTGGAGTTGGATTTATCTTGAAGGTTCTTGGAGTGTGATTCTTTGATCAAGGTCTTACTGTGGAAAGGTAGGAACTACACCCTTGTATTACTTGTCTACTTTTGTGTGTGTACTACATGCAAGTGAATGGTTTGTGTGCTTGTTGGGACCATGGGTAGAATGCCTAAGTATTGTGTAGGAGAAGGCTATGGAGATTTTCTATTGTAGGTAGGTAGAAGATCCTGGTTTCATGTTTGGGAGGGATTTCGGTTGGGTGCCCCACCTTTGATAAGAAATTGCTTGTTTCTTTTAATCGGTTCTTTTGATGTAGACATAAAAGATTGTAGGGAGGCAAAAGAGAATGTGGGAGGCATAAAAGGATATTGAGGGAGGCATAAGTGTTTTTTATGGGTTTTGAGTTGTGTTTTGGAGGGTTTTAAGGTGGGCACCTAATCCCATTGGGAGGAATACGTGATCTCCTATTACTTCCTTACTCCATTGACTTTGATTTTTCAAGCCTTGTGTATTTTGAAAGTTGCATTCATGTGATTTAATGTGTTTTAAATGGTATTGAAATTTTGTATTGTGATGTGGAAGCATTGTGTTAGTTTCCCTTGGTTGTCTCCATTTCCTATTGTACTTTGGTTGGGGCTCGGTGGCCAATGAAGAGGATAAATTATTCTCCTCATTGCATTATTGGTTGGGTAGAGCAAGTTTCCTAATCCCCCATTTTGTTGTTATGATTGAAGTGAATAAAATGGTGGAGCTCTTGTTGAAGATTTGAGACTTGGAGAATTTTTAGAAGCCAAAAAGGACATCCTTATTTGTAGAAACTATTCTTGTAGTTCACACTTAAGGTGGAAGGCTAGTACTCTTGCATTTTAAATAAAAGTTATATTGTATATTTTATTTATCAAGTTATAATGTATTGTTGGAAAGAAATCTTCCTACATTGTAATAAAATGAGCTATGCTCAAACTAAAAAGGAAATTTCATTGTTACTTGTAGGAGGTTGCATTATTGTAAGAATGAAGCAAGAATGTAGAAGTTGTAAATCATTAATAATGTATTCTTAACAAATTTTAAATGTAATATAGTTTCTTGTGCTTTCTTTGAATAAATGGTTATGGTTGTAATGGATGAATGCACTAAGTTATAGTGAATTACCTTGTTGAAGGATTACATTTTTGTGGTGGAAAGGAAAGCAATAATATTTCATAATAGATTGAATTTCGTCATTTCATTTGAGATTCAAAGTAATTTTATTGGAAAATTATTTATGTAGTTGTTTTCTTACATGTTATTGAAATAGAAAATATGTGTAATTAGTGATTTAAGTCATGGAATGAATAAATGTTGTTAACGTACCAACTAGTGACTTTAGGAATATAAATTTAAGCTAAGGTTAAACTTTAAACCACCCTAGTAAAATTTTCTTTTGGAAAAATTGATGAATTGATGGTTTTGTTTTCAAATAACATGACCACTTCCCTATGTAGAGCTGCGGTCTCTGGACCGCCGACCTGATCAGAGCGGCGGTCTATGAACCGCCACCCTGACAAAGTGGTGGTTTCCTAATTTTCACCCAGGTAGGGTAGTGGTCATAGGACTACCAAATCCATGATTGTACAAATTTTAACCTGATTAAATTAAAATTTCAGCCTATAAAATGTAAAAAGAGAACTACCAACAAACTATATGGGAACAAACTCATTGTTTAAGTATGTAAATCCTTGAATAGGCATTTAAATGTATTAAATCTTATAGATTAAATGGAATTAGGGTTTTACCAAATTAAAGAACTCAAGAATGGAATAACTAAATAACTCATCCAAATTAGGGTGGAATATCTACAATTAAAAAAAAAAATACATTACTATAACAAATGCATAAACTAAACTAAACTAAAATATATAAAAATGAATCCCTCAATAGCTTCCTTCCTTGCTTTCATGGTTTCCACTCCTCCAACCTGCAAATCAAAGAAGAGAAAAGAGACCAAGTGAGGAGGCTAGGGAAAGGGAGAAAACTTAAATAAAATTTCATAAGGATGGTTAGGGTTGGTTGGGAACTCTAAGATTTAATGGCCACAATTGATTTGATCCAAGGGTTAAGAATCAACCCTACAATTGTTAGGTGAGAATATATATTATGGGTTTTTTGAATAATTTAAGTATATGTGAAAATGGGTGAATGGGGCCTCGTAGTACCCTAGTATGTTAAGTTAGTTATGTAACTCTCCTAGTATGTTTTTGTAAATGATTCAATGGACATTAAAGCTAGTAATTTAAGGGGACTAAGGTAATTAAGGATAAGGGATTTATAAATGTGGTGGGTTTGAATGTTTTTTTAAGAGGGGGAAACTAATTAACCAAGTAAAATAATCAATGGACACTTTTCTAACGGATTGTAATTATATTGACCTTAGAATTGGTTTAAGAATAATTAATTATTAATCTAGATCTATTCCATTTAATGTACTGAAGTAGATTGCTAATAGGAGTTAATTAAACGTATTATAGGGTTGACACCCTTGTAATATTTTAAAACCAAAAAAAAAATGTCGTAACTTTCTACATAATCATTAAGGTTTAATGTGGTTTTAGAATGTAGAATTTTGTGGGTGTTACACACCCTGATGATGGATCATGTAGTTTCATCCGAAACATCTATGGCATTAAACATACACATTTTTTTCCAGAAACAATCTTCTTATGCTTATGGAAATTTTCTATCTCTTATATATAAATATAGACAAAATCATTTGATGAATCCATGCCAATCTAAAAATCATTTTGTAGTTTGTTTCATGATCAATGTCATAGAATTCACAAGGGATGGTCTTTGTGCTTAGAGTTATATGTAAAAAAATGGTGCTAATAAATGTCACCCTGAGACTATCATACCCACGAAGCATATTTTGAGTAGATGATAAATATATCTCTCCATACCCAAGTTTATGTAGAACTGAAAAGGGGACAATGTTAGTGGTTGTCACATCATCTACCATAGCTCACATTAACAAATTATTATATTGATGTGGATCCAAATACAAGAGGTTTAAATACCTCCAAAACACACAAAAAAATTGCAAAAAATCAGAAGATTCAAAAATAGTTTTCTTCTCATTCCATAATCCACACTAATCTTTTACAACCTTACAATCTTCCTTTTATTTCCCACTATCTCTAAAAAAACCATAAAATGCGAAAAACCCTAAAAAGTACAACACCTCAGATGGACCCCAGTTTTTGCGTACAAAATAGGTCTTTATCAATTAAGGTGTACGTAAAATATTGTCTTATTACATAAATCATGGCAAAAGATATTAAAACTCTAAGTGCTAGAAAAAACCACCAAACATGTTCAAAACCAATTTTGGATCACTAGACGAATTAATTAGGCCCCAATTTTTTTTGAAAAGTCACCTAACCTTTATAGAATTTTTATCATGGAACATTAATGATCTAAATATAAAACCTTGGAAAATTTCAAGACAATTTGACGATCGGATAAAAATTAATGGTCTCCGAAATTTATACTCCCGCATAACATATATTCATATATGCAAGTGGAGAGGGTGATCTTCTCTTCTCGAAATTTACACATCAATGAACAATTGACCCAAGTCAAAGAACATATTGATGTATATATTATTAATTTTTTCCTCTTGTGGTGATGTAATATAAGATACATGTCAAAGCCCCATGGCATATAAGAGTGTGATTAGATGAGCTAAGGAGTTATTTAAGAGATCTAGAAATTAAATGTGGGAAAATGTTTTAGCATGGTTAATTATATAATATCATAGATTCCTATTTTCTTATGAATCAAGTTATATTGCACTTAAAAAGGGGTCTATAATTGTGTAACACCCAAAAATTCGACATTCCAAAACCACGTTAAATCTTACTAATTATCTAGAAAGTTGCAACAAATTTTTTTGTTTTTAAATATTGTAAGGATGTCAACCCTATAATACGTTTAATTAATTCCTACCAAGAATATACTACATTATATTAAATGGAAAAAATCTATATTAATAATTAAATATTTTTGATCTGTTTCTAAGTTCAATACATTTACAATCTGTTAGAAAAGTGTCCATTAATTTCTTTTACTTGGTTAAATAGTTTTTCCCTTCTTCAGATAACATTCAAACCCACATTTATTAATCCCTTATCCTTAGTTACCTTAGTTCCATTAAATTAATAAATTTGATATCCATTGAATCATTTACTAAAACATACTAGGAGAGTAAAATTTTTAACTTAATACATTAAGGCACTAAGTGGCTCCATTCACCCATTTTCACATACACTTAAATTATTTAAAATCCCATGCTATATATTTTCACCTAAAAATTGTAGGATTGATTCCTAACCCTTGGATTAAATCAATTTTGGAAATTAGATCCTTGGGTTCCGAAAGAACCCTAACTATCCTTATGAAATTTTATTAAACCTTTCTCTTTACTGTAGCCTCCTCATTTGGTCTCTTTTCTTTTCTTAGCTTTTCAGGTTAGAGGAGTGGAAGACATGAAAGCGAGGAAGGAAGAAGCCATGGATGGATTTATTTGGATCAAGCTTAGCTTATTTTAGTTTATGGATTTCTTATTGTAATGTCTTCTATTTGTTGATTGTACAGATTCTACCCTAGATATAGAGTAGTTACCTAGTTATTTCTATTCTTGAGTTCTTCAATTGGGAAAAACCCTCTTTCCAATTAATCTATGACATTTAGTAAATCTATATTTTCATTCAAATATTTACATACTTAAACAATGAGTTTTTTCCCATATGGTTTGTTGGTAGTTTTCTTTTTACATTTTATAGTCTCATATTTTAGTTAAATCGAGTTAAAATTCACATAGTCACATATTTTTATTTTTCCACCAACATTGATGAAATCATCACCCAAAGTTGGGTGGCGGTCCTAGGACCGCCACCCTACGTAGGTGACGATTCGTAAACCGTCATATTTCCTGGGTGGAAGTTCAGAGACCACCGCTCTACACAAGGCAGTGTTCATGTTCTTTGAAAATAGAACCATCAATTCATCAATTTCTCCAAAAAAAAATTTTTACTAGGGTGATTTACAGTTTATCCTTAACTTAAAAGAATATACCTAAAGGCACGAGCTGAAAGGTCAAAACATTTATTCATTACATGGCTTAAAACACTAATTGCATGGATTTTTCATTTCAATAGCATGTACGAAAACAACTACAAGAATGTTTTTCCAATAAAACTGTTTTCAAACTCAAATGGAGAAATGAAACTCAATCTATTTCTAGGTATCATTGCTTTCTTTTCCACAACAAGAATGTAATTCCTACAAAAAGTTAATTCACTATAACTTAGTGTATTTTTCCATTACAACTACAATCACATATTCAAAGAATCACAAGAAACTATATTACATTCAAAAATTTCTAAGAATACATTCTTAGTGGTTTACAACTTCTAAGTTCTCCCTTCATTCTTACAATAATGCAAAATCCTACAAGTAACAATTAACTTTTCTTTCTCTTTTGAGCACAGCTCATTTTTTTACAATGAAAAAAGTTTCCTTTCTAGCAATGCATTACAACTTGATGAATAAACATACAATAAATTTTTTACTTTAAATACAATACTATTAATATTCCACCTTAAGTGGGAATTACAAGAAAATATTATACAATGAAGGATTTCCTCTTTGTCTTCTTCAAATTCTCCAAGTCCCAAATCTTCAACATGAGCTCCACCATTTCTTTACTTCAATCAAAACAACAAAAATGGGGGAGAGGAAACACCCTCCATTCAACCAATAATCCAATGAGGTGAATAAGTTATCCTCCTCATTGGCCCCCAAGCCCCAACTAAAATGTAATAAGCAATGGATAAAACTAATGTAAACTAACACAATGCTTCCACATCACAACACAAAATTTCACAACCATTCAAAACACAAGAATGAAACTATCAAAATATACAAGGTAGTGCAAAGCCAATGGAACAAGGATATATGGGGAGATCACTTACGTCTCCCAATGGATTTAAGTGCCCACCTTTAAACCATCCAAAAAACAACTCAGGACCCCTACACAGCTCTTATTCCTCCCTTAAGATCATCTTATGCCTCCCACATTCTCTTATGCCTCCCTACAATTTATTATGTCTCCCTCAAAAAAACCAAGTAAGAAAAACAAACAATTTCTTATCAAAGGTTGGGCACCCAACCCAACTCCCTCCCAAAACATGAAACAAAACTCTTATGCCTCCCTAAAATAGAAAATCCCCATAGAATTCTCCTACACCATACTTAGGCATTCTACCCAATATCCTAAAAAACACACAAACCACTCAATTACATGTCATACACACATACAAAAACAAAAAAGTAAAACAAGGGTGTAGTTCTTAACTTTCTATAGTTAGAACTTGATCAAAGAATCACACTCCAAGATCCTTCGAGCTCAATCAAAATCCATCAAGCTCCAAGACTTCAACAAGAATTCCAAAAAAAAATCTCTAACTCATAAAATACAAGTCCACAGTAAAATGAAGTAACCCCCAAACAAATAATTAAACTTGCATATATAGAAAAAGAAAATAGGAGGGTGAGGTGGATATATGTAGGATTCCACATCACTTATCCTCAACTCCACCTCACAAGTAAAACCTCAACCCCAAGGCATAATAAATTGGTGCTTGAGACAAATGACAAGCCTCTTACACACTCAATACAACCCCACACCCCCCAAGGACAAAATTTAAATACTACGTAAGAGAAGTGCAACAAATGTCACTTTTTGCCTTACAAAACACATAATGGGGTCTAGTTTTGACCACCCAGCCCGTAGGTATTGTTGGTACATGAATTTAAGAGGTGTGAGACAATCTTTACTTGTCCCAAAAGCCTTAAAAAATGGCCCTTAAGCCCAAATCTGAATTTCCCAATTAAGGTAGGGTGTACAACACTCAAAGTCACATACACTCAACTTAAATCACAAGATCCAAAGGACTAACTACTTTAATAAATGGCCCCCTTTTGTCAAATTACCAATTAATTTAATAAACATGATAAATCCACTTAATTAAAACACATTAATCAACACTGCTTAAATGAATTACATGACAAAAAAATCACATACTCCACAATAAATAAAAGAAAACGGAAAGAATTACACACATAGCCCATGGTCACCTTTCGAGGTCATTCCCCCCATGGGGACCTCCTACAAAACTAATAACAAAGCATAACATATTACACAAGTTTCCATGATGACCATCATTGTATCCATCCAGTATTCCACTGTGGTTGGTCTCCTAACCCCCTTTTGATTGTTGTGATATAATTACGGTCTGTAAAATCACACAGTACCTCATTTGGTCTCGTGGCCGCATTAGATACATAAAAGATAAAATATACGCACATCCATCAATAAACATCCAAATATAACTGAATCATCATACAAACTAAGCAATGCTATCATTTGTGTACAATTTCAAAAAAAAATCAATTCCACCATTTCATTGACATCAGGGAGATCACAAGATTAGTTCAAATGCTAAATAATAGTCAACATGACAAAAAATTTGAATGTTAGTATATGTGTGTGTGTGTGTGCTAACAACACATCATCATCATCAATATAAAATGTCTCTAACAATCCACACACGTGATACTACGAATCACAATCCATCAATAGTCAGAATATCTCTATGATCTAATATCATGCTAAACCAAACGATATAGTAATATCCATGTTTATAGTCAATGGTTACCAAAATCAAAATATAATAAGTGTCGAAGAGGAGTGGGCACTAAAAATGGGAAATTGGGAGTTTGATACTCCTTCCTAGTGACGAGATTAGCTTCTTCCTCAGTTTGGAGTTCGATGATACCTTGATTGAGTGTAGTTTCCCCATTTTACTTAAATGTGTGTCCATATTAGGGTTGATCGTGGTAGAGGTTGAGACTTCATTACCATGGTTTCTCACTGGGGCTATGAGGAATGGTTATTGAAGTTCTTTTGGGGGGGTTATGGTGGAGGTAACTATTGTTGTTGTTGGTGATTATTGAGTTATACATTGAAATAATTAATTTTTTTATGTTGTGTTGATGTTTTTTACATATATTTAGAATCTATATTGGGCACATCAATTTATTTTATAAATTTAAGATGGGTTTTTTAATGGTTTTTAAATATTTATTTTTTAAAATTGAGGTCGCATTATGAATAATATTAATTCATTTTAAAAACTATTACTACTTATTAAGAGGTAGTATTTAAAAAATAATATTAAGTTATTTCGAAAATTCTAGTATATAGTAAGAAGTAGTATTTAAAACTAGAACAATATAAATTTATTTTTTAATTTTTGATGTACAAAAATTGTTTCAATAATAATTAAATTTAAAATGTTTATGGTTTATTTTGTTTTATATTTATATTTGTTGAAATATATAAATGAAATCATTTTTCTATACACTAAAATCTTATATATCACATGAATATACATGTTTGATCAAATAGCATGTTATTACAATGTATCACCTTTTACTATTATATAGATAAATAATATAGGTAATATCGACATATATTATTTCAAAAAAATGAGGAAAATATAATAGAAGATCATAATATTCTTAATAAAGATAATTTTTATACGTCGAAACAAGTTACGTGTTGTTTTATCAATTAGGTTGTTTTATGAGAGAAAATAACTCATATGTTCGTTGCAACCTTAATAAATATAAATATAGGTACAAGAATTCATGAGATATCCTGAAAAATATGCAACCCTAAAAGGCAACGCTAAATGCGAACCTTCCTAAAACCCTAACATAGGGTATAGTAATGAGCTTGGTAGTGGCGGTAGGAAAAAGATTTTCCACGCAGAGAGTCAGGACCTCTCATGGATCATCCTTTTGTTTTGAAAAGAAAACCCTGTGCCTAGAGGGGTCAATGGAAATATTGTATTTTGCAGTGGAGAGACAAAAATGTCTATGAGAGATAGAGATCCACCTGATGTGCACAATGAGGCTCGATCAGGGGCTTCTAGTAATGCCAAGCTTCTTGGAAACAATGAAAACATGGCCCCTACCCCTCATGCAATGAATGCCACATCCCAATCCTGCGAGAATTGGAAACCTGGATTCTTACCTAGCTTAGGGCATGGGGTCCCTCTTGTTAAAAAATGCAATGGTGTTCCCCTCAATGGTAGAGATGATGATGTTCAGGAAGGTGGTGGATCTGGAGGTTTTTTGTATGAAATCTTTCAAGATTTTCTGGTCCATGGCGGAAGAGGTGGTACAGAGACATGACAAAAGGGGTGAAATTGGTATATATCTAATTGTCCCTCTATTGCTGATATTATATCCAAACAGTCAAAGACTACTGCAAAGACTACAATGAAGCCTGCTAAGAGAAACCCAAGTGTCACCTTTGGAGATGAAGTGCTTGAAACAGAATCATTTTATCAATATCATGCCTTGATTTGCAGACTCGTTGGACTTTGACCTATCCTACTTGTCCTACACAAATGGATCTCCAAGCATTAGATCCCGCTTCTAGAAGGATGGTTAGATCTCTACCCCTATGCTAAGGGAATTTTTATTGTTGTTTTTAAATCCATAGATGATAAGGGTATCATTGTTAATTTACTTTGGATCTGCAGTAAAATTAAGTTATTTTAAAACCATGGTTCCCATCATTCAACCCTCTCACTTAATCTTTCTCCCGTAAATCAATCTGGATCAAATTACCCCACCTACCTCTTCAATTTTTGGATCAAAAGTGTCTCATAGCCATAGACAATACCTTGGGAAACATCATTAATATTGACTCCCAAACCTCTGGTTTCACACATACAACCTATACAAGAATTCTTGTTAAGGTTGATACTTGAAAGGATCTTCCAGCTCCGATTGAGCTAAAGGTTTAAAATCAAAATTAGACTCAGCCTCTGGACTATGAGGTTATTCCTTTTAGATGCATGAATTTTTTCTCATTGGGGCATTCCGTTGCCAATTGCGAGATGATAAAACGTTAAAAGGAGAATGATAATTGGTGGAAAAATGCCCTCCTAGAACATATGGTATTTGAACCTAAAAATATCATTAATTTTGATGAGGAGGAGGAAGACATGATGGAAACGGTCCCCGAAACCCCTTTCAGAGAGATCACAGATCTTGCAAATAAGAAGTCATTTGTGGGTGAGACTCAGAGGACCAGAAACACTTAAACAAAAGAGTTTGTAGAGGCTAAGGAGAATGTTCCTCCTTAATCTGCTTACTCCAACAATACATATCATCGAATCACAGATTTTGAGGTTTTCATTCCGTTACAGAAATATTTTGATGAATGGATTATGGTTTGTAACAAGAGGAAAATTGTTTACAAAGAAAACAATTGTTAAGTCACTGTAATTTTTTTGTTTTTTTGTTATTCTATTGTTGTTTTCTGGTGGCTTTGGTACTTTTCTTGGTAGATTATTTTTGTTTTGTTTTTGGGATTTATCGTAAAATCCTAGTTTTGATCACCTTTTCATTCTGGTAAAATTTTTACATCTGGCTTCTGAGCCTTCTTGTACAAGGGTATAGTCCCTTTCAGAAAACTATTTACCAATAATAATAAAATTAGGTTTCCTAAAAAATCAAGGGCCAAGGTACACCTTCAATTAATTAGACTTCCTATTAGAGGAAAACCCATATTTTCTTTTAATTTTCCATTGAAATCTAGTAAGTTATGGAGTAGAATCTCAAAAAAATTGAACTGAATGAATTTTTTTTGTTTTAAAAGAAAACTCAGTTTCTCATTAATTTGAGTTCTAAATAAAAAAATGAAGATTCTTGGCATGATTAAAACTCACTGATTCAAATGATCTAAATTAATTTTTTTCCTAGTATGTGGTCTTCAAAATGGCTTGATAAATTTAAATGGATTTGTTATAAATACCTAAAATAATCCATTAAATACAAAGAACCCGTAAAATTTTAAATGTACAGATATATTTAAAAAAAAAAAAACAAACCCTGGTATGTTATCTACTTCACTAAATTTAAAAACCATGCTAGCCATGATTTTTCTCACCCTCTTAGTTGATAAAAATCTTCTCCATCAATGCACAATTAAAATAATTTCAAAACAACCACGTAACTTTCTCTACCATAATGAGTCCTTACATGTTACACTAAAAGAAGAGTTTTTTATTGAATGTTGAAAAATTATAACATGAACTCACATATATATATATTTTTCGATATCTCTACCCATGTTTTAGAGGGAACACATAGCTAAATTAAAATACCACATTAAATATCCTTTCTAACTCATCTTACACTTTTCCAATCATTACACTATCCTGTGAAAATATCGAGCTAGAGATGAGACTTGGTGACTAAAGTTCTAATTCATCCACGAAAAAATGTAGACTTATCTGATTAATCTAGAGAGAATTATCAACAAAGATTGAGGTGAATTACACATTGACATGAGGATATCCTACAAGCTCAATATACCTAGAAGTAAGTACTTCCTTAATGGCATTTAAGACAACCTAGATATTGTATGAAATAAACTAGGTGCAACTGCTTACATCAGTCATTACCAGGTAGAAATCCATCTCTATTTTAGTTGACATTAAGTGAAAAGGAGGAATTTGTGGGTCTTCCATTCTGAACCACCAACAACTTAGATAATAAGAGAACAACAACGCTCGAAATGAGAAAGCCGATGCAAAAGATTAAAACTTGAAGTATCCTTATGGAACAGGGAACTTGTGAGAGGATTAATCAACATCACCCTTAGATCAATCTAAAATCATTACAAGGATATTGAAAGGTAATTCATGGTAAAGAATGATTGTATTAAACTTGAAATAGGCCATCATTTTCCATTTAGAGGTTTGTATGTGTGGATGGTAAGTCATGGAATAATAGGTCCCATAATCCTTACTGAGGCTCTTCCAATTATAAATAAAATTCTCCATGGTTTCTAAGGCCCCATGATTTGCAAGGAATTTTTTCACTTTATTAGCCCAATGATAGCAATGTTGTACGTTCAATTCATGGAAACGGGAGAGAATGTGGCAAGTTTGGAAAAGGATTTTGTAGATTCTCCAAGTATTTTATTTTCCTAATTTTATAACATTAGTGATTATCAATGAATCCCCTTTGTAGTGCCCACATTAAAATAAATAAATAAATAATTTAAATTTAATTTAGTGGTTGAATTGAGATTTATGGTGAGTGGTGGAGGTTGCATGAAGGATTAGGAAACTTTTCAATGCACATGGGTGTCTTAAATAACCTTTCAGACCTTTCTTTTCCCTTGCATAATAATACATGCACTATATTTGGGACCTAGAGATGTTAACCATCTAAAACCCAAGTTAATATTGAAATTTAGGAGTAATGGATTGCTACAGCGAGGTAAGAGTGAGATGGTGTTTGGCGGTTGATAGCATTGGCCCCGATGCTGTGACAATGTTTGACAGATGAAAGAACAAGACATTCACTGGTTCTCAATGCAACAAATAGGTCTCTAACCTGATCAGTTCACATTTTCTACATATTCCCATTTTGCACCAAAATGTGAGCTCCAAAATAGGGTATGGACATCCATAAAAGCATAAAAGGATAGAAGATTTTTTTTAGATGTTGTAGTTGGAAGCACTCTGATAGATAGGATTGCAAAATGTGGAATCATGTGCTTGGCATGTGAACTGTTCAACTAAATGCATGAAATTTTGGCTCATGGACTGTAATGATGAAAGGACATGCACAAAATGGGTATGTTAAAAGGCTAAAAATGTTGCAAGAAAATTCTTATTAGAAGTGCTACTTGTGCTTTCTGTAGAATCCCTATGCATACAATCTACATATTCATCTGGATACCTCACGTAATAATTGCTAGGAACTAGGTGTAAACTTTCTTGTTTTGTTTTGCAAAATCTCCTTAATGAGAGCATATTTCAGGGGATTTATCCGTATAATGTTTTATTTCTAGTTTATTATCATATTTGTTCGATTAGAAAAAGGACTTGGGCAGCCTTTTGTGTAGCAGGGGCAAAATAAATGCAAAAATATGGATTTTTAATGATCTATGGGGTGTGATTTGCTGTTGGCCGCACAACCAATTTGGAGAAAAATATAAAATACACCTTCAAATATAATTTTTTTACTTGTGATGGCTGTATAGAGGCCCTTACCTTATGTTGCAGATCTAGGTGCCTCAACCTCTATAGAATGAGAGTTTGGGGTCGGGGATGATGTCTGGCCCACAACTTTTGTCGGTATCTTCTAGGTTTGTGTATGCTCAGACCCTTATTGTAGTATGGAAATGCATCTAAGGAAAATGAACATTGGTTTTTTCTCCTCTAACCATACCCTTGTTTAAAAAAAATGGAGTTATGCTCAGGGCAACAAACTATTTAACGAAATGCCTAAGTGAGATGTTGAACCGAATTCCGTGACTTTGACCAGCTTCATTCCTCCAGACATGTTTCATCTCTCCTTATCTTTCATAATTCTCGTACTTTAGATTTTTCATTTGCAATCAAATATAAATTTTAAAAACCACAGGATTATCATACATTTAATTGTTTTATATTAACTTGTTTGCTAAACAATAAAATGCCATTTCATAACTCATGCAATAAAATAACCCCTTTTTGTAGTCAACCATAAACTTAAACCCTCATTTTGAGGTGATTTAGCAACTTCCTCATGAAACCAAATTACTACAATACCCTTTTTTATTGACAAGTTGAAGTTGATCCCCTACAATTATGTTGACAGCTCCCTTGTTAAAACAAATAAACCACAATTTTCAGAGACTTGCAAAATAACCTTTGTAACTCCAAAAAGGATATGTTAAGTTTCCTACATGTACCTTGTCATTTGAGGAGCCACTTTAATCCCATATTCAACCTCGAATGATGATCTATGATCTTTTTTAATCCCTTCTAAGAGCCTTATTACACAGTTTTGCAACTATACGAAGTTGTGTTGGGTTTTTAAATGGAAATTTAACAAACCATAGTTAGGGTAAATCAAGTCCCTCCTCTTTAATGGAAAAGGTTTGCTTAATGAAATAAAGCAAAAAAACTTATATACAAATTTACAACTTTCAAATTGTGGATTCTTGATACTTTGAAATGTTTTATACCCAAAGATCATCACTACGAAAGAATTAAAGAACTGAGGAGATGAGAGAGGAAGAACATATCAATACCTTCAGGAAATATAGATAGTAGAGTATAACCTTACTCATATTGAGCCAGGGAGATGCAGAGAAGAATCATTCACTTTTATAACAAATATAATTCCACAGACACAAAGTTCTAGAAATTATGTAAACAAGAACATAAAGTTTCTTGATATCAAAGATGGATAATTCACAAATTTGAACCAGGAAAGGAGGTAAAGAAGAGGAAGGAAGGGAAAAACTTATGTATTGATTAGTTCTATTCTATTACATTTACAGAGTACCAGGATCTAACCAGAACAATGGTCTAGAGAGACCACTAAATAGCCTCCAAAATGGTTACATTCGGTTACCAAAAAAAATGGATGAAAACTTATTCAAGCAACTGACGTCTGAACTTCTCTAATGCCTTGGCCATTTCCATTCCTGACAGAAAAACCAGATGCATCATATCACAGTCGTTAACCTGTTGTTACAACTTTAAATTTGAGTTGTCCACATGGAAGAGATTTGTTGAAGAAGGCCTAACACGTGGCTTTACTTGAGTGGCGACAGATTCACAACTCACTTTTACAATTTTAATCCTTTATGAAGAAAGGCTCAAAAGCTCAAAGTTCTCTAACGACCCACCTTCTCACTTTGACCTTCGATGCGGGCCTCATATTTGACTTTATCTCTCAGCATGGGTGGGGCCGCAGATAATTTTATAACTTTAAGTCCTTTATGGAAACAAATCCAAAAATCCCCAAATTTCTCTGATGGCTCACCTCTCCTCTTTTACCTTTCAATGCCTCAAAACACAAAAAGGGTCCGCCTCTCCACTTCCACTTGAAACATGGCCATGTGTCCCTTTGTGGGCCTGCTTTGTATTTTTTTGTTTTGATTAAGTCCTTCTATTTGGCGAAGGATTTATGTTTTACATGGGACACATGGAGGCTTCCCACTTATTTAGAAACTCTCTTTAGAACTGACATTCAGAGGTGTACCGATTGGAAACATGGAGAGCTGGTGCTTGTTTGGGACCTTCCTTTAGATCTACCCCCTAAGAGAGTGCCGTTGAGACACGTTGGACTTTCCGCTAGTTGTGCCTTCCTTAGCCGATTCAATGGCCAGATCTACCCCTTTTTACTTCTACAGGACCCTAGACACATGGAGAGTTGGAAATTATTTGGGGAACCATCTTTGTCTTCGACCCTGAAGGTGAGCCAATGAGACACATAGTGCCACCTGCTAGCCTTAGAATTTTTAATGGACAATTTAAATTTTGAGGATCTGACAACGTGGAGGGCTAGTTCTTAGTTGGGGTCTTTTCCTTGGATCTCACTTCTAAAGTTACGCCAATGAGACATGTGGAGGATTCCGCAGACCCTCTTATACTTAGTCAATTTAATGGCTGCTTCTATCCCTTTTCTATACCTCGGACACATTTAGGTCTGGCGTGAGTTTGGGGCCTGTTCTTTGGGCTACACCTTTTGAATTTTTGCCAATGGGACATGTGGTGGCTTCTGCTGACCCTTTTATACTTAGTGAATTTAATGGCCAGCTCTGTGCACCTTCCGTAGGTCCAAAAAATTTGAGCCCTTTCTTTCATCTTCTCCTACGTGCTCTAATGTACTTGATGTTTTTTTTCTCCTTCTCCAACCATGCCCCTTCATTTTAGAATTTGGACTGCGGCCTCTTATGACTGAACCGCCCCTTTAGATTTTCTTCTGTGTGGGGTCATGTTTGATTAATTTTTCCAAGGGAAAAGTTGGGATAATAGGTACAACTCAAATTTTTCAAAACTAGAATTGAAAAATGAGAGGAATTTTGAGGCTGATAACAAGCTTCTAAATTTGAAAAGTTGGATTTCGTATCTGCTCTACGTTCTAATCCTAGACAAAAAAATGCATATCCACCTTCACAAACCTCTATTATTTTTACTAGACAATTTCATGGAACCTTCAGTTCAAGGAAAACACTCTTCTTGATAGTTTGGAAAAGGCATTGTATAGACCTCTGGTAGCAGTTTGAATAGGTCAAATCTAGACAAATTATGATCGGTGGCTCCAAAAAACTTGTCGCCGTTTGAAAACCGTTTGCTAGTTCTCAGCGCCATAAACTCTAGTGAACTCTCCATATATAGGGAAACTTGTAGGAAGTTTCTCATTGCACGTTCATCCATCGAACGTCATTTTTGGATGTGGGTTCCTGAGCCATCGAGCTAACTTTTGATCATTTACAACTAGGTAAATTACGACCGATGGCCTCATAAAACTAGCCGCTAATTGTAAAACGTTCTCCATTTTCAAATTCCTTTAGTTCTTGTGAATTCTTGGTGTATAGGAGGACATGTATAAACTTACCCATGGTGTTTTTTCTCATCAAAGGAAAACGTTTGAAATTTGTTTCTTCACCTCCAAGCCTAAATTGAATGTTTTTGTAACTATTAGGAAAATGTAAAGAGAAAGTTGTAGGACCCTTTTTGGGTTTCCAAACCATCATGGAAACTTGTTGACACTTAAAAATAACTGCTTGAAAATATAATGTGTGACTGTTATGTGAATTTTAACTTTTGGCAAAATATTGTTTCTATCTCTTCCCTATTTCTTTCTCTCGCCTTGGTTAAGAAATGAAGTGAACTAAAATAAAATAAATGTGTGTCTCTAACCACCTCCTTATGAATGCAAATTATTAATGTTATTATTTAAATGAGAAACTAAAAATGTTAATCATGCTAGATTTGGGTGGATTCCATGGATGAGATTTATCCTTGATTTCATGCTCACATGGTTTTACAGGCTGGAAGTGAGATGGCGAAAATGTGTAGTGTAATCCATTGTTTATTATTGTAATTTATATAAGTTTTTGAAAACTGTATATATGTGTAATGTATTGCCATGTTACAGAAATTTATATTTCAAATTTGGCAATATGTATGAGATGCTAGTTTTAGGAATGCCTTGCCAAACGTGCATTTAATCGTGGGTACAATTTTTATTTTGATTTTTATATGGAAAAAGTTGGATATATTAAATGAATTTGAATGTAATATCTTGTAGTGCATTTTAAGTTTGAAATAGTTGATTAATTAATTAGTGTGTTGTGTTATTTACCTTGAAAATATAATAAAGAAACCTAAGAAAATTAGGTAACCCTATTAAAATAAATTGTGTATAACTAACCTTCCTATGTTATTCTTTTTGTGTAGAAAACTAAACCTTATAATGAACTTAAACATGTATGCTTGATGGCACCTTCTATCTTAACTAAATAAGATCCATAGTTGAGTTACCGTCATAGCTTATATGTTTAACGACATCGTCGTGAAACCGTCAGTTAAGAACAACTTGTTCAAATGTTATCTATATTAAGTGGTCCCCTTCCAGGCTTTGTTATCATGTGTGTATTAAGGAGAATGTGTTCTCTTCAGCTCCAACTTACGTGTTAGGTGACATAGATAACCAACTACTCCTGAAAGTAGCCTTTAACAGTTGGGATTATCTAATGAAGTTAATATATAAATTTTTTATACCCTCCCTCTCATTCTAGCCACATTAGATTGCAAAACATTATCGTCCAAAAAGATAATTAATCCTCACAACTAAAATTTTTTGGTACTACCCAAAAAAAATATGTTCATTATTTCATTTCTATAACTTAAGAGTCTTTGTTCAAACTTACCATATGTGGAGTAAGTAGAGCTATCACCTCTTTAGTATCCTAGTTGACTACCAAGTCTTATGAAGTTAGATCTAAAAAAATTCTTCATCATCGAATGAATTCCTTGTGGGACCTAAACGACACAAATGGACCTAGTCAAATAGTCCTACTATGACTTAAAATATTGTTAATAATCTATTTAGTTCCTCACAGCTAAATGTGTTACTTTGGCTAGTGACAATAGAGTGCCTTGATTTTTTACGGAGAGTTTATAGTGTAAATATGTTTTCACATGTTAATCTGATCTATAATAAGGCTTCGAGCCCTGAGTGCAAATTGGAATTAAATTAAACCTCAGTTCATTAGGAGGTTAACTTTTGGGTAGAAAATGGTAACTCCTTACAAATGAAATTGATTTGAAAGATGTTAACTTTAGAGAACCCATGAAACCAAAATATGTTTCCCATAATCCCTTGTTATGTCATTTTTGACATTAACAATCAAAGAAATTTCACATGTGGAATCATGAAATGCAGAAAAATGGGATCTTACCTTGAACACAAATCACTTGTGGTTAATGTGTGGTTTATAATGCTTCCAATAATATACTTCTTGTAGATGTTAGACAAATACTTCCGTACCTCCTTTTGTTATAAAACAATGTTAATAATGAAACCATAGTGCAATGTAAGAGTAAAGCATATAAGATTAAAATGATATTTGATGTTAGGAATAATGTCACTCTTGGAGTCCTTATAACTCAATTAGACATTTTCATGTGTTAAAAAGAATATGAATTTCCCTTGGTGAGATCAAACTTCTAGAAAACAAAATATATATATAAATCTAAATACAATTTCTTGATGTCGAAATGTTGAATGGATTCAAAAGGATATTGAACTATATTAACTATGGTAGGGAAATAAACATACCGTGATAGAAGAATGTTTATGGGAAAAAGGTATCTTGAATATAAACCCCTCCCCTTAAATCCGAAGATTAGTTTTTTGATATCATGTCAGATTATCTTGTGTAGCAAGGGTAAAAATTAAACATTCAATAAATGGTTGAGAAGTATAATCTAAACGTAAGAATGAAAGAATTAAGAACTGTGTATGAAATTTGAAATATGCCAAATAATTTTGTAATTTATGGACATTATTTTAAGAGGTAAAGAGCCAACTTAAATGCTTGAACTGTAGATTGAGAAATAGGGGCAGAAGCCTGATGAATTATATTAAACTCAATCAACCTAATTACATATGAATGACCTGCAATACTTGTAGGTATTGTACAACTGAATACAAAAAATGAGGAGTTGCAACAATGCAACAACCAATACAGTAATTTCTAATATTACATCTGGGAAGCACATAATTGTTATAACAATCATAACAATTATAGCCATGAAGAAATAAAACAAATATGGTTAATAAAACTAAAAAACAACTAACATTAATTAAATAATTAATTATCTGAAAATTCCCCCCCTTAAATCTGTATTTTCTCAAGAGATGAGGAGATGAAATCTCTGAACAACTCAAGTGACTTTGTGAAGATATTTGCTTGTTGTTCAGCTATTGGACAAAATTGAAGCTAGATTTTTTGTTTCAAAACATGATCACATATGAAATGAACTTGTACCTCAATGTGCTTTGTTATTTCATGAAACACTAGATTGCAAAAAATTTTGAGAACACCTTCATTGTCAACATACATGGTGGCCGGTTTGGCCTGTAGTATTCCAAGTCCTTCTAGTATGCGACGTAGTCAAATCACTTCACAGATAGCTTCTCCTCTAGAAAAATACTCGAGTTCTGTGGAAGAAAAAGAAACAAAGTATTTTTTCTTGCTTCCCCTTGATATTGGTCTAGATCCCATAAAAAATACAAATCCTAAAGTGGATTTTCTATCATCAATATTTCCTTCACGATATGAATCTGAATATCCTATCTAGAAGAAGTTGTCATTCTTCTTGTATTCTAGACCAAGATCCATTGATCCTTTGAGATATCTTAAGATGCTCATTGCTACTTTCCAATGCCAAAATTTAGGTTCCTACATGAACCTGAATAGATAGCTCACTACAAAGTTGATATCTGGTCTAGTGTAGGCAAGTTAAATGAGACTCCTAATCATCTTCTGATAGAGAGTGGCACTTACCTTAGGAGATGGATTTGAATGAGATAACTGTAATTTGTTCTCCATAGCTATATAAATTGGTGTGTAATCCATCATCCTAAATTTCTCATGCGTTGTCTTGGTATATTTCATCTAAGAAATAAAAATGTGATTCTCTTTCTACCATACTTCTAATCCAAAACAATAATGCATCATCCTAATATCTGTCATGTCAAATTATCGATTAAGATCTTTCTTTTTTCATCGATCATCCTCTCTGAACTGCCAGTGATGACTAGATCATCGACATAGACAAGGATAATCACAATCTCCCCCTCTTTCATTTTGAGGTAAAGATTGGGATCGTATGGATTTCTAACAAATCCATGTTATACGAGATGCTCATCAATCTTGATGTACCATGCCTGAGGTACCTGTTTGAGGCCATAAAGAGATTTCCTGAGTCTGCTTACCTTAGCTTCTTGACCAAGTATAACATAACCCTCAAGTTGAGTCATATAGAATTCTTCTTGTAAATATCCATTTAGGAAGGAAATTTTTACGTCCATCTAATGGAATTTCCATCCAAACTGTGTAGCTAGAGAAAAATTAACCCTGATCATTTTGATCTTAGTTGTGGGAGAAAATGTCTCCTCGTAGTAAATGTCGTCTTTTTGTGCATACCCCTTCACTACAAGTATCGCTTTATACTTTTCCATTGTCCCATCTACTTTGTACATAATTTTGAATGTCCATCTGAATCCAATGGATTTCTTCCATGGTGGAAGATTGACAAGTTGTCAAGTGTTATTTTTCATCATTGATTAATATTCAGAATCCATGGCATCTTTCCAAGATTTTGATTGTAGGGCTTCCTGGACTATAAAGGTCTCATCAGATTCAATTACTCTACTCATCAAAGCAAATTTAACTTCTTCTCTTGCTTTACTATGAATCCGTTGTCCAGGGGTGGATGCACCCAATGGATCATCCATTCTTGCATCTCGTAATGTGTTAGTACACCACTTGGGCATACGTTGAACTATTCCTGTGGGTCGGGGTTCTGTCTGATCAACACCATCATCCCCATCGTCACTTTCATCATTTGTGGGAACATCAGCTTCAATTTTTCCAACTTCTTAAAAATCTACATCTGGTGAGTCTGGAGGAGGATAATATTCTTCCTTCTTCTCAAAAAACTCAACATCTTTGTTGGTGTAGACTTTTCTGGTCTTCAGATCCATCAATCTATACCCAACATTATCTTAACCATACCCAATGAAGATATGTTTATGTGACTTCATGTCCAATTTCTTTCTATTCTTCTTAGGTATGTGCATGCTTGCTTTGCACCCGAATACTCTGAGGTGTGCAATAGATGGTTTCCATTTTGACCATGCTTCTTGTGGTGTTACAACGTCAAGAGTAACTATGGGAACTTTTTTCTATAAATACACTGTTGTCTTTGCTACTTCTACCCAAAAAAAATTTGCAAGTCCAAAGTCATCGATCATGCATCACACCATTTCCATGATAGTATGATTTCTTCTCTCAACAACACCATTCTACTACAGTGTGTGTGGAGGATGCAGTTGTCGACGAATCCTATGAGTTTGTACATAGTATTTGAACTCATTACTGGTGAATTCCCCCCCGCATATAAGTAGAGAGTTCTGATGTGATGACCAATTTCATTCTCAACTGCTACTTTGAACCTCTTAAAAGTTTCAAAAGCTTCACTTTTGTTGCAAAGACAAAAAATCCACATTTTTCTTGAATGGTTGTCAACAGATAGCATGAAGTACTGAAATCTAGAATGACTTGGTTTCATCGGACCGCAAATATTGGTATGAACCATAATAATCTTACCATGAGCATGATATTTACTCTTATGGAATGAAGATCTGTGTTGTTTTCCTGCTAGGAAGTGAGGACACTTGTCTATATCCTTATGAAGAGTTGGTAGCCCATGTACCATATTGCACCAGTGAAGTGTCTCGAGATACTTGAAACTTACATGACCAAGTATCTGATGCCACAACTGTGCTGAGGTAGAGTTCTTAGCCACAAGTGCTTGATCATCTCTTTGGAAAAAATCAAGCTGGAACATGTGTCCCACATTGGAGGCTTTTGCAACTATTTTTGAGCCTCGTGATTTATCTCAAATCAAACATGTTTTCTTTCCAGAATGACTATCAAAGTCAATTTTTAGGTTGTGATCAAGGAGTTGACTGACTGAAAGTAGATTCTTTGTCAACCCAGGGACATATAAGACATCTAATAGTCTACAATTGTGTGAACCAAGGGGTAGAGAAATGTTCCCAATCCCCTGAACTGTATATGAAGAATTATCTCCCAACGAAACATGATTTTTTTATGGTGTGTCCCTCATTATACTAAACCAGTCTTTGTTGCTGGTCATATGTTGAGTGGCTCCTGAATCAACATACCAACCATCACTAGATGACATGGATGGTTCATTTGATCGAGCAGTGAACAAGAAGTCTTCATTTTCTAACTTTTCTTCTTGCTCAACAATATTTCCTTGTTGATGGGGTCTTCCTTTCCAGTTCCGCTTTTTCTTGACCTTGATTGCAGTTAGAATGTCCCTTGTGAGATTTTTGTGGAGGTCCAGAGTTGCTTGAAGAGCCTTTCTTGTAAGTATTATACCAACAATCTTTTAAGTCATGTCCTCTTTTACAGATTGGACATTGCTTCTTCTGTTTGATTTTCCATGATACTGATTCTGATGTTGGGACATTCTGATAGGAATTAGGTTTTCCTTTACCTTTTCCTTTCCATTTTTGATGTGAAGAAAGTTCCTGCTCCTCTTCATCATCCTTATTATGCATGGCTTCCTCTTGTTGCAGTAGGTTTACCAATTTGTCAAAACTAACTATAGTATCTGAAAAGTTTAGTATTGTTAAAAAAATATGCTATGAAGAAGGTAGTGATCACAGAATAATGAGAACGAGAGAATCATCTTTGACTGATTCTCCTAGGGCTAGAAGTGAAGCCCTCAATTCTACAACTCTTCTTAAGAAAGCTTTGATTTTATCATTTTGGTTGAACTTCAATGTGTGTATCTGACTCTGCAAATTCAAAATGACATTCTTGTTTATGGCCTCATACACTGTGCTCAACTTATCCAACGCTTCTTTGGTTGTTGTGGCATCATGAATGTGGGGTTGCACATCATCGGACACTCCAAACAAGATGATGAGTTTTACTTTCTGATCTACTCTATCAAACTATCACTTTTGTGTTGTATCAGTTGTTGATCTAGTTAGATACCAATCACAACAGGCCAGATATCTTCAAATCAAGCTGTGTCTTTATTTTTTTCTTCCATGCAGCATAGTTGTTTCCTCCAAGTAGTTGTGAATCTGGAAGAAAAAATTTGGGGGCATTGGTGCCCATTTTGTAGAAATCACTGACAGGGTTTGGCTCTTATCACTCCAGGTATAAGGTCTCCCAATCTATATACCATCAGTTTGATATACCAAACCTTTCTATATACGCACCCTTCCAATATACCCAATGGTATGTGGAAGAAGCTCGCCCTTTCTATATACCCAGCGGTATGTGAAAGAGGTGTTAACATACATGAAATAATTCAATATGTGGTACTAAGACAATACTGATGGGGTCTGTGCAATTATTAACATCGTCTCAAAGAAATATCCTCATATGCACAAAGAAATATGCTCATGTACTGCGTGCATATGGATCATAGGTCCATGTCAATCGCCTACATTTGTATACTTAATTGTAGTATTAGTCCCGATAATTTCTCAGTCTAGATTTATGTCATGTAATCAATTCATTAAACAGATGGGATGGCTCATAGTGTGTGCACTGTGACCTTGTTATTCCTCGTCAATTTAAAGGGTCTGTCGACACTAAAATTTTCCTCCATAATTTCTATTTCATTAATGTATGTATTAGGAATAGGATGTTGTTAACTATAATTAGTAGTAGCGTCTGATAGAAGATAACGGCACCGTCAGTACGATGTCGCCAATAATGTGGAGTACGGTAATAGTCAAAGTACAATAGGAATGTTGTAAAAAGTAAATATTTTTCGTAAGTGGTCCGGTAATGTTAAAATGTCAAAGTTTGGGTAATTAGAGAAGTAGGGTCTACATGATTAGGAATTAGAAATATTATATTGGTAATAAAGACAAGGAGTGAGGTCATAAATATTTTGTGTATTTTATTTGTAAAAAGTCTAAAAATGTGGAACCCATGTAAAATGATAAGGTTTATCTTATCTTAACAGATAAGCTTACATGTACAGATAAGAGTTAAGGTATGGAATATGATTCGTCAGAGTGGATTTCTTATCCTATCTTAGAGATAAGATGGATAAGCCTGGAAGTTCTATAAATAGAGAGGCCACCCCCCTCATTTAGCATAGAAAGAAGTAGTGAGAAATATTGTAGGAAGTGTGCAAAGGAAGCCATCAGTTAAAGGTGTGTTGAAGAAGCCATCGAGAGGTGTAATTGTAAAGTTTCTCCCATAGTCTTGTTGAAGTACCTCATGGGTGAGATTGTAACAATTTCATGTTAATATTATAATTTACTTTGATATTTCAGATTTGTCATCATTCCGTCTTATCATAGTCAATGGTATTCTTGTGTTCGGTTGTTGTTTTGTTTCTAGATTACGTCCACCAAACTAAAGGCTGTGCATTAGTAAATAATCATAGCACGAGGAGTTCCCGGTGAAGAATTATCATAGTGCCGGATTGGTGATGACATTTTGGTTCCGTTGCCAGGACCATTCCTCATTGGTGGATTTTCTGGAGAGATATTCCCACTTAGTCAAAAATCAATCAGAGGGTAACCTTGTTTTTACTGTGCATAGTAGTTACCATGGTAAAGTCATTTTTGCCATGAATAGTAGTTACCATGATAAAGTTATTTTTGCTGTGAATAGTATTTATCACAGTAAAGTCACTTTTTACCGTGAATAGTATTTACCGCAGTAACTTCACTTTTTACTGTGAATAGTGTTTACCACAGTAAAATTAGTTTTTACCACAGTAAGTCAAGTTTTACCATAGTTTACTGTGGTCATTTCTATAGTAATTCCAATTATTTGTGCACATAAGTCTTGTTGATTGTACTTGTGGGTTGGTATTTCACGGTGGTTACTTTTGAAAAGGGGAAAGATTCCTGTTTTTTCAGCTCAATCTAATGAAGATGCTTCTTCTTTCATTCAAGAGTTTAAGCGATCTTGTATTTGTAATGGCCTTATAAGAAGGGAACAATGGACTGAATTTTTTCCTACCTTTTTGGATGGTTCAGCGCTTAGGTGGTTTGAAACACTAGGTGATAATGTGAAAAATTCATGGGATTTATTAACTGAAAGTTTTCTTGAAGAATTTGGTGAACAACAAAAATATGCAGATCTCATGATCGAGATCACAAAGCTATTCCAAGGAGAGAAGGAGAAGATAAGGGATTATCATGCTCGTGTTCTAGAGCTAAGGAGGAAGCTCGATGCCCAGATCCGGAAGGAAGGACTAGCGGATGGGTTGATGAATGGCATGGATAATCTCCTCTGTAAGCACTTCATTCTTGGGATGAAGCCAGAGATTAGACAATGAGTGAAGTATGACCACCCAGCTACCATTGAACAAGCAAAGGAGATTGCAAGAAGGCAAGAAGAAAGCATGGAAGAGGAGCCCAAAGAAATTGTTGCTAAAGTAGAGCCTACACCAGCACCTTTGGTCCAAAATCCACAACCACTCCCGGTGAGCACAAATATTTCTCCTAGTACATCTACTGAGTATGAAGATCTGCTCAAAAAGATGAGTCAGTTAACTATTAATCTTCTTCAAGGAAAGGAATTTAGTTCTCAGGGAGGAGATAGAGGTCCAAAAAGAAATATTTCTGAAGTTGTATGTTATGGTTGTTATAAAAAGGGTCATTATAAGTATAATTGTCCAGATAGAGCTTCTACATCTGGTACAAGAGATAATGATAAAGGAAAAGCACCTGTGAATTCTCTTGATGTAGTAGATAAAAGTAGAAATAATGAAGTAGATGTGTTTGTAACAAAAAGAAAGAAAGAAAAAGATAATCAAGATGGAACTGATCCTAAGAAGATGAAAGGAGAAACTAGTAAGAAACATAGGAGAAGAAAGTTGGGTGTGCAGGATTTTCTGATTTCAGAGGGGCAAGGACCATACTCCATCTTGGAAGATCTGTCCAAAAGGCCTGCAAATATTACATATGGTCAACTCTTGGCTATGTCTTCTGAGAAGAGGCGGGAGTTGTGAGGTGGACTCAATGCTCAAAGAAGGAAGGAGGTTGAGGTCCCTGTTTTGGAGGCAGAGGCAGATCCCTATGCTCCACAAGTTGAGGTATTATGTAATGGAATTTCAATTCATGATGTCTTAGTTGATGGAGGTGCTGCAGTTAATGTAATGACCGAGTCTGTAATGAATATGTTGGGTTTAAAAATTGATCGCCCTTCAACACTTATGTTAAGGTCATTAAATAAAGGAAAAACTAAACCAGAAGGTGTAGTTTCAAATGTGGCAATATCTGTTATGGGTGTGGTATATGTGGTAGACTTTTAGGTGATGAAAAATGGTACTGTTGCGTACCCAATGCTGCTGGGAAGACCATGGCTAAGGAGAGTTCATGCAAGAAACTACTGGAATGAAGGTTTCATGACACTTGGACGTGGTAGAGAGAGGGTGAAGATAAATGTGATCCCTCGACATCATAAGGCAGAACCTGTGGATTCAAGTGATGAAACTGATGATTGGACATCCTCTGATTACTCTAGTACCAGTGAAGTGGACACTGAAGATGAAGAAAGTGAGGTGGATGTTTCGGTCATGGATATCCTTCCAGTCACACCAACTCATGACCCCATAAAATTATCTGAAGAAGAAGTTGATGATCGTCTCCAACAAATAAAGATTGGTGATGTTGTGATGGAGAGTGAGAAGGAATCCTACCTCCAGCTCTTTCGAAGGTACATACACCTATTCACTTTTGATTACAAGGAACTCCGCCAAGTAAGTTGGGTAGAACATTGTATTGAGCTGGTAGATGGTGCTAAGCCCATAAAGCAAATGCCATATAGAATGAATCCTAATTTTTCCAAGACTCTAAAAGAAGAAATAGATAAGTTGCTTGATGCAGGATTCATATTTGCTGTGGAGAATTTAGAATGGGTTTCTCCCATTGTGATCTCAATAAAAAAGAATGGGAAGCTACGCATTTGTGTTGATTACAGAAAGCTCAATAAGGCAACAAAGAAGGATCATTACCCTCTTCCATTTTCACATCAGATCTTGGATGAAGTAGCTAGCCAGGAGTGTTATAGTTTTGTTGATGGATATAGTGGCTACAACCAAGTTCGTATAGCAGAGAAAGATCAGCTGAAGACCACGTTCACCACTCCTTGGGGAACGTTTGCTTATAGAGTTATGCCTTTTGGGTTGTGTAATGCTCCGGCAACATTCCAGCGTTTGATGAATAGGGTGTTCGAACCCTACATTGGGACCTTCATCAGAGTATTTCTGGATGATTTTTGCATCTATGGGAGCAAGTTGGACCACCTGCACCAGATGGAGACAACATTTCAAAGGTTAGATGAAGCACAAGCCTCACTAAACCCTACAAAGTGTGTCTTTGGATGTTCTAAAGGCGTTTTGTTAGGGCATGTTGTATCCAGAGATGGTATTGGTACTGATCCTGATAAAGTTTCAAAAATCAAAGATTTACCATTTCCTCTTAATAGAAGTAAGTTGAGAACATTTTTAGGCCATGTGGGTTACTATAGAAGGTTCATCAAGAATTTCTCAAAGATTGCACAGCCACTAACCCAGTTCTTGAAGAAGGATGTTACTTATGAACCAGGAAATAAGGCGCATGAAGCTTTTGGAAAACTGAAGGAAGCCCTGGTGTCTTCACCTGTTTTGAAGAATCTAGATTGGAGCAAGCCATTCATTGTGTACACTGATGCCTCAGATGCAGCACTAGGAAGTACTTTGAGTCAAAAGGATGAAAATGGGAATGAACATCCAATTTACTTTGGGAGCAGACAAATGAGCAGTGCTGAGGTAAATTATACTGTAACTGAAAAAGAGGCTCTAGCTATCATTTTTGCTGTAAATAAGTTTAGAAATTATTTGCTAGGGCAAAAATTTCTAGTTGTAACAGATCATCAGGCTCTAAAATATATTGTAAATAAGCCTAACCCATCAGGAAGGATAGCAAGATGGATAATTTTGCTACAAGAGTTTGAATTTGATATTATAGATAGGCCAGGAAAGAAGCATGTCAATGCAGATGCACTCTCTCGAGCCTATGATGGTTTAGGATCATCTTGTGATGATGATGATTTCCCCGATGCAGCATTGTTATCCCTTGACACAATCCCTAGTGAATACATAGATATTTGGAATTATCTGAATGAATTCAAGTTTCCTGATGGTGCCAATGTAAAGACTAAGAGAAAGATTACTCAAGCCAGTCGTCCATATTCTATTCTGCATGGAGTATTATTTCGAATAGGACCTGATGGACAGTACAAGAGGGCAATTGGACGTGATCAAGGAAAGGAGCTGCTAGAAGAATTCCACAATGGTACATGTGGAGGGCACTTCTCTGGACAACTTACAGCAAGAAGGATCTTGGATGCAGGTTATCACTGGCCCACTCTTTTTAAAGATTGTTATAATTATTGTAAGACATGTGATATTTGTCAAATACATGGTAACCGTAAGACTTCATCAGCTCCATTATGTCATATTCTTCCACTTGGTCCCTTTGAAAAGTGGGGAATAGACATTGTAGGTCCACTTCCAACTACATCACGCCAAAATAAGTATATTGTAGTTGCCACAGATTATTTAACCAAGTGGGTTGAAGCTAGGCCATTGAAAATAGCTTCCATGGAGGAAGTGACAAGGTTCATATATGAACGCATTGTCACCAGATTTGGTTGTCCATTAGAAATTGTAACAGATCAAGGAAGCCACTTCATTAATGAGGTGGTAGAAGCCCTAGTCAATAAGTTCTCTATTAAGCACAGGAAGGCAACAACATACAAGCCAAGCACAAATGGACAGGTGGAACGAACAAATTTTGTGCTGTGTCAAATTCTAGCAAAAGATGCAGCCTTGCAGGTACATAAATGGGATAAAAGGATTCATGCAGCATTGTGGGCATATAGGGCAACATCAAAGTCAGCAACAGGATACTCCCCATTTCAGTTGGCCTATGGCATTGATCCAGTTCTTCCTATTGAGTTTGATATTCCCACTGTGAGAGTTATGAAAAATGAAAGGATGGATGAAAGTGATTCAGTAAAAGAAAGGTTGGTACATCTTCATTTGCTAGAGGAAATGAGGGAAATAGCAAAGGATACAAGCCATAAGAAGAAAATGAAGCAGAAGGAGTACTTTGATCAAAAGATCCGGTGGTCTCCATTTCATGTGAATGACTTGGTTCTAGTATATGATTCCAAATACAAAAAAAGAAGGCAGAGAAAATTTCTTCCAAAATGGATGGGGCCCTACAAAATAGCAGCTGTGCATGAAAATGGTACATACCGACTGGAGGAATTGGATGGCACTCCCATTACAAAATGGGTCAACCATGACAAGTTAAAGATTTTCCAAGCACCAGAATAGTCTACTCCAAGGATGGAGTAGAAGCTAGGAAGGGGGAAGATGTCGACACTAAAATTTTCCTCCATAATTTCTATTTCATTAATGTATGTATTAGGAATAGGATGTTGTTAAGTATAATTAGTAGTAGCGTCTGATAGAAGATAACGGTGTCGTCAGTACGATGTCGCCAATAATGTGGAGTACGGTAACAGTCAAAGTACAATAGGAATGTTGTAAAAAGTAAATATTTTTCGTAAGTGGTCCGGTAATGTTAAAATGTCAAAGTTTGGGTAAGTAGAGAAGTAGGGTCTACATGATTAGGAATTAGAAATATTATATTGGTAATAAAGACAAGGAGTGAGGTCATAAATATTTTGTGTATTTTATTTGTAAAAAGTCTAAAAATGTGGAACCCATGTAAAATGATAAGGTTTATCTTATCTTAACAGATAAGCTTACATGTACAGATAAGAGTTAAGGTATGGAATATGATTCGTCAGAGTGGATTTCTTATCCTATCTTAGAGATAAGATGGATAAGCCTGGAAGTTCTATAAATAGAGAGGCCACCCCGCTCATTTAGCATAGAAAGAAGTAGTGAGAAATATTGTAGGAAGTGTGCAAAGGAAGCCATCAGTTAAAGGTGTGTTGAAGAAGCCATCGAGAGGTGTAATTGTAAAGTTTCTCCCATAGTCTTGTTGAAGTACCTCATGGGTGAGATTGTAACAATTTCATGTTATTATTATAATTTACTTTGATATTTCAGATTTTTCATCATTCCATCTTATCATAGTCGATGGTATTCTTGTGTTCGGCTGTTGTTTTGTTTCCAGATTAGGTCCACCAAACTAAAGGCTATGCATTAGTAAATAATCATAGCACAAGGAGTTCCCGGTGAAGAATTATCATAGTGCCGGATTGGTGTTGACAGACCCTGGTGGCCTCTGGGGCCCAATATGACCGTCAATGAAAAAATATGTTAAAAATGGCCCAAAATGAAGTTTTTGGGCAGTCTGTCTATTGCAAATGTTGCTCGAAATCGAAAAAAAATTTTAATAGGAGAAAAAACAATTTTACCCTAAATTACAGTTTTTCTTAATAAAAAATATAAAGGCTGTTTAGTTATGACTAAATGGTTAGAGGTGGTTTTTCCACTAAATTCACCTCTAGATTAGGTAGCTTTTCCATTTTTGCCTCTAACTGTCAAAATTCAAAATTTTATGTTGGTGGTGAGTTTTGAAGCTTCAACCTCACCCACCAAAGTCATTCCTCTAGTCCAACTAGGCCCTTTTGGCGCTTGTGAGATGAAATGAACAAAATTTTATTTAAATAAAGGCAAAATCAACTCACCTTTGTAAAATATGACCTGGATTAATGGAGGCTTGCGTGGAACTTACGTGGTGGATTAGGGTTTCTCCTTGTTTGCCCAATTTGAAGCCTTCATTTACTTTGTAAAGAAGCGCTTTGATTTTCTAGTCCACCGTATTTGATTTGCATGTACTTTTTCTTTTCTACGTTTTGTTTTTATATCTACCATATTTTGCTAACCGCCTTCACTATTTCTTTTTAAATATTTCTTTAATTGATTTTATTTGCTTGTGTTTATGGTTGCAGGTTCTGACTTATATGTAGTTGCGTTATTTTTTGTGCAAGGGTCGCTACATGAAGAGGAAGCCATGGCTTTTTCCAATACAACTCAACACCATATTGTTTGGATACGCTTCGGCTTTATGTAGGTTCGGCTATTGATTGGTTGTTTAGATGTTGATCTCCATATCGATGGATAGGGAAATGGTACGACCTTGCTTGGTCAATGCAGTGTGGTTTCTCTCCCCAATATAGAGCTTGATGAAAGACACATCTAGAAGCTCATCCTGTAATGATCTCTAAACCACTAAATACAAAAAACAACTTTTTCAAATGCAAGAGTCAACTCAATGAGAAACACGGTTTGTAATGCAACAAGCTCGAAAAATAGCATAGTTTATAGAGCTACAAAATGTAGTAGTATTTTGTTTTAAATATTCTAAGAATTAACAGCTTCCAGATAGCAAATTTTCTTGGTGTAGAGGGCACAAAGGAGAAAAAAATGCTTTACGTTTACCTAGAAAACACACAGGAGATTGTGGGTCTGCAGGGAGATGTGGGAAGCTGTTGGAGGTAGCACTGGCTCTCCGTTGTTGCAGGTTTCTTCTCTACAAATTCTTCTTCCTCTGTAACCTTCTACAATCTTCCCAGGAGCTTCAATTCACTTTGGTAGCAAATGTAGATTGAGAAACAGGGGTGGAAGCCTGATGAATTATATTAAACTCAATCAACCTAATTACACATTAATGACCTGTAATACTTATAGGTATTATACAGCTGAATACAAACAAATGAGGAGTTGCAACAATGCAACCACCAATATAGTAGCTTCCAATATTACATCCGGGAAGCACATAATTGTTATAACAATGATAACAATTATACCCATGAAGAAATAAAACAAATATGGTTAATAAAACCAAATAACAACATTATTTAATTAATAACATTAATTAAATAATTAATTATATAATGTATAATTAATTATCCTAACATGAACTCTAAGTTGAATGTGAAATGAGTTAAAGAATCTATAGGTGGAAAAATGATAAAATTATCCTTGCATGATAATGTTCGTGGAATGTTAATCATTACTAAGATGTAATCATGGTAATCATTTGTTGTGGGTTTTCTAATCCTTGAATCCTTTTCTTGTGGTTGGGTCATTGTTAGCATTCGTTCATTGGGGGAAGTGTGGCATCAACATGTATATGGTGTTGTCAAGTGTCTATGTGAGTTGATAACTTATGTAAGTGTCTTATGCATTGTCATGTTTCTTTACTCGGAGCCCTTAAGGTGTTGTGTAGTGAGCAATGTAAGTCAAAAAATAAATAAAATTATCTTGCTATTTTTTACTGTTGTATTTGTGTGTGATAATTTTGGGCGTTACACCCTTGTAGACTCGATTGATACCACAATTTAGGGCCATCCATAGCCTATGAACTAATGTTGATGTCTCTACCATGTTACAAGTTCCCAACTGGAGGTGGAAAGAACTCGCCCTAATCAAGGAACTAACACAATCTCTTATGACACAACCAGCTCTAGAAATCCCCAAGTTGCCTTTTGAAGCACAATAATAATTTAGCTTTAACAACCCAAAATTCAAGGGATTCAAGATCATTTTGTTCTTATGGTTATATAGTATGAGCGAGTTACTCTTCTAGATCCATTAATGAGAGAACAACAATAATTTTTATTATTTTATAAATAATAATATTCTTGAAAATATTTTAAATTTTCAAAAATTATATTTATTGAAATAAGAAAAACTAAAAGAAAATTTTACACCTATAAAGTATGCCTTATTTTAAAAATTATTAAACTTCAATACATATTTTACGAAAATTCAAATATTTAATTCTAATTTAATGGACATTTAGTATTATATAATAAATTTAAAATATAATAACAACAAATTTAAAGTTTGAAATTTTATTTTATATAAAAATTAGTTTTTTTAATAAAAAATTAAAATTTCTTAAAATTACAATTGATTATATATTATTAAAAAATGATAGTAAAATAAATAATGTAACTCTAATAAATTTATAATTTATAATTAAAAATAGACAGGACATAAAAAATTTAAGCCAAATAACTTTATGACTTATAATAAAATTTATTAAAACTTAATACTATAGTTTAAAATTGATCATAGATTATATATTTTAAAAAAATTATAAATATCAAACATAATATAAATTTAAAGTTTTAATTTTATTATATACAAAATATACAATATTTTTAAATCGGTAATTAAATTGTAAATTTTAAATCTAAGTTTTCAAATTTAACCTTAATAAATTTAAAATTTAAAATTTATAATATTAAAGATAACTTTATAATAAATTTGTTAAATTTAGAATAATTAAAATTAAAATTTATTTCTAATAATTTTATACTTTATAGTAAAAGTAATTTGGATTTTATGTTTCAAATTTTGTATTTATTATATATTATAAATTACATTAACTTTGAATATATTATATATTACGAATTTAATATAAATGTAATATTTTAAATTAATTATATTTCTAAAATCTACTATAAATTTTAAATTTAATATATATATGGTTCACTATCATGATCGTATTATTTAAAATTTAAAAGGTCTTCATAGTTTGGATTTTTATGTTTTCCTTTTTGACATTTTGTGTTATCTTTGTGGTTTGTTTGTGGGACCTTGTGTTTTCTGGTCACCCCTGCTAATGTAACTCTCTTTATTTTTTTATTAATTTAAAAGGTAGTTTGAATAGTAAATTTAAATTTTGATTGTAGAAACCTGGCCTGGCGGGGCACCACAACCACTAATATAGATAGGTTAGTCAAGTGGTGCTCTGATAGGGGACTCGCCAGATGGATATAGAGGGCATATATAGAGATAAACTCCTCGAATGAGAGCGAAGTGGGAATATCCAATCTCTACGTATCAAAATGGGGGAAAGGGAGGAGAGGGGCCCGATCTAGGATTGGGCCATATAGTTCTTTCTGTTGGTGCTCAAAATAGTCTTGCCCCATTTCGCCATTGAAATCTATCAATTTATGGTCTCTGTCACATTTTATCTCCCCATGTTGTGCCTAAACAGTCTCTTCCTTCCTTTTTTTTCCATAATCAATCCTTTCCTAGGCCAAGGATCACATATGGATCCATATTTTTTTCCTTGTTTCTCTTTTGATCTAGAAAAAGTCTGTAATTTGGGTCTCCCATTCTCTGTTCATCTGAAAACTCAGATTGTCACGTTCTTTACGTTTTCCACAATTAGGAATTTATTTTTGTCCCAAATACTTGAAGAAAATGAATGGATGAAGCTCAGGGGAATGTATTTAGACCTTTTAATATTTCTAAAATCTCTGTCCTTAGAGAAATTTCCATCTTCGGGCTCAAATGGTCATTTTTAGGTTTAACGGGTGTTCTTCCTGGTCATATTTACATTTTTGCTTCAAGAGGAAACGTGACCCATTTCGGTTAGATGCAGCTTGGAAAGGTACTTCAAAAGGTTTATGAATCTCCTCAACCCAAAACTTGTCCATGTGGAAGAACGACACTCGTTTGAAGGTTCATTGTTTATTTTTTCTTTGGAGTTGCGCCAAGTGGGATAGGGACACATGGACGACTTCATTGCTTTTCCCAGACTTCGACAATTTTTTATGTAGCCAGTATAATTTTTGGTGAGGCAGAGACACATGGATGGACTGCACATGTTTGGGACCGGCCCTTGATTCTTGTTTATGAGAACCGCCATGAGGACACTTGGAGGCTTCAACTCACTTTGCCTTTCGCTTGGACTTTTCAATGGGTAAAGAAAGCTACCTCAGACCTTGGATAGATGGCACCTTCTGCTGGGATTTCAAATTTCAAACAAATTATTCTTGGCTAGGACATGTGGTGAGCCCGCACTCATTTAGGGTTTCTACTTTTGGGGACTATCTCAAGAGGTGCCATTAAGGCGCATCGCAGTTTGAAAAGTCAAAAGTGTGGGGAAGCGAACCATTGAAGGCAAATTGATTTTTTTACCTCTTATTCCTAAAAGGGTTAAAACATCAAAATGGCTCACAAGCCCGATAAAGGGATGTCAAAATTGGTTTTGAAAAGTCAAAAGGATGGGGAGGTGGACCATTGGGGGCAACTTGGATTTTTTTCCTCTTATCACCAAAAAGGTTAAAACATCAAAATGGCCCACAAGCACAACAAAGGATCACTCAAAATTTTCTTTGAGTCAACGGCGGAGGTGCAAAATTTTGGGGAAAATTTGGAAAATTTTCCTTTTGTGAAAAAGGAGCTAAAGTATAAAAAGGGAGCACATTTCCGCTAGGACCCACATTGGGACACGTGTCAGGACCATTTTTAAAAGGTGGAGGGGCAAAGAAAAATGGGAAAATTTTCCATTTTTCAAATAAATGTAAAAAGTAAAAGGGAACCCATAGGCCTATTTTAATTTGGATCTTCCACATCGATAGTCCAAATTCAACATAGAGATCAATGGAAGTTTTGCACCTGTATATGATTTTCCCGCCATTTTTTCTCAAAAGATCCTGGAGATGCGAGTCTTCATAATCTCTTGATGTCTCCTACATGCCAAATATAGAGGAAAATAAATTTGATATATGGGTTTGGTGGGGGAGATCTGAACACGTCTTTCACCATTAAAATCATCTGACTATTGGGATCGATCTTATTATCTGGGTTTTCCCTCTCGAGCACACAAAGAACAAGATTTGATAGATTAGGGGTGGAAGTGGTCGGTGCAATAGACCAAGATTGATATACCAGATAAGAAGTTGAATGTTGATATTTTAAAATAATTTTTCCTTTTGAGCACCTGACATCTTTTTGCAAATATGATTTCGGGAAACACAATCAAGATCACAAAAAACACTAGCACATTCAATGCTTCTACTTTTTGGAATGAAAACTTTGTTATAAAATGATATAAATTGCATGAATTTTTTGTGCAAAGGGTTGGAGAGTGAGAGGTCAAAGAAAATTCCTAAAAGGAAAACTTGACAGAGCCCGTCTTTCTGAGAAACCGTCTGAGAAACCTATTTATCTCCTTTCTGTTGAATTTGATCATGTCAAGGTGGTTACAAGGGTACAACCATTAACAAGCTCTGAGATTGTTCTATAAACTTTCCCTTACTGATAAATTTAATTAAAATTGAGTTAATCTACGTTATTTTTGGGAAAAATTGATGTTTTCTTCATTTTTGAATGTCTACACGTAGTTTTTCTTATTCCCATTGAAATCTTACCTTGAAATATTTGTGAATCACACAATATCTTATCTTTGTGATAGTTTGGTGGCATTTGCAATTTCATCTATCAAAAGATCTTTCGTTTGATAGTGAAGTAAACAAATTTAAAATCACTATGACTCCTAACATGACTATAAGATTTTTTGTTATCCTTTGATGATATTTTAGGTGTGATGAAAAAAAGATTGATAATGTTCAGTTAAGTTTTTCAATTTGTGGCTTTATATTGGACTCTTAAATTTTTTGTGATAACATGTTGATTTGGGCCTCCATTGAAGTACATATTCTAGTTAAAGGAACATCTTAACTACCCTAGAGCATTTTGTTGTTTAAGATCTCCATTTTTGTAAAAGTTCTCAAAGATCTGGCAAACCAAGACTCATTCTGCCTCACCTCCCACACAAATTCATTTAAAAAAAACTAATCTTACCCATACTACCCCTGTTTGTCATGTGTGTGCACAAATGCATAATTTCTATCACCAAAACATCGAGAAGAAATCAGGTTTTAATTGTCTTTAGTAGCCTGAACCTTGCTTAGGAAATACCTCCATTATCTAGAGTGACAACTCGTGAGATTTAGTTTTTTTTGTATTGATCATATTTCCTTCAAGGTCTCCTCAATAATTTTACAAGAAAGGACATCTCCATCTCCTCCAAAAATATAAGGCTACAAAAGTGTCCCCTCACTTTGGTTGAAAGGGAAAACCATAAAGTGGTGAGGATAGGTCAAATCCTCTTGAGGGTGCTACCCATTTCTCCATATCTGAGTGACAAAAAGCAAGTTACATTTCATCCATGGCTACAAAATGACACACCACATGCTTTTCTTGTCTCTAAGATTCCTTCCAAACTTGTGATGTTGCTCAGCTTCTCAGCAAGAATCAATTTGGGTACCAACACCATATTTACGTCATTTCTAGGGATATTTGTGATTATAGTTCATATCCAGACCATGGTAAGCATTTCTTATATGCTATAAGTGCTAGAACACGTTTTTAACATGATCATGTGTTTGGGAAAGTAAGAATTTTCAAGTTACATGTGTTGTGTGTAAATTTTCCAGTCTCTACAAGTTTTTCCACTAGGTTTCATTTATAAATCTGGGTAAAGGAAAGGCAAATCTTTTAGTTCCAATTTCTGGTGTTGATAGACATTTTAAAGATCATATTTCTAGTGCATTTGCACAACTAAGATGGAAATAATTAGTGGTAACTCCCTGTTGATTGGATTTTTATAAATACTAGTGTCTGAACCTCTATCAAGTGAGATTTGTTACTAATATTTGCAAAGCTGGAAGGAAGAAGATCTTTCTTCGCTAAGGATCCTACTAGTAAATTATTCCAAGAGCTTGGAAAAACAAATTCAGAAGGAAGAAGAGCTTGGAGATTTGTTGGGGACCAGTAGTCAAGAAAAGATATCCTCATTCATGAAAGTGATTAGCCTATCATTGAAGATTTCCATTCAAGTGCTTTTGAACCAGGTAGTCTCTTTATGGAATTTAATTCTCCATCTAGAGAAGGGCCTTCATTTGAGTTTGAAAAGTTTACTTCTCAATCTACCCTCGTTTTCTCCAAAGTTCATAGGATTTTCCAAGAAACATAGCCTTTAGGGGATATCCATTTTGAAATTTATACTCATGTGTTTCAAATACCCCTTGTCCATTGTCAGTTTGTTTCTCCCCCAAGATCACCTCCTTGAATCAACATGGCCCATCCCCCACCCAGACCTCCATTTATTGTAAATACCTTTGGTCCTATAAATTTTAGAGGGATGGTTGGTTATCCAAATGTAGTTCCTCAAGGTGTATGAAAAAGAGTACCAAAGTTCCAAGGAAATAATGTTATAACTGGTTATCAGCATTTAAAGCTTTTATGAACATGATGCAAGAATTTGAGATTGAGTTTGAAGAAGTATACATAAAATTGTTTATTCATACATTAGAAGAGGATGCAATGGATTGGTATAAGTCTCTACTTGATAACTCTATTGATTCTTGGGATGAGATGAATAATGCATTTAGATTATAGTATGGTGATAAAAAAGCCCTATGATTTTTTTTTCAGAATTTGAGAATATCAAAAAGAATCTTAATGATTCATTACATGATTTCAACACAAGGTTTAACAAGACCTTGAGGAGATTTCCTATTAACTTGAGGCCATGTGATGAATCATGTTTGATCAAATATACAGATGCATTTGATAAAAAAGTTGCATACTACTTGAGGGACAAAAACCCTATTAATTTTAGGAAGGCCTTCACTATGGCTTTCCAAATTGAAAACAATATCAAGGAAATTGGAAAACATCCTAAGAGGGATGGTTTGAAGCTGGTTAAACCAAAAAAACCTCAAAGAAGTAAGGCTGTTGATTTGGAGGAAGTTGTGAAAAATTTGGCAGGGGACGTCAAAGAAATATCCTACAAACTAGCCTGGGTTGAGAAAGGGATTGGGTAGAGTTCACAAGCTTAGCACAAGCCACAAGGCCAAGAAATATTTACAAATCAACATATAAATGAGTAGAGGTATGATGACAGAGGCAAGGGACTTGTTAGATTTGAAAATAAACAGCCCCAAGGTAGGGAAAATAGAATGGTGCCTGATCCTTTGGCTACTAGAGTTGGTGTTGTGGAAGAAACAAATGTAATTGATTGGTGTGAAAGATTTTTCATGCCCCATGCTTCATGTGAAGTAGATCAGAAATAAGAAGAAGAGGATGATGATGATTTTTACATGATGGGTTGTTCCACAAGCTCACAACAAGGGGAAACTTCAACTGAAGTGATAAGTGCTCAGACTAGTGCCACTTTTTGGGAATACATTCATAAGGTACCACTTCTTCCTCCTTCTCATACTTGTGAAATAGATGTAGTGAAAGATTTTGAAATAAATTATAATGAATTTGAGTATTTAAGAGCTCTAATGATAAAGAATTATGATGGAGAAGTCCCTTCAGAGGAAGATAGGCAGTTGTTGATGAATGTTGTTGTTGCCCAAGCGAAGGAATATAACACAAGAACTAAGTTTATCAAAGGGACAGGGCCTCAAGCCAAGCCAAAAAATCCCTTACTTTCAAACAATCTTAAAGAGGATCCTACGAAATATGCATCTGTCAAAGGCCCTGTTGTCCCAAACAAAACTCATATCTCTCCTCATGCCCAAATAGTAAAGAATCCTATGTCATCTGATGAGTTTGCTAATCTCCCTTCTAATGCTGCCCTGCCAAAGAATGTCCCATATGACATTGCCTAAGTTTTGAGTCAAATAAAATTTATTTTTCCAATTTTTTAGTTGCTTATGATTCCTGAGCACAAAAAGAGAGCATTTGAATACTTGGGACTGAAAGAGGAGAAGACTTTCCTAGGTAGAAATGTAAACATTGTGGAGACTCCTCTAATCATTGAATAATTAGAAACACCACTAGCATTGGAGGAATTAGGTGAACCACCTGAGGTCTATTTGGCGATGTCCTTGGTGGACTCCCAGATAAATGTGGATCCGTTCTTCACCACTCTGATCCTTAAGGGTAGATTGTTACACAACTGTATGTTTGACTCAGGGGCATCATGTAATGTTATGCCTCTGGAAGTCATGAATAAGTTGGATATCAAAGTAACAACAACATATGGGAAGTGCACTACAATGGACTCTAGATAAGTGCCAGTGGTGGGATGTGTGAAGGGTTTGGTGGTACAGCTTACAGCTTACCCAGGTAAGAACCTAAAGCTTGATGTGGTCATTTTTGATTGCCTAGCCAAGCGAGGTATGTTGTTGTCTAGTAAATGGGTTGCAAGTGTTGGTGGGAGTGTTCAAATGGATATTTCCTATGCCACCATCCCAATTGAGGGCAAGCCTTGTCAAGCTGTATGGAGAAAAGAAGATGTTCCACCTTATTGAAGATCCCAACAATGTATCCTATGAAGTATTGTACACAACTATTGATGCTGATAATTTTGTAGGATTTGCTAATGGAAAGGTGCAAAAAATTGAAGAATGCAAGTGTCTTGAATAGGTATGGTCTCCTTGGAGTTTATTTTTTGATGGAGCTTGCTCCAAGTTTCGAAATGGTGCTAGTGTTGTTCTGATTTCTCCAGCCAGAAAGAGTTTATTTTTTCCTTCAAACTCAACTTTGAGTGCACTAATAACATTCTTGAGTATGAGGCATTGTTGTTGGGTTTGAGAATTGCTTGGAAATATGGTGTCAAGGACATCATTGTCAAAGGGGATTCAAAATTAATTGTTAAGCAAGTCAGAAAACTTTATGCCACAAAAAATCAGCAAATGAAACAATACAAGCATGCAGTTTGGGATCTTATTGAGATGTTTGATTCATTCAACATTGTGCATCATGATAGAAAGTTCAATGATTTGGTAGACAAACTTGCAGTTTTGGGATCTCGGTTTGACAATTATACAATGTCCCCATATTGTGAATATGATGTTAAAGTATTGACAAGACCCTCTATCCCTGACAATATTAAAGATTGGTAATTTTTTGATGATGATGCTCAAGTCAGAAGATTTCTGTAGAACAAAGGAGAGTTTTTCTATCAATGCATTGATTGGGAGCCAATGGTGTGTGTAGTAGAGGGAAAAGAAACCTTGTTTGGGAAAGGCATCATCCAACTAAAAATTAATACCATTCCTAGAGGGCTGGTTACTCTTGAATCAAACTTTGATAATGTTGATTGCATTATTAAAAGACATAGCAGCCTCAAGGGATGTTCAGGAGCATGATCTTGGTATAAAGGATAAACCAAGGAAGATTTGGTTAGGCAGAAATCTCAACAAGGAAGATAAGCAATCTGACATCCAGTTGTTAAAAAAATATCAAGATTACCTAGCTAGGACCTATTCAGAACTAAAGGCATATAGAGAGGATTTGTTTCAAAATGGTATTCCCTTGGAGTCCAATGTAAAGCCATTCATGCAAAAAAAGAGGCCGATTAATCCACTCTTATCTCTTAAAATGCAAGAAGAACTAAAGAAACTGAGAGATGGAGGGATTATTCAACCCACATGGTATTCTTCTTGGGTTGCAAATTTAGTACTAGTTAGAAAGAAGAATGGTGACATCAAGCTATGTGTGGATTTTAGAAATCTAAACAGAGCTTCAATGAAGGATAATTATCCTTTACTAAACATGGAGAACATGCTGCAATTAGTGACTTGTTTTGAATTGCTCTCTACCTTGGATGGTTTCTCTAGTTATAACCAAGTTGTGGTGAAGGAATCAGAAAGAATCAAGACATCCTTTACTACTCCTTGGGGAACGTATGTATATGTCAGGATGCCCTTTGGTTTGATGAATGTTAGAGCCACCTTTCAAAGAGCAATGGATGTTGCTTTTTCCGGTTACATCAATGATTTCATTTTTTTTACCAATATGATTTAACTGTGTTTTCTAAGAAGAGTGGTGATCATTTGCAGCACTTGGAAAAAATACTGATAAGATGTAGAGAATATGGCCATTCACTCAATCCAAAGAAGTTCCATTTTTGAGTGTAGAAGATGAAGTTGCTTGGTCATATTGTGTCACAAAAAGGGGTGATGATTGATCTAGAACGGGTAGAGGCCGTCAAAAAGGTCCCAATTCCAAGAACCAAGAAAGGAATTCAGTCCTTCTTTGGGCAGATAAACTTCATTAGAAGATTCATATCAAAAAATTTTGAGTTGACCATTATAATTACTTCCATGTTGAGGAAGGACCAAATTATGAAGTGGTAAGAGGATTCCATTCAAGCTTTCAATGGGATCAAAGAGGCATTAAATCATGCCCCTGTTTTAGCATATCTAAATTATAAGAATCCTTTCCAACTATTTTCCTTTACTTTAGATAATGGTATTGCTTCTATCCTGCTGTAGAAGGATGATGAAGGGGCTGAGAGGCTAATTGCCTTTTTCATTAAGGCATTGCAGGGGGCTGAACTGAAATACACTATTATGGAGAAGTAAGCATTTGCCTTGGTAAAAGTAACAAAATTTTTCTAGCCTTACATTCTAAGCTCTAAAGTGGTTTCCCATGTTCCCCACATCATGATGAAGGACATCTTATCAGAGATGGAAATCTCAAAAAAAAGATGCAGATGGGTTAACAAGTTGCAAGAATATGACATGGATATCCAATCCATGAAGTTGGTAAGAGGTTTATGCTTGGCGAAGATTATGGCTGAGAGAAACTTGTAAAATATTGAGGTAAATGGGGTAGAAGAAGAAAGGGTAAGTTTTTTTGAAAAGTTGATGAATTCTGAGTGGTACAAAGTTGTGATTTTTTATCTCAGACATTTATACTTCCCTGAGTATTTAAGTAAGAACCGTAAAAGAGCTCTCAAGTTTGCCTCCCATAAATATGTCATTACTGATTATGGGTTAGCTTAGAAGAACCCAGAGGGAGTCCTCTTAAGGTGCATTACTAAAGATGAATCCCCCAAGATAATTGTTGATCTCCATGGAGGATTTTTTGGGGCGCATTTTGCTACAAGAGTCACATCACACAAGATCCTGAGGGTTGGTTATTGGTAGCTAAATCTCTTCAAGGAAACAACCTTGCTGGTTAGAATATGTGAGATTTTTCAACATTTCTCTAGAAGACTGAAAGCTTCAGGCTCCCTTCCTTTGCATCCTATATCAATTGAAGCCTTGTTCAAGCAATGGAGAATGGATTTCATTGGTGAGATTTAATACCGTTCAAGTGCTAGCCATAAGTGGATTCTAGTAGCCACTGATTACTTTACTAAATGGGTGGAGGCAATTCCCACTAAGAAGGAAACACACCAGATTGTCATGGATTTTTTTCTAAACCATATCATCTGTAGATTTGGAGTGCCAGTTAAAATTGTAGTTGATAATGCCATGAGTTTCAGAGCTAAACCTCTAGTGGAATGTGCAAAGAGTATGGGATCAACTTGACATATGCTTCTAATTACAATACCCAAGGAAATGGATAACCTGAGTCTAGTTATAAACATTTGCTGAAAATGAAGAGAAGAACTTTGGAGTTAAACAAAAGGAAATGGGGTGAGCAGTTGAATTTTGTTGTTTGGCGGATAGAATCATTGTCAAAAGAGCTACAGGAAAGAGTCCATTTGAGTTGGTGTATGGAACTCAGGACCTGTTGCCCCTACATATGTAACTATCCTCAAATCAGTTCATTCAACATCTGGAAGATCACGAGGTTAGTCCATATGATGCTTACATTAACCATATTATTGAACTTGATAAAGAAAGGAGGGCATCCCATTAGAGGCATGTAAATTTCAAAGAAAAGATGAAGAAGTTATTTGACAAGAAGGTCACTCTCAAAGCTTTCAATGTTGGAGATCTCGTACTACTATGGGATAACAGGCATGAATATAAGGGAAGGCATGAATATAAGGGAAAGCATGGCAAATTTAACGCATTATGGATGGGCCCTTATTCCATTGATATTAGAATTGGTGAACATACCTTCTTCTTAAAGGATTTGCATTGAGAATTGCTCAAACTACCTATTAATGTGTGGCTTTTGAAGCATTCCTTAGATTGATTCCCCAGAATCAAGGTAAAACATCTTTTTTACAATGTATAGCTTGTTCTTTGTTTCCTATCTTTTGTGTTTTTGCTCATTCTGGTCCTTAGTGACCTGTTTTTGCTAGTTTCTCTGTTCTTTTTTGGGAGATGGCTCCGTTTCTATGCTCTGCAAGCTAAATCCTTTTCCCAATGGATATTTTTGGCACTTTCTCTACCTTTATTCTTATGGCACTCATAGGGAGTTCCCATACCGGAGTCAAAGCCGATGTTGGTGCTCAAAATAGTCTCGCCTCATTTCGCTATTGAATTCTATCGATTTATGGAGTCTGCAACATTTTATCTTCCCATGTTGTGCCTAAAAATTCTTCACCTTCCTCTTGTTTCAATAATCAGTCCCTTCCTAGGTCAGGAATCACTTAAAGATCCACAATTGATTCCTCGTTTCTCTATTCATCTGAAAAAGACTATATTTGGGTGTAAAAACTCGGGATGTCTCGTTTTTTCCATTTTCCACAATCAGGATTTGTTTTCCTTGTCGTTTTTGTCCTAAATACTTGAAGAAAATGAGTGGATGTAGCTCGGGGGAATGTACTTGAACCATGTAACCTTTTTTAAATTCTATGTCCTTAGAGAAAATTCAATCTTCGGGCTCAAATGGTAGTTTTTCTGTATTTTACGGTTTGACGGGTGTTCCTCCTGGTAAAATTTACACCTTTGCATCAACAAGAAACGTGGTCCTTTTTGGTTGGATGGGGCTCGTTGAGGTACTTTAAAAATTCTATGGTCCGCCTCAACCCAAAATCTGTCCACGTCGAAGAACGACGCTCATTTGAAGGTTCACTGTTTATTTTTTCTTTGGATTTACCGAGTGAGATAGGGACACATGGAGGGACCACGCATGTTTGGGACGACCCTTGAGTTTTATTCTAAAGAAGTGATAGGAAGACACTTGGAGGCTTCCGCTCACTTTGCTTTTTTCTTGGACTTTTCAACAACCAAAGGAGATTACCTCGGACCCTGACACATGGTGCCTTCCACTAAGCTTTAAGCCTTCAAACAAATTTTGTCAGCCCAGGACACATGGCAAGCCCGTGCTCATTCAAGGTCTCAACATTTGGGGACCATCTCAAGATGTGTCATTATGATGCATGGCAGTTTGAAAAGTCAAAAATTCAGGGAAGTGGACCATCAGGGGCAACTTTGATTTTTTGCCTCTTAACGATTAAAATATCAAAATGGCCTACAAGCCTGAAAAAAGGGAGGTCAAGGTTGGCTTTGAAAAATCAAAAAGGTGGGGAAGCAGACCATCGAGGGCAACTTGGATTTTTTTCCTCTTAAGGATTAAGATATCAAAATGACCTGCAAGCCCGAAAAAGGATCAGTCAAATTTTGCTTTGAGTCAACGGCGGAGGTACGGAATTTTTAGGGAAATTTGGAAAAATTTCCTTGTGTGAAAAAAGGAGATAAAATTTAAAAAGAGAGCGCGTCCACTGGGACCCACATTGGGACATGTGTCAGGCCCATTTTTCAAAGGTGGAGGGGTGGAACAAAATAAGAATTTTTTTACATTTTTCAAAAGGTTGTAAAAAGGAAAAAAGGAACCCCCATGCCCATTTTAATTTGGATCTTCCACGTGAATGGTCCAAAATTAAAATAGAGATCAACGATGGCTTTGCATTTGTATTATATTCTCCCACCATTTTTACTCAAAAGCTCCTAGAGATGTGAGTCTTCATAATTTCTTGATGTCTCCTACACATCAAACAAAGAAGAAAATAAATTTTATATTTGGGTTTAATGGGGAAGATCTAGAGATGATTTCACCATTAAAATGATCTAGCTATTAGGCTCGATCTGATCTTCTAGTTTTTCCCTTCCTGAGGACGCAAAGAACCAAATTTGACAAATTAGGGGCGGAAGTGGTTGACACAAGAGACGAAGAGTGATCTACCAGATAAGGAGTTGAATGTTGAGATTTTCGAAGATATTTGCCACCCTGAGCACCTAACACCTTTTGCAAATCAGATTTTGGGAATCACAATCGAGATCATACCAAGCACTGGTACACTCAATGTTTGGGTTTTGGGGAAAACTCTGTTGTAAAATTTTATAAATTATACAAATTTATTGTGCAAATGGTTGGAGTGTTAGAGGTTGGGATTGATTTTCTAAAAGAAAAGCTTGATAGATCCCATCTTTCTTAGAAACCGTCTGAGAAACCTGTTTATCTCTTTTGTATTAAATTTGATCGTGTCAAGGTGGTTGCAAGTGTACAGCCATTGAAAAGCTTTGAGATTGTTCTAGAAGCATTCCCTTGTTGATGAATTTAATCAAACTCAATTTATTCTTTGTTGATCTTGAGTAAAACTACATCTACTTCATTTCTGAATGTCTGTAAATAGTTTTCTTGTTCCCATTGCAATCTTACATTGAATTTTTTTCTGAATCACACAAGATCTTATCCTTGAGATAGTTTGGTGGCATTTATAATTTCATTTACCATAAGAGCATTCATTTGATAGTGAAATAAACAAAATTAAAATCACTGACTTATAGCATGACTATAAGATTATTTGTTATCCTTTTAGGGTATCTTAGGCATGATAAAACAGAGATTGGTAATGTTTAGTTAAGTTTTTCAATTTGAGCATTCATTTTGGATTCTTAAAGTTTGTGTGATAACGTGCTGATCTGGGCCTCCTTTGAAGCACATATTCTAGTTAAAGGAACATTTTAGCTATTTTGAAGCATTATGTTGTCTAATCTTTCTATTTTTGTAAGAGTTCTCATAGATCTGGAAAATCAAGTTCATTCTACCTCACCTCCCACAAAAATTCATTTAAAAACAACCAATCTTACCTGTACTACCCCTTTTTTTCCTGTGTGTGCACAAATGCATAATTTCTATCACCAAAACATGCAAAAGCAATCAGGTTTTCATTGTCTTTAGTATCCTGAACCTTGCCTAGGAAATATATCCATTATCTAGAGTGACAAGTTGTGAGAGTCATGTATTGTTGTATTAATCATATTTTCTTCAAGGTTGTTAATAAATTTACAAGGATGGATATATCCATCTCCTCCACAAATAGCAGGCTATAAAAGGGTCCTCTCACCCTGGTTTAAAGGCACAACCATAAATTAGTGAGGATAGTTCAAATCCTCTTGAGGGTGCTACTCATTTCTCCACATCTGAGTGACAAAGAGCAAGTTACATTTCATCCTCGGCTACAAAATGACACACTACATGCTCTGCTTATCTTTAAGCTTCCTCCCAAACTTGTGATGTTGCTCAGCTTCTTAAGGAGAATCAATTTGGGTATCAACACTTTCAATAGGGGAGGAGTCAGTATTGGGTATTCGGATTGGGTGAGATATAGATAGGGGGATTGGCCCTATCTATATATATTGGGGAAAAAAATAGGGGGGTTGGGGCTGGGGGCCATGGATGCATCCATCCATTATATACATGATATAATAAGAGTTATAATAGGCCCTCTAGATATCCCGACCCAATCATAAGTGAAAAAATTGTAACAAATTTTAAACTTAATATTTATATGGTATTTATAATAAACTAAACATTTATAGTTTATTTAGAAATGTATAACTAATGTTTTTTAGAATGAAATGAAGGTTTTTTATTGTAATAAAAATAAGGCAATAAATATACTAACTTTTAAATCGTAAATGTAAAGCCTAAAATATAAATTCAAACCTTAAACTTCAAATAATAATGTGACTTCCTATTCTTTAAACACAAATCCTTTAACTATAGAAAAAAACCCTAATGAAAATTCCTCAATATTGAGTGTTGAGGTTTTGTGCTAAGAGGTTAGGATTTTGTGTTTAGGGTTTAGGTTTTTCTTAATATGGTTTACCCTTTAGATTTTGAGTTTTTATGTTTAGTGTTTAATGTTTATGTTATAAGGTGTTGTAAGTGAATTTTTGTAATTCAAGGTGATTCAAAAGGGAACATTAAGGGTGTCTCATGATATTTTAGTGTGATCAGTGATTTTTTTAAAGTTTTGGATTATCATTTATGTTGTTTTGATTGTGTTATATAGAAGACCCTTAAGCATAAATAACAAAATTAAACATTAAAAGTTAAGTAGTAAACCCTAGACACAAGCTATAAACACTAAACCCTAAAATCTAAACATTTAAAACCATCCCTAATGTTCTTTTTACATTTAACATTTAGAGTTCATGTAAAGGTTTTTGGGTTTCAATATTTTAGGTTTCTATTAAGGGGTTAGCACTTTGTGTTTGTATTTTATGTTTAAGGTGTTGTGTTTAGTGTTTAGTGTTGATTATTAAGAGTTTATGGCTTAGGATGCTCTATAGCCTTATAGGTGTTATTGAAGGTGAAAAATTAGTCTTGAATATGTTGTATGAATGTTTAGGATGTTGAATGATTTTTTAAGGTGTCACACTATTATTTTTAGTGTTTTTATCGTGTTATTTATGGTGTTCCTAGACAGTAAATAACATAATTAGGACATTTAACCATAATCACCAAAAAATATTAATCCGAAAACAAAAACCATGAACCAACAACCCTAATATATAAATATTAAACAAAAAATCCTAATGTTAGGATTACATTTCATGTTTAGAATTTTTTTTTAGGTTTTAGTGTTTAAAAATTATAGTTTGGGATGCCATATACATTTTCTTCTAATTAAGGGTGAGACATTAATTTTTAGGGTATCACATCAATTTTTTTGGTTTCAAACTAGAAGATAAGGTGTTTCATTATTGTTTATGGTGTTTTAATTAAATTTATTTAGGCTATCTGTAAAATCCAATAAAATAATCAGGACCCTGAGCCACAAACACGAAACATCGAATCCTAACATAAAATCCCAAATTCTAAATCCAAAACACCAATGAACTTTGTAAACCCTCATACGATGACCTAAACATGAAACCATAAACCATAAATACAATCCCTAATATTACGTTTATATTAAAAATTTGAGTTTTGTTTTAAGGGTCTAGTTTATAGGGTTGGTGTTTACAATTTATGTTAAGGGTTTAGGGTTTAGTGTCTACATTTTAGGTTTTAATATGTTGCTTAAGTGATTTTGTTATCTAAGATGATGCATTAGTGTTTAGGGTGTTCCATGAGTATTTATTATGTCAATGATCATTTAATGTGTCATTCTATTGTTTATGGTATGTTAATTGTGTTATTCAGTGTGACCTAAACCTTAAATAACATAAATATGACACTAAACCCTTAACACTAAAGTATAAATAGGTAACACAAACCAAACACTGTCAATGTAATCCATGAACCCAAAAAAAAAACCCTAATATCATGTTTATATTTATAAATTAGGGTTTTATAAGGTTATAGTATATAAATTTTAGTACTTAGTGTTTTGAATTTAGTGTTTAAGGTTTGACATCTATTATGATCTATAAGTGTTTATGTTAGTGTGACCCATTAGTGTTTCGGGTGTCACATGAGTTTTTAAGGTGTTTAATATGAGTTTAAGGTGTTACTTTATTGTTTATGTTATTCTGATTGTATTATTAAGGGATAACCTAAACCTGGAATAAGATTATTAGGTAGCTAATCCCTAAACACTATGTAGCTTAAACACTAAATAAAAAACATAAACTATAAAACAAAAACATAATTTTTAGTGTTTAAGTTTTATGGTTTAGGATTTTGTATAATTTTTTGTATTATTCAAGACATACATGATTATGTATATGTATATGTACACACACATGCATGCCAAAAGAGAGAATTGCATACTAAGCCTTGTTTTTAACATTAAACAAAGTTAAATTTTATAATTAATTTTAAACTAAAAATAATAAATTTATAATTTCAAATTCAATGTATATTAGATTTCAAATTTATTATATGTTTAAAACATATTATATTTATTAAAATGTTAAATTTATAATAGATTTAATATTTTTTTATCAGCCAAAAAAGAGGCACTATGCCTCACTATTTTATATATATTTATAATAATAAAAAACCCTGATAATAGGGAGAGTTACAGTTATAGAAAACCATCTAAGATGGTGTATATTGCAGATATTACATTTGACAAAAAAGAATATTTATAAACTAAAACTATTTGTTCTCTTTGTCTACAGATCTGGTCATCATAACTGTAGCAGCATCGACATTCCTACCTTCATCCTCAATTTGCATACTAGGAATTTTTTTATAGCAGAGCAAATAACATCAATATTTTGACCTCATTTCACACTTTCCATGGCCATGTCCTTAGCGAGCTACCAAATTCGATCCAATTTCCGACCTACATGAAACCCCACCTATTCCAAATCATTATGCAGAGAAAAGACATTGATGGAGCCAAGAAGTATAGTTTGTGCCCCAATTATCTGAGCCACTTTAAGCATATCCAAACGAGGGTTAGACTGCCCAAGATCATTCATGGATTTTACCACCTCCTCGACCACAGTCATTTCACCCAGTCTTGTGGAAATCTTCGACCTCAGGAAATTGGTGGCCATCCACTTAAGGATTTTAGGGTCTTTAACTCTATCGATGAGCACCTACTGCAAGAAGTCCATCACCTCCATAGCTATAACTCTGGTGCCCATGTCTATCAAATGACCAGTGTTAAAAAGTTGTATGAGATTCAAATCATTTACAAGACTAATGAATGAATAATGCACATGTTCTAAACTGAATATGTGAACCAATTTCTAATGAATTTCTCAAATGGTATTGTTTGTAGTAGCCTTTTGTTTTCTCACCCCCTTCCTCTTCTCCATTCCTCCACTGCTATCTCCTTTTTCCATGCAATTAGAATGCCATCCGTATTAGAGAGATTTTTGGAAACCACGGCTATTTAAGACACTTTGACACTTGTTTGAATCCATCCACACATATCCCACAGATCCTCTAATCAAGGCAGGTAATGAATGATATTTGTGAATATCTTTCATTAATGGTACATGTTGGCCACATGTGCAGAAGAGGGAAACACATCAATTTTAATTATTTTACCAACCTTTTCCATCATTTCCACCATGTCCATCATTTTTAGGGGTCCTCTCTCATTTAACTCCACTCCCAAATTAACCAATCTATTTGCAGCTTTGTTAGCCTCCCTAGGGATGTGATAAATATGATTACCAGTGAGGATCTAACAACTTTCTTCAAAAATGTGGTGTAGACTCAAGTTCCTCGCATGACAAATTTTAACAACATTTATGATTATTGAAGAGTACCTCTCAGTGAGAATATTATCCCATTGTTTGTATTTAGCTATTTGTAGACCCCTCCACAAAGCTTTGGCTTCGGAAAAAAATTTGGTGCAAAAACCCCAAGCTTCATAGAAACCAAGAATAGGCATATCATTGGAGTATCTAAAAATGCCTCCCACTCTTACGATCCTTGGATTGCCCCTAGAAGCTCCATCAAAGTTAAACTTGATGAAATTTCTTTGGGGTGTTTCCATTTTTCCTGATTTTTTCCTCTACTTTAAGCTCTAACCCCTTATCATGGATATAGTAAAATTAATATTTTAATTTTATCATACATACAATATTTTAAAAAAATAAAATAAAATTTCAAATTTAAGTCTAATAAATTATATAAATAAATTGTGTGCTTGGATTTCAGATATTAGAACAATTATTTAGAAATTCTATCTCCCACTTTGAGCTAGTGCATCTTGTTTTATTTGAAACCTTGAAATTGTAAGCATCTGTGAGTTAGAGGTGTTACCTCAGATTCACCACCAATCATTGTAAGGGATCATGAAATGTATAATGCTCCAAAGAGACTCAACTCATATGTGGTGGAAGAGTAGGTTTTACACTAAATGAGTACCAGATAGCACCCAAAAGGGTGGAGGAATCATCCCAACCACTAGACCGTGCATTTCCATTAAGATCCACACTCACTTGATATGTTGTAATGTGGTCCTATGTTAAAGATGGGTGATATTGAGATAAATATACTTAGAATATATTTGAGGCCTCCAAAAAATCCATTATATCCAAAAATAGATTGGGAAATTGTTTGAAATAACCATATATGACAAAATTTCCACTAGTAACTAGAAATAACTATCAAAAAAGGATATGCTAATAAGATGGCATGATCTAGCCTTTTAATAAGTCTCTCATATCCTTGGTACATATTGGGCGAAGTGTACAATATGAAGGAGTCGTAGGAATGATTGTAACTCGAGGAATATAACCTAAATTTACTACACATGTACAACATCTCTTCTCTTTGGCTAGCTATCCAACACATGTTTAGGTGGCCAATCTTGTTTACTGCCAACTTGAATATGTTGATGTCACCACACAAAACCTAGTAAAAAATAATTATTTTTTCTTTAATCCACCACCAGAGAAGCATAATTTTAGTTAGGTCAGTGGATTCATAAACATTAATCACTCCAAATGGATGGTTCTTAATGTTTAATAAAACCCAAAGGATGTGATGTGTCAGGTCACATGCATGAATAACATAATAGGGTAGCTGATTTGGGGTGATAATATTCACAATTACTCTATAACCAGACTCATGATTACTAGAAAGAGTAAAATTGTCTTTCTAAATAACTTTAGTAACTATGGATAGAAGAAAACTTGTCACTTTAAATTTTTCTAGAAAAAACATGTTCATTTCTAGAGGTTTCTTATAAAATTCTTACACTATGTATTTTTGAGTGGATTATATAAAATTTGAAGAGAAAATGTTCATTGGAAACTAGTATGAAGGGACTTATCATTTGAATTCAAGCCCCAGAGGGATTGAAAAATATTCTATAATACACAGTAGCTAGTAGAATTCCAAAATTTACTAGACTAGGATTTGTTTCTAATTTGGGGTGTTAAATCACCTTCCTTGAGGTGTTGAGGATGAATTCAACTTTTTCGTAATCCTATTTTATAGGGAGAAGATAAAATAATAGACATAGAATAAATAACACAAGTATTCTATAAAATAGAATGATAACCATTGAATAAATTTGAAACCCTTAAATATTTTCTAGAGGTTTTTTCTTTCTAATTTTTGACAAAATTTCTGATAGAGATTTTATATTTAGTAAATTTTTGGATTTCAAATATCATTTCTTTTTTATGAAATCTTTGTTCCCCTTATTCAACCTGGTGACTAAAACCTTTAATGTCAAACTAGTTTTGGTCCAGTTGCCATACTTGCCCCTCCAATTTTGGAGTAAAAACTACTTAATTTTGTTAGGGGAGCCTTGGGTAGATGTCTTTCCATTTACCCAAATACATCTTTATATGATTTTACCACATATGCTCATATTTTGGTAGATATGGATACCTTTGTTCATTTTCCAGCTACTATTGATATAATAGTGGAGTGTAAGTGCATGGAAATATGGGGGAAAAAGGGGTAAAAAAGGGACAACTTTTTCCTAAAATAAAAAAAACATGAACTTCATCTAATAATTCTCCATACATATGCTCAAAATTTGACAAAGTGATAAGAATGTGTACTGTAGATATCAAAATCTAGTTTCTAAACTACATTTTGTTTTTGAAAATGATGGAGATTAAGAGGTTCAAATGTGGTGTGCACACAAAGTATGTATATTTTTGTGTCAAAAAGATAAGAACCTATTGTGTGTGTGCCCCCCACCCCCCATTTTTTGAATTATATAGTTTATTTTTAAAATCCCTCTAATAGAAAGTTAGATAAAACCATGTACACAGTCCCACTAATTTTTCATTATTTTTGGATGAATATATAATTTTTAATTAATTTTAAAAGTGCACACATCTCGAAAATGAAAAATTTGTGTGTACACCCCCATAAATTTGAGGAAAAAAGTCATTTTTTTGTTTTTTATTTTAGAGTGTGTAGAATGGAGTTTCGATGAGAGGGTTTTTGTTTTTTGAATTTGTTGAAAAAATCATAAATTGTGTACAAAAACGTATGCATGCGTTTTGACAAGAAAAGAAGGAACTTGAAAAAGAAATGAAAGATGAGATCCTTCAAATAATTAGATTTTAGAAAGAATCATATCATCACAAAGATAAAAACAAGCTTGATGTCATAGTATAATTGTTTCTAGAATATTATGTTTGATTAACTAAAATAGGAAAATTAATTATTATTATTATGGCCCTAATAGTTAATCTAAATAGAATCAATAATGGAATAACTTATATGAATTGGAAAACTAATGCGAGTTGATTTTTATTTGATTATGAATGAAGTAACGTAAATGAAATACAAGGGATGAGATACTAACCTGAATATAACTTACCTTGCCGTATGCTAGACTTGGACTGGCTGATATACGGGCTAGACTGGGTATGAAGATTTTGTTCTGGAAAATGTAGATGTTGGAGATTTGACTAAACCGGGGTACCTAGGAGGGAACAGGGATGCCTAAGGGCATAGTGGTATGGTGTCTAGTCACCTTGGTCTATAGAAAGGCTCAGGATCTAGCTCTAGCATTGCCACTAGGGCTTCATTGTATCGTCGTCTATGTCACATAGTTGTCGTTATATCTTCAATTATGTGTCCAATAATATGATATGAAGATATACCTCTAAATCCCCATATAACACATCAATTCCTAAAAAAATAAATATACAAGTAAAGGGGTCAGACTAGCCTTCACTTCCACAATGGTCAGCTTACGAATAAGTAGCGCACTACATTCTAGACCCAATGTAGTTTTGTGTGTTTGTGTGTGCAATTTTTTTCCTAGGGTTCCCTAGCGCTAATGACGTAGAAGTAGGGTCAATAAATATATGTAAAAATGAAAATGGTGCATGGAATGGAATGAATACAACCCTTTCCCCCTATGCTTGTGTGATGCAAATGTAGAAGATTCCCAAATGCAGTCCCTTACCTTAGTAGATAGTTGCCCTTTCTAGTCAGATGTATTCCCATAATATAGTGAGTATGCTATGTTTATATAGGGATATGTCATTAAAATTTTGACAATAGTGACTTGAAACATCAACTACCACCTAAGGGAATGAAAAAGACCGACCTCGAAGAAGCAAATTAGGAAAAAGATTTAGGAAACTAGGGCGTCGAAAATCAGGGACTGGGGTGCCCCAAGGTGTCGCAGTGTAGGACTGAAGATGACAATCAACCAAATTACAACACCTAAGACTCCCTAAAAGATGCCCAAAACTATGTAGACAACTAATGACTATACCAGACAAATAACAATGATGACTGGCTAACTGACGACATGACTAGGGGATAGGTCACTATTGAATACTTTTATTATGAAAGAACCATATCTAAAATAACATACCCGGTGGTATAAATGTAATAGTAAGTGTGTGATTTTATGACTACATTTTCCCCCACTTTTTGTTGGTGAATAGAAAGATATGCGTACCAGAGAAAAAAATTTAGAATCCCATGTTGTAGAAGAACACACGGATGTGTAGTAGAAGTGTGCTGATAGAGCTCTTAAAGTGTACTAAACCATGGATCAACATGTTGATCCATGTAACATAAATAAAAAGTGTAAATGTCATCATGAAATTTACTAAATGAATGTGATGACTAGGATGTATTATGATTTTGAATGCACTATAATGATAAATAAGTGGGTAGGGAGAGATTAGTTCCGAACCCAAACGCTTGTATACTAATGAATGACTGGAGGATTTGGGTATCCTGGTGCTGTCGAGACTAAAATTTTCCTCCGTAATTTCTATAGGATGTTGTTAAGTATAATTAGTAGTAGCGTCTAATAGAAGATAACGGCGCCGTCAGTACGGTGCCGCCAATAATGTGGAGTACGGTAACAGTCAAAGTACAATAGGAATGTTGTAAAAAGTAAATATTTGTTGTAAGTGGTCCGGTAATGTTAAAATGTCAAAGTTTGGGTAATTAGAGAAGTAGAGTCTACATGATTAGGAATTAAAAATATTATATTGGTAATAAGGACAAGGAGTGAGGTCATAAATATTTTGTGTATTTTATTTGTAAAAAGTCTAAAAATGTGGAACCCATGTAAAATGATAAGGTTTATCTTATCTTAAGAGATAAGCTTACATGTACAGATAAGAGTTAAGGTATGGAATATGATTCGTCAGAGAGGATTTCTTATCCTATCTTAGAGATAAGATGGATAAGCCTGGAAGTTCTATAAATAGAGATGCCACCCCCCTCATTTAGCATAGAAGGAAGTAGTGAGAAATATTGTAGGAAGTGTGCGAAGGAAGCCATCAGTTTAAAGGTGTGTTGAAGAAGCCATTAAGAAGTGTAATTGTAAAGTTTCTCCCATAGTCTTGGTGAAAGGCAAGTGAAGTCAATAACACTTGAAGTATCTCATGGGTGAGATTGTAACAATTTCATGTTAATATTATAATTTACTTTGATATTTCAGATTTTTCATCATTCTGTCTTATCATAGTCGATGGTATTCTTGTGCTATGTTGTTGTTTTGTTTCCAGATTACATCCACCAACCTAAAGGCTGTGCATTAGTAAATAATAATAGCACAAGGAGTTCCTGGTGAAGAATTATCATAGTGCCGGATTGGTGATGACATTTTGGTTCCGTTGTCGGGACCATTCCTCGTTGGTGGATTTTCTGGAGAGATATTCCCACTTAGTCAAAAATCAATTGGAGGGTAACCTTGTTTCTACTGTGCATAGTAGTTACCATGGTAAAGACATTTTTGCCATGAATAGTAGTTACCATAGTAAAGTCACTTTTTACCGTGAATAGTATTTACCGCAGTAACTTCACTTTTTACTGTGAATAGTGTTTACCACAGTAAAGTCAGTTTTTACCGTAGTAATTCAAGTTTTACCATAGTTTACCGTGGTCATTTCTATTTTACTGTAGAAAGGTGTAAAGTCACTTTCTAGTATAGTGATTCCAATTATTTGTACACATAAGTCTTGCTGATTGTACTTGTGGGTTGGTATTTCACGGTGCTTACTTTTGAAAATGGGAAAGATTCCTATTTTTTCAACTCAATCTAATGAAGATGCTTCTTCTTTCATTCAAGAGTTTAAACGATCTTGTATTTGTAATGGCCTCATAAGAAGGGAACAATGGACTGAATTTTTTCCTACCTTTTTGGATGGCTCAGCACTTAGGTGGTTTGAAACACTAGGTGATAATGTGAAAAATTCATGGGATTTATTAACTGAAAGTTTTCTTGAAGAATTTGGTGAACAACAGAAATATGCAGATCTCATGATCGAGATCACGAAGCTATCCCAAGGAGAGAAGGAGAAGATAAGGGATTATCATGCTCGTGTTCTAGAGCTAAGGAGGAAGCTCGATGCCCAGATCCGGAAGGAAGGACTAGCGGATGGGTTGATGAATGGCATGGATAATCTCCTCTGTAAGCACTTCATTCTTGGGATGAAGCCAGAGATCAGACAACGAGTGAAGTATGACCATCCAGCTACCATTGAACAAGCAAAGGAGATTGCAAGAAGGCAAGAAGAAAGCATGGAAGAGGAGCCCAAAGAAATTGTTGCTAAAGTAGAGCCTACACTGGCACCTTTGGTCCAGAATCCACAACCACTCCCGGTGAGCACAAATATTTCTCCTAGTACATCTACTGAGTATGAAGATCTGCTAAAAAAGATGGGTCAGTTAACTATTAATCTTCTTCAAGGAAAATAATTTAGTTCTCAGGGAGGAGATAGAGGTCCAAAAAGAAATATTTCTGAAGTTGTTTGTTATGGTTGTTATAAAAAGGGTCATTATAAGTATAATTGTCCAGATAGAGCTTCTACATCTGGTACAAGAGATACTGATAAAGGAAAAGCACCTGTGAATTCTCTTGATGTAGTAGATAAGAGTAGAAATAATGAAGTAGATGTGTTTGTAACAAAAATAAAGAAAGAAAAAGATAATCAAGATGGAACTGATCCTAAGAAGATGAAAGGAGAAATTAGTAAGAAACATAGGAGAAGAAAGTTGGGTGTGTAGGATTTTCTGATTTCACAGGGGCAAGGACCATACTCCATCTTGGAAGATCTGTCCAAAAGGCCTGCAAATATTACATATGGTCAACTCTTGGCTATGTCTTCTGAGAAGAGGCAGGAGTTGCGAGGTGGACTCAATGCTCGAAGAAGGAAGGAGGTTGAGGTCCCTGTTTTGGAGGCAGAGGCAGATCCCTATGCTCCACAAGCTGAGGTATTATGTAATGGCATTTCAATTCATGATGTCTTAGTTGATGGAGGTACTGCAGTTAATGTAATGACCGAGTCTGTAATGAATATGTTGGGTTTAAAAATTTATTTCCCTTTAACACTTATGTTAAGGTCATTAAATAAAGGAAAAACTAAACCATAAGGTGTAGTTTCAAATGTGGCAATATCTGTTATGGGTGTTGTATATGTGGTAGAGTTTCAGGTGATGAAAAATAGTACTGTTGCGTACCCAATGCTGCTGGGAAGACCATGGCTAAGGAGAGTTCATGCAAGAAACTACTGGAATGAAGGTTTCATGACACTTGGACGTGGTAGAGAGAGGGTGAAGATAAACGTGATCCCTCGACATCATAAGGCAGAACCTGTGGATTCAAGTGATGAAACTGATGATTGGACATCGTCTAATTACTCTAGTACCAGTGAAGTGGACACTGAAGATGAAGAAAATGAGGTGGATGTTTCAGTCATAGATATCCTTCCAGTCACACCAACTCATGACCCCATAAAATTATCTGAAGAAGAAGTTGATGATCATCTCCAACCAATAAAGATTGGTGATGATATGATGGAGAGTGAGAAGGAATCCTACCTCCAGCTCTTTCGAAGGTACATACACCTATTCACTTTTGATTACAAGGAACTCCGTCAAGTAAGTTGGGCAGAACATTGTATTGAGCTGGTAGATGGTGCTAAGCCCATAAAGAAAATGCCATATAGAATGAATCCTATTTTTCCAAGACCGTAAAAGAAGAAATAGATAAGTTTCTTGATGCAGGATTCATATTTGCTGTGGAGAATTCAGAATGGGTTTCTCCCATTGTGATCTCAATAAAAAATAATGGGAAGCTACGCATTTGTGTTGATTACAGGAAGCTCAATAAGGCAACAAAGAAGGATCATTACCCTCTTCTGTTTTCAGATTAGATCTTGGAAAAAGTAGTTGGCCAGGAGTGCTATAGTTTTGCTGATGGATATAGCGGCTACAACGAAGTTCGTATAGTAGAGAAAGATCAGCTGAAGACCACGTTTACCACTCCTTGGGGAATGTTTGCTTATAGAGTTATGACTTTTGGGTTGTGTAATGCTCCAGCAACATTCCAGCGTTTGATGAATAGGGTGTTCGAACCCTACATTGGGACCTTCATCAGAGTATTTCTGGATGATTTTTGCATCTATGGGAGAAATTTGCACCACCTACACCAGATGGAGACATCATTTCAAAGGTTAGATGAAGCACAAGCCTCACTAAACCCTACAAAGTGTGTCTGTGGATGTTCTAAAGGCATTTTGTTAGGGCATGTTGTATCCAGAGATGGTATTGGTACTGATCCTGATAAAGTTTCAAAAATCAAAGATTTACCATTTCCTATGAATAGAAGTAAGTTGAGATCATTTTTAGGCCATGTGGGTTACTATAGAAGGTTCATCAAGAATTTCTCAAAGATTGCATAGCCACTAACCCAATTCTTGAAGAAGGATGTTACTTATGAACCAGGAAATAAGGCGCATGAAGCTTTTAGACAACTGAAGGAAGCCCTAGTGTCTTCACCTGTTTTGAAGAATCTAGATTAGAGCAAGCCATTCATTGTGTACACTGATGCCTCAGATGCAGCACTAGGAAGTACTTTGAGCCAAAAGGATGAAAATGGGAATGAACATCCAATTTACTTTGGGAGCAGACAAATGAGCAATGCTGAGGTAAATTATACTGTAACTAAAAAAGAGGCTCTGGCTATCATTTTTGCTGTAAAGAAGTTTAGAAATTACTTGCTAGGGAAAAAATTTCTAGTTGTAACAAATCATTAGGCTCTAAAATATATTGTAAATAAGCCTAACCCATCAGGGAGGATATCAAGATGGATAATTTTGCTACAAGAATTTGAATTTGATATTATAGATAGGCCAGGAAAGAAGCATGTCAATGCAGATGCACTCTCTCGAGCCTATGATGGTTTAGGATCATCTTGTGATGATGATGATTTCCCCGGTGCAGCATTGTTATCCCTTGACACAATCCCTAGTGAATACATAGATATTTGGAATTATCTAAATGAATGCAAGTTTCCTGATGGTGCCAATGCAAAGACTAAGAGAAAGATTACTCAAGCCAGTTGTCCATATTCTATTCTACATGGAGTATTATTTCGAATAGGACTTGATGGACAGTACAAGAGAGCAATTGGACGTGATCAAGGGAAGGAACTGCTAGAAGAATTCCACAATGGTACATGTGGAGGGAACTTCTCTGGACAACTTACAACAAGAAGGATCTTGGATGCAGGTTATCACTGGCCCACTCTTTTTTAAAGATTGTTATAATTATTGTAAGACATGTGATATTTGTCAAACACATGGTAACTGTAAGACTTCATCAGCTCCATTATGCCCTATTCTTCCACTTGGTCCCTTTGAAAAGTGGGGAATAGACATTGTAGGTCCACTTCCAACTACCTCACGCCAAAATAAGTATATTTTAGTTGCTACAGATTATTTAACCAAGTGGGTTGAAGCTAGGCCATTGAAAACAACTTCCATGGATGAAGTGGCAAGGTTCATATATGAACGCATTGTCACCAGATTTGGTTGCCCATTAGAAATTGTAATAGATCAAGGAAGCCACTTCATTAATGAGGTGGTAGAAGCCCTAGTCAATAAGTTTTCTATTAAGCACAAAAAGGCAAAAACATACAAGCCAAGCACAAATGGACAGGTGGAACGAACAAATTTTGTGTTGTGTCAAATTCTAGCAAAAGATGCAGCCTTGCAGGTACATAAATGGGATAAGAGGATTCATGCCAGCATTGTGGGCATATAGGGCAACATCAAAGTCACTAACAGGATACTCCCCATTTCAGTTAGCCTATGGCATTGATCCAGTTCTTCCTATTGAGTTTGATATTCCCACTGTGAGAGTTATGAAAAATGAAAGGATGGATGAAAGTGATTCAATAAAAGAAATGTTGGTATATCTTCATTTGCTAGAGGACATGAGGGAAATAGCAAAGGATACAAGCCATAAGAAGAAAATGAAGCAGAAGGAATACTTTGATCAAAAGATCCGGTGGTCTCCATTTCATGTGAATGACTTGGTTCTAGTATATGATTCCAGATACAAAAAAAGAAGACAGAGAAAATTTCTTCCAAAATGGATGGGGTCCTACAAAATAGCAGCTATGCATGAAAATGGTACGTATCGACTGGAGGAATTGGATGGCACTCCCATTGCAAAATGGGTCAACCATGACAAGTTGAAGAATTTCCAAGCACCAGAATAGTCTACTCCGATGACGAAGTAGAAGCTAGGAAGGGGGAAGATGTCGACACTAAAATTTTCCTCCGTAATTTCTATAGGATGTTGTTAAGTATAATTAGTAGTAGCGTCTGATTGAAGATAACGGCACCGTCAGTACAGTGCCGCCAATAATGTGGAGTACGATAACAGTCAAAGTACAATAGGAATGTTGTAAAAAGTAAATATTTGTCGTAAGTGGTCCGGTAATGTTAAAATGTCAAAGTTTGGGTAATTAGAGAAGTAGGGTCTACATGATTAGGAATTAGAAATATTATATTGGTAATAAGGACAAGGGGTGAGGTCATAAATATTTTGTGTAATTTATTTGTAAAAAGTCTAAAAATGTGGAACCCATGTAAAATGATAAGGTTTATCTTATCTTAAGAGATAAGCTTACATGTACAGATAAGAGTTAAGATATGGAATATAATTTGTCAGAGTGGATTTCTTATCCTATCTTAGAGATAAGATGGATAAGCCTAGAAGTTCTATAAATAGAGAGGCCACCCCCTCATTTAGCATAGAAGGAAGTAGTGAGAAATATTGTAGGAAGTGTGCGAAGGAAGCCATCAGTTTAAAGGTGTGTTGAAGAAGCCATTAAGAAGTGTAATTGTAAAGTTTCTCCCATAGTCTTGGTGAAAGGCAAGTGAAGTCAATAACACTTGAAGTATCTCATGGGTGAGATTGTAAAAATTTTATGTTAATATTATAATTTACTTTGATATTTCAGATTTTTCATCATTCCGTCTTATCATAGTCGATGATATTCTTGTGTTATGTTGTTGTTTTGTTTCCAGATTACATCCACCAAACTAAAGGCTGTGCATTAGTAAATAATCATAACACGAGGAGTTCCCAGTGAAGAATTATCATAGTGTCAGATTGGTGATGACAGTGCCAGAGGAAGAGTGTAGGGAGAAAAGTGTGTTATTCTCCAATATTGAACTACATCCTCAAGATTTAACTGCTACAGATGGACTAAGATAAAATTTTGTTGTTTTTGGATCCAAAATATTTCGATCAAATAGTTGACCCATATAGGAGTGATTTAGTGAAGGCACTCTTTCCCCCACTCCACAGGTGTCGCCATAGTAAGATGGCTTCCAAGTTAGGTCATCTTGAAGAAAAGACGAGATTAACAATGGATTCCAAGTTAGGTAATGAGAAAGTAAACGCAAATTGAATGATGGCTTCCAAGTTAGGTCATCTGGAAGAAAATGTTATTTTTTTAGTGTGCTTCCAAGTTATGTCATTTGGAAGCAAGTGAAAAATGTAGAATAACTTCCCAAGTTAGGTCATCTAGGAAAAGTGATGAATGTAATCTCTCAAGTTAGCTCATCTAAGAGGCCAATTGTTTTTAACTCATATTGATTGAATGATGTTGATTTGTTAGGAATTTTGAACATGTTATTTGATTGACCGATTGTTTGATTGGCTACTCTTGGAGAGATTTTATGCAAGTTGCCCTTAGGTTAGGTCATGAAGGCGAATTCGATATAAATTGATGAAAAGTCGCATGAAAATATTTTTAATTACTTTTTGTGTGGAATGATGAAATATTGCATTAGACAAATTTGTATGTGTGTTGCCCCCATATTAGGTCATAAGGGGGGTTTAATGGTGAATTTTCACACATTGAATTAGTAAATGTTTGAAAAATGGTGATTTGGTAGGTTTAACTAATCACGTGTAATGTAAGGGGGATTATAGGATGACCCAAATAATATGCCCCCCCTTCAGCAAAAGTGGACACGATGAAAAGAATGAACACTAAGATGAAAGTAAGCACAAAATAGATATAAAATGGTAAAAATCGCTAAAATGTGTATACAGTGAATGGAAGGCAACATATAAAAGAGGTAGTGTGTGTGAAACATGTTCAATAAGGTAGTAGGTGGAATTCTAAAAATAATTCCACAAACATGGTGTAAATTGGAGTAGAAATGCTCAAGATATAGTAAAAATGTTGCAATGTGTATTAGCTGTGGAAATAGATGTGAAATAATGACTATAGTAAAGTAAGTGATGAAAAGGTAGCTATAAGTAGTGAAGTGAAAAATTGTTGACTCACTTCATTTTTTTGTTTGCGATTATGAGAGTGAGTATGATGTCAGTGAAACTTCTACAAGTGAGAAAAATGCGTCCTAGTTGGTTTGAGAGGGTGGCATCTGTCGTAGCATCACACATGACCATGGAGTTTGTAATTGCGTCGTTTCTCGCAAAGTGTATGGTGTAGTAGTTGATTTGGTTAATTTTTTTCAAATTTGAGATTTTTTATTTTCTTGGCGTTTGAGACCTAGATAAAAGTGGTGAGGGTGCTAGTAACCCCTGGGATAGAAGCACCCAGAACCAGGTGCAAGTTTCTTACTCATGGGTGCCCCATTCCTGCATCTCAAATCCCTAGTCTAGGATGTATGTAGTGGATATAGAATATTGGTAAACATGGTGCTAGTATGATAATGTATTATAATGTTGCATTTGTTGTCATTTTGTGATGTGTAGAGAGATATTCACTCAAGTGAGTTCTGTGGTGGTTGGCATAAGATTACATTGTTTGGATTGTGTTTACTAGATGAGGATTTTGATGTGATGGACTGAGAAGTCCTACGAAACATAGCACGGATGGGGGATGTGCCCCACACTATGTCCATATTGAATGCCTTATGCAAGATATGGTCTATGGATACATGCACATTTCTGTTACCTACGGGGGAGATGAGTGTGAGGTTTGAGGATGTATATCACATACTACATTTTCAAGTTGAGGGGGAGATAGTACGAGTCATGCCATTGACGAATATGGAATGGAATATGTGATCCACAAGCCACTATTTTGTGGGGAATTGAGTACCTACCGAGGGCTATATTATCCTAGATGCTATTCTATGGTTTGGTGTTCCGGACTTACAGAATTTCATAGTGGTTGTGATTGCATCGTGTATAAGATGCATGACATATGCCAGCGGAAAGATGAGGAGGGTACCAGATATGCATGGACATGGTGTGTGTTCGCCCACCTATATTTATATCTATACCAATTTACGCAGGATGATCATGGTGTAGGGATATGAGTTACCACACTTTTGCATGTGTGGGAATACGAGGATATAGCTATGTTGAGACCAGTTGTAGGTCCACGAGCAGAGTGGGCTAGACCATAGATATTTACAAGGAGGTGGGTTGACATTTGTGGCATGAAGATGGATACGGATACCTTTAAGGAACTTATAGATAGGATGTGTACCGAGGCATTTATATGCATGCCATATCATGACTATGGAAGACGGTTAGAGGATGTGACAGAGTTGTGATATACTCATAGGTATATGTGGCTAGAGGACTGTTTCCCAGTTGTGGCAGATATTTTTTAGGTAGAGAGGGTGTCACAATATTTTGGTATGGCATGGGATGTACCCCCAGAGCCATACAAATTTTTGAGATCTATCAAGCACCTACATGGGACAGTGTTAGGCCAAGGCCCACAAAATAACAACTAGCTCCACCAAGGTCAGATGAGATGGATCCAATGATAATAGCTATTGATAGAGATGACTCAGAGGGGGAGAGAGGGAAGCACATGTCCCTGATCCTATAACAACGGTTTTGGCTGATCTCATAAGTATTTGTGTATATACACGTTGTGTGTGTTATGGTTTTCTAATGTTTTGTTGTATAGTGATCTAACATGTGTCTAACATGTTGTTGTGTGTGTTTATATTTGATGCATATTGGTCATTGATTGTGGAAATATCCATCTACACATTAACATAGAATGTGTTGATGGATTCCCTAGGCAGAGGTAGACTAGAGTGCGTGGATGACATAGCGGGTGAGCATACCCATCTATTTGAGCTAGTAGTCATAGTATTTGTGACATGTATAATACTGCTAGGTGAGAGGGATGAGGAAAGAGAGGAGACTTGATGAGCTAGAGAAGTAGTAGGTGGTGGTCCTTTAGCCCAGGCATATTTTTATGGTACATAGATTTGTAGTTTCATTTTGAAGAGTAGTTTACAGAGATGACATTATTCTAGAGGAAAATTTGAGCAGTATCGAGGCCACAAATAATGACGTCACATTGATGGAGAGGCATCTAGTTTTAGGTCTCTCATAATACATGAGATCGATAGCAATGATGAGGTCTAATTGGGACTATTGGATATGATGTGAGGGCCTTGCCCCCTTGTTGTGAAAATGTTTTGTGATGATGATTATACTAGTGATATATGTATGGAAACCTATTTTTGATATATGATAAATCTATGTTGGAATGTTTTTTCATTGCAATGTAATGGATATTGTACAGTTCTATGGTTATTCTCCTAGTATGTATATTGTTCATGTTTTATGAATATAAATTCACATTATAATGTTGGAAATGGTAGATAACATGTGTATGGAAAATGATGATAAATATCAAATGGAATGTCAGTTATGGAATGCTTATTGAATGGAATGTGGAGCGCGTAGTTTATATAATGATGCTAAATAATCAGATTATTACTACCTAATCTCGGACCCTTGTAGGCTTTAATTATTCACCGATAATTTACTCCTTTTAAGTAATCAATTTTAAAATAATGCAAGACAAAAACGACAATTGCACACAGATTGATTACGGAGTTCGGCAATTACCTACGTCTCCGGGTTTGTGATCGAACTATTCCACTAGTCAAAACTTGTAAGTTACAATAGTACTTTCACAAGAAAACCTAATGGAATTTTACTTGCCTACCAGTACACCAGTTCTTTGGACGACAAGGGTGAAAAATAGCACCCGACTTCCACCTTCCTGGCATACAATCTCCTTCGGCTGTGATCGGCCTTCCCGACGCAAACAATGCGAAGCTAGCACTCCGGTCGACAATCTAGGATTTGCAAGTACTTGGTGTGATGTCCACAACAAGCTTAACAAATAATAAGCTCGTGTTGTGTGCGTTTACAATCCGTGTGCATCGGAATGGGTTCCCTATTTATACAAAATTAGGGCCCAAAAATAAAGCATTTAATATCATCCATAGGTTATTTTTAACCTAGCCTGTACCATGTAATTTGGGATCAAAATTCCCAATAATGGGCGGATTGAATATAATATGGGATTAATTCCCATTTTAGCCGATTAGCATGTTTAAATAATAGGATAAATATCCCATTTGGCGCCGCATAGGCATTTGTTAAGGGATAAAAATCCCATAAGGAGCGGCATACATGAAAAGAGGGAATAAATCCCACATTTGGCGGTGTTATATTTGGGTAAGGCTTTATTAAACCTTTCCTACTCCATTCTTCACGTGGAACAGTCCACACATGGGCCTTTGCCCCCACACCACCGCTTCATAACCGCCCTCCACCACGTGGAATATTCCACGCATGACAATGCATGCCTTTACCACGTGGACATAACCTAGCATGTTGGGATATGTGTGGTCGGTTGGTTTATGCCCCCTAACAACCGCTTCAATACTAATTAATGTATGCCCACTTGTCGAGTTGCAATTAGAAGATCGAACTCGTGGTGTCAAGCCACGTGGTGGCATTGTGGAAAGTGGCCTTACGTCAGTGAAAACCAATTAGTCCGACACGGCAGCCGGGCTCCCCTCCGTGGATAAAAGTTGAGCCTCTTGTTCCCGTGCACCACTTTTACGCTCATCGAAGACCGGTGATCGAAAAATCCATAAACAACTCGACGAGTGTTTGCCTTTTTGCCACGTGTCGCAGTGCGATTGGTCCAAATTTTGACCAGTTGACCAAAGTTGACTTTCCCATTGACTGAACTTTGACCGAACATATCTAGAGCTCCCGATGTCCATTTGTCGCGTTCTCACAGTCGTTGGAAAGCTCTCGAGATGATCTTCTACACTGACACCATTTAGAGATGTTTAGGGAACTTTTGAAAATGATCCCCTGATCACACCTCCCCACTGAGAAAAGCTTTTTGTCCCAAAAAGCTTCCATACTGTCCTGAATCTGGAAAAATCTGTTGCCTCCTCGGAAGTGCTGCTGTAGTAGACCCTTAGGTCTTCTCCTCCAACCTTCTCACTTTGACAACTCTGCTCCGATCCTGGGACTTGTGGGTTATGGGTTCACGATGCTTCCGCTGCGCCACTCTGATATCCGAAGAAGACCTCAACGCCTCTGCTTTTTGGTGCTAAGTTTCTGAATGAAACCTCAACGCTCCTTCTGTGCGGTGCTAAGCTTCTTGATATCTGACAACAAGGATCTTCTTTTACTCTATAACACAGCTCCTAACTCCGAGTTGATTCCGTAGAATCCGAACTGGTTTGAAGGAACTCCATGTTACGTACAACTTTGATTGATCTGATGTCAATGATGGACAATGCCTTGTCCCTTTACAGACCTCAACGCCTCCGATGCATGATGCTAAGCCTCTTTCAAGACCTCGAGCCTCTGATGCATGATGCTAAGTCTCTGTAGACCTCAACGCCTCTGATACATGATGCTAAGCCTTTTTCAAGACCTCGAGCCTCCGATGCACGATGCTAAGTCTCTGTAGATCAACGCTACCATTCGTAGCCTCCGTGTGATGCTCACAATGCCTTGACACCGAATGACGTTCTGAGCTAATCTTTTGAGAGCCTCACTCTTTTTGAGCTTGACATACAATATTAGGTACCATTCTGCTGCACGGTCGCAATGCCTCTACACAGAATGAAGTTCTCACCCAACGTTAATGCTAACGATGATTCAACTACCATCTTATTGCACAGTCACAATTCCTCTACACAGAATGAAGTTCCGAGCTGATCTCTGCAAACTCTACTATCTGCACAAATGGCAGATCAATCTCCAAGCTTTATATGAGTTATTTCCTGTATCCAAGCTGTAACAGGTACTCACCAACTGATTAGGAGATATGTTAGGAGCATGAAACAAATTTTCTAAGTAAGAAAATCAACTGAGTATTGTAAACCTTTCTCTCAGTATTTTCTCACAAAATATGATCTCTAAACTTAATACTGCATACGATCCATCAATCTGAATTATGCAATATATAATTGAAAAATTGTTGACTTACCCATTTTAAAGGACTTTCACTTTCAGGTATTACCTGGTCCTGGGTTGAATTGTCAACTGGTGGTGACAGTAGAAACCTCTTCTGCCTTTACAATAGGCCTCCATTCCATCTTTGGCTTGCCATTACTCTGATGGCGAGATGGATGTAGTTTCCAGTAATTTTCCACCTGATGCCCATTCCTCTGGAAATGAGCACAAAAATTCCTCTTAATCTCCTTCTTCTGGGATGAGGAACTCTTTCTACCATTTCTCGACTCTGCATGACGAGATTGGTCTTTCTGATTTGCCTTGTTCCCGACGAATGGCATCAACTTCTTCATCAGTGTCCTTCTCTTCCAGCATCTGTCCATAGAATGATTATGCAATCCATAAAAATTACATGGAAAAGAATTCCACATCTTCTAAAAATCATAACCATACTTCTTAAGCTGAAAAAGTGGATCATAAGTTTTATTGTGCTTACAATTATGGTAAGAAAATGGAGGTGGAATCTCATTACCTCTTCGTTGATTTCTCTTACCACATCTTTCTTGTGAAGACGAAGCACAACTTTCCTGCTCAGAATCTTCTTGCAGGACTAGTGGGGTAATCACTTTGCTTTCGGAAGCTTGTCTCCCGTCAGCGTTCTTGGAGCATTCTCCAATTTCCATTCCCGCACTAGGATAACCCAAACCTGCAAAACAAGGACGATCCTTGACCTGTATTGGGTTAGCAATACCTTGGCCATTTTTACTAAGGCCTCTTCCATCAAATCTCATTTTATCTAGTAACTTGGATCCAATGCCTCTAGTATGCTTTTCAAACAAACCAAAGACTTCATTACCTGAATCCGAAACCGAATGGGAGGAAGAAGAAGATTCCTGTGGTGAAAAAATTATAGTGCAATCATCTGCCATGGCCTCTGCATCTGAAGTAGAGGGTTTTTCCTTCCTCTGATCACCACATTACAACCTTGCCAAGAGCTCATCCTTGGTTTGCAGTTCTAATTTCAAGTGAGTATTCTCTTCCAAGGAGTAATACATTGATCGCAGGAGAGAGTTCTCTTCCTGGATCTGGTGATTATAAGCTTCAATCTCTTCGAGCTTCGCCTGTGTAGACATCTTGCCCATAGTGCAATTGTACCCTGTTCACACAAATTGAACCAACTGCACCAATCTTGAAGCAATCACTTTGTTAATCAGATTTACTGAAAAACAACTATGGAGCTAAACCAGCTCTGATACCAAACTTGATCCGAAAATAATCAGATTATTACTACCTGATCTCGGACCCTTATAGGCTTTAATTATTCACCGATAATTTACTCCTTTTAAGTAATCAATTTAAAATAATGCAAGACAAAAAAAGACAATTGCACACAGATTGATTACAGAGTTCAGCAATTGCCTACGTCTCCGGGTTCGTGATCGAACCGTTCCACTAGTCAAAAATTGTAAGTTACAATAGTATTTTCACAAGAAAACATAATGGAATTTTACTTGCCTACTAGTACACCAGTTCTTCGGATGACAAGGGTGAAAAATAGCACCCGACTTCCACCTTCCTGGCGTACAATCTCCTTCGGCTGTGATCGGCCTTCCCGACGCAAACAATGCGAAGCTAGCACTCCGGTCGACAATCCAGGATTTGCAAGTACTTGGTGTGGCGCTATGGGCCAACTAGGTAGTTTGAATAACTCCTAGCCACACATTTAGCCTAACAAATAATAGGTCAATATAATAAGCCTAAATAATCTTCACACAACAATTTCTCATTCTCCTCTTGTTCGCACTTTGCGTTTACAATGAGAATGGGTTGTGTCCTACAAAGAAATATACCCTATTTATACATTAGAGCCCAAAAATAATGCATTTAATATCATCCATAGACTAATATTAGCCTACCCCGTACCATGTAAAATGGGATCAAAATTCCCAATAATGGGTGGATTGAATATAATATGGGATTAATTCCCATTTTATCCGATTAGCATGTTTAAATAATGGGATTAATATCCCATTTGGCGCCGCTAGGCATTTGTTAAGGGATAAAAATCCCATAAGGAGCGGCATACATGAAAAGAGGGAATAAATCCCACATTTGGCGGTGTTATATTTGGGTAAGGTTTTATTAAACCTTACCTACTCCATTCTTCACGTGGAACAGTCCACGCATGGGCCTTTTCCCCCACACCACCGCTTCATCTCCCCCTCCTCACGTGGAATATTCCACGCATGACAATGCATGCCTTTACCACGTGGACATAACCTAGCATGTTGGCCGATATGTGTGGTCGGTTGGTTTAATGTGAGCTTAATACTAATTAATGTAGCCCACTTGTCGAGTTGCAATTAGAAGATCGAACTCATGGTGGCAAGCCACGTGGTGGCATTGTGGACCCACCACGTGGCGGTTACCAGACCAATATAGTCCACACGGCGGCCGGGCTCCCCTCCGTGGATAAAAGTTGAGCCTCTTGTTCCCGTGCACCACTTTTACGCTCGTCGAAGACTGGTGATCGAAAAATCCATAAACAACTCCCTTTTGCCTTTTGCCACGTGTCACAGTGCGATTGGTCCAAATTTTGACCAGTTGACCAGAGTTGACTTTCCCGTTGACTGAACTTTGACCGAACATATCTAGAGCTCCCGATGTCCGTTTGTCGCATTCTCACAGTCGTTGGAAAGCTCTCGAGATGATCTTCTACACTGACACCATTTAGAGATGTTTAGGGAACTTTTGAAAATGATCCCCTGATCAATATCATATGGAGTTGTGGTGGGATGTGTCAAAGAGGAGTGTTGTGGTGGCCAATGTGAAGTACCAACATGATGCAGTGGATAACATGAATACGATGGGTGAGGTGGATGAAATTAATGTGATGGATGTGGTGGAGAATTTTTATGAATAGCAGAATGCAGTGGATACCTCATAGCCAAAGCATTCTATGTAGGAGAAGACTCAATTGTAGGAGAAAAACTCTTTTGAGGGAGATGATATATGGATCATTCGCATGGGAAAGAACAAAAGTAGATGATACCCCTATCCTCTAATTGTTGTAACCCATCTTTAAGAGTAAGACATTCATTGTCCTTATGGCCATTTATGCGGTGATAGTTGCAATAAGGTTGGTCATGATGACATTGTAACTGATGTTATGGATGATGTTGGTTGGAAGGTAGGTGAATCAACCACTCCATAAGAAAAATACATAGCACATCATGTGGTCAAGCATGATGAGAGAAATGCAAAGGCGGATGTGATTGAGGTGGAGTGGTAGGAGTATTTTGTTGAGAATCTAGAGAAGGGGTATAATTTTTTGGTGAAAAGGGTTGATTTTTTTTCTTTGCATGGGAGGAAAAGATGAATATTCTATAGGATGCTCAACCATAGGCTCTGGCAGAGAACTAGTTGAGGCACTATCCATAGAGGTGTGTGGCAGATTTATGATGTGTGTGGAGAGAAGATCCTATTGTAAGTCAGTGACCTTATATCATAGGCGCATGAATGACTCACATGTATCATACTTTATTAATTTCTTGATTGGAGGAATGAGGCCATGAAAGAAAATAAATTAATTCTCAAGATCTATGGGTTGGAAAAAAATCTGATGGATACAAGCATTGAATCTAAGAGCATAATCCTTAATAGGTTCTCTAGATCCCTGATGTAAAGTAGGTAATCATTCATAAGTAACCTTAGGGACATTGTTGATTATAAACCAATGTCAGAAGGTGTCCTCCATGTCATAAGTAGTGCTAATGGGTCCAAAGGGGAGATGCGTGTACCATTGTAATGCCTCATCAGTGAGACATGGGTGAGACTATAATGAAAATCCTTCCGTAGTAATCTATCATTGGAATAGGAAGCCATATCCCTACGATAATATAATAAATGGGCATGGGGGTCACCTTTACCATCAAAACATGTGAAAGTAGTCATGATGAAGTTGTGAGGGAATTTCGAATTATGAATCTTATTAGGGACTGAATTTCCATGCAATGAATTGTTGTCAATAGAATAATAATAGGCCTTACTTTCTAAAGTGAGAGATTGAACTTGTGATTGTAATTGTCCTTCAGTGTGCATGAGAGAAAGGATATCTTGTGAAAGGATGGTAGAAGATGGAAACAATATGCTAAGAGGTTTTATTTTTCCATTTTGAATGATCATAGGGATATCCTAAGGTGATGGATAAGGATCTGATGTTAAAGGCACACTAATAATAGATGCTGAAGAAGGTATATGATGCTATATAGGTGGAATATCCATGGTAATAGTCGAACTACCATCAGAAACCTCCATAATAGGTGAAGCACTTGGTGAGGAAACTTGTATAGAAGATGTACTAAGAGGAGATGAAATATTAGGTGAAGAGGAAGTAGCAAATGGTGGTGACCCATGAGTAGCACTAGATGTGATATCTGTAGAAAATATCAATGGAGTAGTTGAGACACAATCGGTAGTATGACAAGAAAGAGACTCATGACCCTTATCTAACTCATTAGCAATAGATGGAATAAGGTTGTTGCTAAAAATACTATTAATAGGATCATCAACATAACATAAAGGAGAATGTGAGCTAGAATGAGATATAGTGGGGAAGAAATGTTAAAAGATGTAGGGCCATGAGATGGATCTATATCAATGGCCAAAATAATAGAAGAATAATTATTGTTAATACGAAACAAGTAATGAGTAAGAAAATCCTCTAAATTTTCTTGTGAAACGCCAGAAGGAGGATCACAAGTGATCGTATGGCATGGTGTACAACAAGTAAATGCAATAGGATCATCAAAAATTCTAATTACTATAGGAGAATCTACAAAACTAGTAGGGAGGGGTTATGGCCGTCTCAAATTTGTTATTGGATGTGAGCAGATGTAGTAAGCAGAACACTATATCAAGCCTTGTGTTCAACTATGGCAGCCTCATCATAAATAGGACTAACACTAAAGTGAGACATGATAGGTGAAGAATATGAGGGATTTTTTTCCATTAGGGTTTGAGTGGGTCCTAGGGAAAACTATTCGAAAATACAAGTTCACCAAAATGTTTAACTAAAATAGGAAAAATAATTATTATTATGGGCCTAATATTTAATCTAAATAAAAACAACTATGAAATAACTAATATGAATTGAAACACTAATGATAAATGATTTTTATTAAATGTTTAATGAAGTAAAGTAAATGAAATAGAAAGGATGATATACTAACCTAAATATAACTTACCTTATTGTATGCTAGACTTGGACCGGTTGATATGTGGGTTGAACTCGATATGAGTATGTTGTTATGGAAAATGCAGAAGTTGAAGATATGATTGAACTAGGACACCTAGGGGTGCTCTGGTCCATATTCTGGGCACCCTGTTCTACAGAAAGGCTCAGGATATCTGGTTCCAGAAGTTTCGCTAGGTCATCGTTGTATCTTCATCTCTATCACACACATTTTACTATATATTTGTTTATGTTGCTAATAATATGATGTGACTATCTACCTGCAAAACACCATATAAAGATTCAATTCAAAAAAATATATGCAAATAAAGGGTTTAGATGGACCTTAGCTACCACAATGGTGGACTTATGAATAATGAATGCAATACATTCCAAACCCAATGTAGTTATGTGTGCTTGTGTGTGCAATTTTGTGCCTAGGGTGACTTAGCGCCAATGACAAAAAAGTAGGGGAAATAACTATATGTAAAAATTCAAATGGTGGATGGAATGGAATGAATACAAGCCTTTCTCCTTATGCTTGTGCAATGCAAATGTAGAATATGCCCAAATTCAGTCCCTTGCCTTAGTAAATAGCTTCCTTTGATAATACAATGTTCGCCCATAATGTAGTGAGTATGCGATGTTTATATAGGGATATCTTGTTCAAATTTGGAAACTAGTGACCCAAAATGCTGATGACTAGCTAGGGGAATGAACGGAGTAATGAAAAAGGTTGACCTCGAAGAAAAAAAAAATAGGACTAAGAGCTATGGAAACCAGGGCACCTAAAATCATGGACTGGGGTGCCTAGGGTACCGAAGTGGTACCCTAAGTGCCCCAATGTAGGACTAAAGATAGCAATCAAGCAAATTACGAAACCTAAGACTCCCTAAAAGATTCCCAAAACTTTATAGACAACTGATGACTATACCTGATAAATAACAATGAGGACTAGGGGATAGTTCACTAGTGAATACTTTTATTACCTAATGTCCATATGTAAAATAACATACCTGACATTATAAATGTAATAGTAAGTGTTTGAATTTGTGACTACAACATTATAACACATTTAATATCCAGGTGTACACGTACGATTTTTATTTTTTATTGCTAAACATGAATCCATTCATGGATTACACCATTCAAGGCTTAGGGTGGGAGATCCAAGGAAAATCCAAGCATGTGGGTTAGGATTTTCAAACCCACACAAGCTGGAACGCAAGTGCCTTATAATGCAATATAAGTATAAGTTTTTCTTTTATTCATATTTATACTTTATTATTTCTTATAATTTAAATTTATTTTAGTAAATATAAGAATTAAGGGTCACTCTCCACCTTATAGAACTAGTCAAACAACTCCATCTATCATGGTGTAGAATATGGTTTTTCATATTCTAACATGGTCAATACATAGGTATTTTTACAAGATTTCAACCTTTAGCTTAAAGCTTTTATGGTTTAAATTATACAATCGATGTCTATTTTGGGAAAAAATATAGTCATTGTTTATGTTTTGAGGCCTTTTAGATTGGTAATTGGTTGTTGGCACTTTCCCAAAATGCGGACATGTTTTGTTTAAATTTTTTATTTGTGTCCACTTTTTTACTCCCCATCTATGTGTACTTACCCAGGACTGTAGTTGGACTCAAATTATGGATTATGAGTGTTTCCCTATTAGATGCAAGACTCTTTTTTCTCTAAGTAACTTTGTTGTGGATTGTTAGATTGGGAAAAAACAAGGTAAAAGTAGTTCTATGTGGTGGAAGAATTCTAATTTTAGCCACCTGTTCATTAATATCCAACCAGATAGTGATTCAGAGTAAGATTATGAGAATGAAGATTCTTTTCATTCGATGATTGTGGAGGCCATTCCTTCCCCTACTCCTGTAGGTGGGGTTACACCTTGTGCTGAAGTAGGGGATTGAAATTCCCTTCCCACTACGACTCAATCTCAGGTGTATAAGGGGAATCTTGAAATCATCATTCTAATTCACATAAAGAAAAATGTAAATCCAAATAATTATGTAGGTTGGATTACTACAGAGGAAAAATAGAAATGGAGAATAGAAAAATAGCCCCTTAATATGCATTTAAGATCCCATGGGAAGGAGCCTCGGGGTTGAGAAGGAAATTGTGTCTTTATTGGTCTTGTTTTATTTTTTGTGTGATAGTGCTTTATTGGTTTCTCTTTTCTACTGGTAGAGGCAGCTTCACTTTATCCTCATGGTTTTATCTTTGTCTCTAATTTAAGTACGAGATAATTTATTAGGTGGAAAAATTGATGGGTATCTTCCAATGCTTTAATACTCTAGGTCCATATGATGCTTGAATCGTGTAGCTCCATTTATTATGCATGCAATAAATTTATATCGTAATGGCCTTATGACCGAGGATCGAATAGGGCCACTCCACTAAACCTTTGGGAAAAGCTTGCAATTTCTTGCAAGAGAGCAATATCTTGAGAGAGTAGGAAAGGGATGTTGGAAGAATAATGGACAGAGATTGGGGAGTGAATCAGTAATTTAAACCTTTAAAATAATTTCAGATTATCATATATGCACCATTAATATTTATCCATCAATGTGTAATTAAGAACATGAAAAAATCAACCACATAAGCATAACCAAGAGACCATACACATGAACACAAGATATAAGTGGGAAAACTTCATGGTGAAGAAAATCCACTAAAAATATGCTTATATTGCACAAACTAAGAAATTTTAGTTAAGCACCAACTTCACAAATATCACCCAACCCCTGATTTAGTGAGGCACTAACCCGACAAAGAGCACCAACCCCTAGTTTAGTAGAGCACTAAATGTACAAGGATCACTAACCCCTAATTTAGTGAAGCACCCACTCCAAAACGAGGCTAAAACGCTCTAGGATGACCAAGATCTGAATCACCCACCTGTAAATGTTTGATCTCTAATTTTTCTTTTGCCACAATTGATGGAGATCAAAATTTCAGCTCACACACTAGGTCTTCAATCTCTAATAACATTTCTCATTATTCACTTGTCTAAGTTATAAACACATGCACACTAGGTGCTATGTATTCTTCCTCAACTTTTCATGATCTTCCCCATCCTTCAAATCATGATCTCATACTTGTAAAACAATCTGTTCTAAGTCGCATTTCTCCCCACAAGAGCACTAGTTCAAAAATGAACCCAAAACATCACTTTATACCTTTTCTTTTCATCCAACCTAAAGGAGGTAGGTATTACACCTTTGATTCAACCAATGCATCACTAAAATAATCCCATAACTTTCTCACAACAACTACAAGTTACCCATATGGGTTGGCCTAGCAGAAACACACTTTCCATGCACTAAAAATCACTAAAACACATACATTGGGATGTCAATATTCTCCTCATTCAAAAAATATGATTAGTAAATCTCCCATATTAATCAAACATGATTGATATATAATTTAAGTATCAACTATTGTCTCCATTCATCTCAAAAAATCAAATTATTTATTTTAATGGGTCCAACACTCTTTGTATTTTTCGAAATTGTTGTTTCATACATCATGGAAACTTCATTATGCCACCAAATCACTTATACTAAACCAAAACATGTCATGTAACCACTAAATGGAAATGGAATAAACTTTAGATAACTTATAATCAAGTTATAAGACATGAAACAATGACCTACCGAAACCACTTCCACTTTTCTCTTCACCAAATCAACATGTCAAAAATGTTGTTTCCAAAGGTTAACATATTAAATCATTGATAAAAAAACATTAAATTCCTCCAAATGGATTAATTGGATGGAAATTTAATCCATATTCACATTCCAGGTAATATAAAACATCACCCAATCCATCTCATTCTTCAAACAACTCCAAACTTGTGCCAAAACACATGATGTCCTATACTGGTAAAAATATTCATTTTCAAAGAATGACCTAGAAACCATATCAAATGAAATCATCATGAATACAATACTATATACATAGAAATATGCATAAATCATCTTTCCAACACAAAATTAATCATCTTCAAACTCCACATGTAGCTCAAAATATAGCCATTTTTACTGAACCCTAAATTTTGAGGCTTCAAAACTACCCTTTGACCAATCAACCTATATGGACTTCAAAAAACCATATACCTGCATGAACATGTCTTGAAGCCTCTTTGGAAATCAATATAAACTTACATACATTCCACAACAACCATTAAGCTTGGAACTCCTTTGGAAAACCTCTTCCCAAAATAAACTTCTTTAGAAACTGACATTTTTAGGTGGGGCTCACATGCTCTAACATAACTTTCTAGAATGTTGGGAGAGTCTTGCTACAAGTAATTTTCTACAAACTTCTCCTAGCTTGGGTTTAACTAGGGTTTCTAACCAATTTTTCTTCTCATAAATTGTTCATAAAAACTTAAGGATAAAACTACCTCATTCTCTTTGTGAAATCTACATAACTAACCTAAGAAGCTACCCCAAAGAGATCAGGTCCACATGCAAAGTACACAACTCACAACAAACATCAGAAAATTTAGTTTTTATATAAAAACACACTATTACTTACCCAGTTTCACCTAAACTTGCATATCTTCAATTGGTTTCAACATTTTGACCTAAAATTTGGCATGAAGAACCATAAAAAAATTCTATTACTTTCGAAAGTCACAACATAGCCCATATATGCCTCAAACTCTTCATCCATAGTGACTTAGCTTTGCCTACCTACATTTTTCTCATTGTTTTCTTCATAAGGAGCTCATAGAAGCATCAAACCACTAAATGTATACCTATAACTCACCATAAAACCTAAGTTCATTATCACAACATTTTTCTCATGCTCCATCATGATTGATTTGGTCAAAAGATCATGCCTCTAACTCATTTTGCATGTTCCAGGGCTAGAAACAAGACTAGAATGACCTGAATCAACCATGAAATGACCACTTGTACCTCATCCAGAACCTGATAACTCATTACACATACTATGGACCATATATAACCTCATGAAACACTCCAACCAGCTTGGGAGAACTCATACTATGACTCAACATACTTGACCATGCACTAGGACATTGCTAAACTCACCAAAAGTTGACATTACCAATCAACCTTCTTTTTTACCACTGAATAACATCACATAGGGATCCACATGACACCATGACACCCTTTTCCATCAATGGGGGTTGAAATCAATGACAAAAAAAACCCACAATGGCCAACAAGGGAGTGGGAAAAAAGAGGGGAGATTAGTATTGCAGGTAGAAAATCAGATGCCTGCAACCATTAATCGGAGTACTTAAAAACAAATAGATATAGAATTAAAAAAATTGCAATTAACAACTAGACAAGATAATATTAAGAACTTAAAGTTTTAATAATATTCCCATAAAAAAAGGAATGAAACTCCATTCTTCTTCATTTATGCTTTGGAAAAATTATACATAGTGAGAAATAGAAGAACATAGAGAATGAAAGTAGAGTAATTAACTATCTCTTTTGTTTCTTCACTAGTAGTAATATCTCATGAGCATAAAAATTTGAAAACCCATAAGAATGTAGGTGTCATTACAATTTATAGAATTTGGAATGAATCTTCACCTACCCCCCATATGACCTTATGATTTTTCTCCAGAACATGTGACTTTTCAAATCCCTAAGAATGAAATTAAGTCCACCTTTGTTAATTAAGGGTGACTTATTACAATATTGACTATAGTCACATTTAAATGAATAAGATAAATTCCATGATTTATAATAATGAATAATTAGAAAGGTGGGTAGAGAAGAGAAGAAAGAATGAGATAGGAGAAGGAAGAAAAAAAGCCTCCAAAACATGAATGAAGATGCCTCCATCTTTGATGAAGATCTGCACTAAAGAAGTTGAAGATAGAAACTAAATTCTAATGACCCTACGCAACATTTCTATATTGATTAGAAATATCTTGTGAGGTTCACTTTATACACTATTCCCTTAGTGATGACGATCACAAAATTCCCCTTGTATATGATACATATACACCTCAGACCATTGAACGAGTGTTTAAAACATTGTTTCAAAACCTCTTAAAGTGGGATTGAGATGAACACAAGCCTTGGTCACGGTAATTTATTTTTGGCCTCTTAATGAGAATTAAGATCACTCTTATGTTCCTTAGACTTTAATAATTGTTGTTCATGATATTCAAATTTTCTGAAACCTACATCCCTGTCCTGCACATTGTGCCATGAGACTACAAACATTTCCTTTACTACTTTGAGAAATGTGAACTCTTTCCTATCTCACTCATCGTTCACTTGATAAGACATCAACATTTACTTTAAAAAACTCACTGAGTCTCCTCAACTTACTTTTCAGGGAGATTGGATGACCTTAATATGGTTGAAGGTTTATGATGATGATCTTGGGAGCACTCGATCATTTTTTTCTTACTTTACTAGACTGCCCAATGCTTCAGGATTTTATCTTGTGTGCCTTGCAGTGTTCTATTTTTCCTTATCTTACCACTATAAAAAATTTGATGTCTCCAGTATTTTTTGGAGCAATGCCATCATCTGGGAACTATGTGAATATGTCATAAGGTAGAGGGACGGATGAAAACTAATCCCACTTCCAGCTCTGGTACTTTGAATGATAATTTATTATATTTATTAAATTAATATTTTCACCTTTTTCGAATTTGATCAATTTTCATGTTCTTTTCAATGATCCACGTGCACACCACTTCTAAAAAAAATTCTCACTTTCGAATTTTACGAAAAATATTAAGTGCTCATGTAGAGTATTACTTTTTTTTTAAGTGGCTTTCAGGGAAAATTTTAGGGGAGAATTTTGGTAAAATCATGAATATTAGGGATTTCCGAAATTGGAAATGTAGAATTTTTAGGATTCGGCTTCCACCCAGTTCACCTAAAATTTTGGTTGACAAGTCATTTGTAAGGGTAATTTCAGATACTATTTATATGTAAAAATTAACTTATGCATGTATTCGCCAAGGCATAATACATATTCGTAGGGGGTTGCAGCGGGGTACCTGTTTAATACAAATATCCAACAAAGAGAAACTATCCATCCAAGTTAGGTTTGATAGAAAACCATTGTTTGACATCCAACTCACGTTGGATGAAGGATGATGGATGGCCATCCAACGTGGGTTGGTCGATCGTCCATTGTCTATCATCTGACCTGGGTTGGACGAGAGACAATAAACGGTCATCCAATCCAAGTTAAATGGAAGATAATAGATGATTGTCCAACCTAGGTTAGACAACTGGGTTTGATGGTAGACAATGCATGGTCGTCCAACCCAAGTTGGACAGCTAGGTTAGATGACAGATAATGGACGACTGTCCAACCCAGTCAACTTTGCCACAAAATAATTTGTAATAAATTTTCCATCGATGAAAAAGTCAATTTTGGAGATTATCCACCAATTCTAAAGTAATTTTTTAGAGGGGGGTCTTAAAATAAACCCTGGTGGATTTCCCAACTTCAGATTTTAATAAAATCATATTTTTTGATATGGGTTGTTCTTTATTATCTAACATATGATTTTTCATCGCAAAACGATCTCTGGAGTAGTGGGAAATAAAATTTAAAAATTTAGTGCAAGGAAACAAGGGTTTCTTTATTACAAAAAATACCTTCCATGCATGTGAAATTCACCACCTAGGTTTTTATGTCCTCTAAAAATGGTGAAAGAAGAAAAAAAAATCACATCAAACCGTGCCCTAGTTTTTTAGATATGAGTTTTTCATTCTCATGGGTAACGTAGTCATTCTGGTGCAAATATGAGCTTGACGCTTGAAATTTTGATATTTTTATGAGTAATTTCATTGATATCATCATGGGAGGATGGTCAAATGTATGGAAATGAAAAATTGTGAAGGAAGAATTATGGAAAAAAATCAATAGAGTTCCGGGTGAAAATGGACAAATGTTGGGGGAATGAGAAAAATGGCTAAGTGTTAGTATTTATAAGGATGAGGGAGAGAGATCAAAGAGGGGGAAAAAAAATTTCCCCCTTTCCCCCTTTTTAAATGTACAAAGGGACATGAAAATTTCACCTTAGCCCCTAGCTGACAAGTAGTGGGCATGCACATGTAGAGGCAAAGGGTGGAAAATGAGCACAAACTGCTTATCTAGGCTCCCTACGGTCATATTGAGGGTCGATGAGGCTTAATGTGTGGGAAAAAAATTTCCCCCCTTGACCCCTTGGAGGGGGAAAGAGGGAAACCAAAATTGCATCTCAGTTTCATGCTTCCAAGTGGCACTGGAGAAAATGAGTAAGTATTGAACATGTAGTTTGGGCGGTGACTTGAAAATGGCATATCGTGAGCTCCCAGATTAATGTTTTGAAAATTATTTATATTATTTAGACTGAAAATGAAATTTGGAGAATTATTAGAGTGGTATCAAGGTATGATTCATCTTTAAATATTATAATAAAATGGTATTTGTGATCATGACCGCTAGTTGTGTCTAAAAAGAATGAGTTGTTGAAAGCAAGGTATGGGTGTTGCGAAAATTATGAAATTACCACAATGTATGGATTTGAATTATATTTCCACTGATATATTATTTTTCCTCCAACTCATTTAGGAGCTCCCAGAATCATCTCCTGAATCTTAGGTGCTTTTTTATAGTGTAAACTCCTTTGGCCCCAAAAACCTTCTTTTGTTGAACTCGCTCCTAAACCTCTGGATATTTTAAAAATCTTCCTAAATCAGTTGCAAAATAATCGTGGCTCATAATTACACCTACCTGATGAATTTAGGACTATAATTCAGCTCAAGATAATATGTACCCGCTTAACAAATGCTAAAATACCCATTCCCAAGCCCGTTGAAAGATCCACCTTGAAAGGTAATATCTTCAAAGAATCATTTAGTCTTGTTTTCTCATTTTTAACACATGGGAAAGGGTGAGACCTACAAAAATTTAAATTATACATATGGGGAATAATCTTGGAACATGAGATGGACTGACCTAAAGAATTGTTAAGGAAGCGTTACCATCGAATTTTTCAAAACTAGGGTAAATTTGTCATGTTTTCAAGTGAGTTTTTCCCTTCAAAAAACATAGGAAAACAATTGTCTCTTGATTAGGAACTTATTCTAGATCAAATGAAGCAAGGAGAGTATGAGAAAGAACTATAGAATTTAAAATTATAAATTAGACTAGTGCTTTATCCATTGGGATTCACATATTTGTTAACAACAAATATCTAGAAAGGAGTACACACACATGACAGACGGAACCCCACACACATGAAGGGAAAGAACACACACAATAGGAAAGTGAAACACATACCCAAATCTCCTATGATACAATCCAAGGGAAAACCCGCTTTCATTGTAGCACTTTTCTTTTCTGAAGTTAACTCCAAAGGGGTAGAACTGAATGATGATGTTCCACGAATCCATTGGATGGTTGAATAAAATATCCTCCCTTCCTAAATTGCTTATGAAAGACATATGATTTCTTTATTTCCTGTAAATTTGGGAGGTGTGATCCTACATGAGTTTTTGATGCTCAGTGCTCTTCTCAGAAATTCCATTTCTCTTATTGTCTTTTGAATCAATTTCAGAATTCCAATTGCCTTTTGTGTTCTTCCACATTGTTGATCTCTCATTTTTCATCTCATCATTTCCCCAAGACTTATTTTTGATTGAGGTTTTTTAATTTTCTAAGTTCTCTTCTTTCCCATATTCATGTTTATTGAAAAAAAATTCTTTAAAGGCCTTGAATTCATCTATCTCATTACGAGGTGTTTGGAAATAGAGAAACGAGTTAGAAATGACCTCAAAACTTTCTTGCATGGCCATCGCATAAGTCAATAGGTCCATACTTATCTTATGATCTTCCATACCTTCGACGGATTTCAAGATTTATTACACAAAGTCCTTTGAAATTTCCAAAATCTCAGCTTAACATTCATTCTAGGACCCATTTTGAAATTCAAAGCAACCAATTGGAGGGATTGTTTCATCATCGTAAAGCTCAGGGCATTCTGATACTTCTTTTTCAAGGGTATCCTTAACTCCAAGGACTTCAAAACTATTTGTTTTGATTTTTCATGATATAAAGAATCCTATTCTTTGATCGGAAAGTAAATACTTAAATCTCATCATCACATTCATCAGTTTTCGTCTCAAGAGGTATATCAAAGTTTTCATCCTTTTTAATTTAATCATGATCAAATTTAAAATTTGTGGAGAATCCAGAATTAGCTTCACCCCTCTCTTGCAAATCCATGGCTTGCATAAATATTTGAAAAATGATTTGGGGATCATCTATTTTTTTTGTTGCTCTTATGAGTTCTTACAAAGATTCTTCTTTCAAACCTTTCAAAGTCTCATCATAAGTTGGAATTTCTTCATAAAGGACATGATCAAGAGAATTTTCATCTTCAAATGGGGACAAGAACACCTCCTCCTCATGGGGGAACATGTCAACTTATTTTTCAGCTTGAACTTCAACAAGAACCACTTCTTCTTTATGGCTCGCATCATCCTGCAACTTAGGGCTATCCTCTTACAACTCAAAGTTTCTCAATACTTATTTATGATCAATACCCCCTCGGAAAGGGAATTTTGGTCCTATCAAGATCGGAATATCATCTTCCCCCTTGGTTGTTGAAAAATGGTTTATCCTACTACTATTTTGGTATAGAACATTAGCTTTTGGATTTACTGACTTTTAAACTATGAATCTCATATTTTTTGCAAGAAACAACTTCTCCATATCTCCTTTAATTAGAGTGGTTGTGAAAGAGTAATTAATTTTGATATTTCCTTCCAAGTCTCAGAAGAATATTATACCTAGCAACATTCAAAATTAATCTAGAACGTCTACTACCAAAATAGTCATTAACACCTTCTTGTCCAGGAATTCAGCAAGACCCACCTTTGCATCATTGATCTTTCCCACAAGTGGGACCTCATTTGATTCCCTAGAGTAAAATGAGCCACTATTTTGTGTCAAGGTGAGTTCAAGAGCGTTGGTCACCTTTATAGGAATCACATTTTTAGAAGCGCCTGAATCCATTATGTAATTATTCAACCGATATTTTTCAAGAAGAAGGGAAACATAGAAATGGTCAATCTTATCAGTATATGATGCACTCATGGAAAGAATGTTTTGTGTGGGAGGCATGGGTGGTGTTGGTAGTAGGACCTTAGAATTGGGATTCAAATTTTTGGATTTTTGGTTACCACTCTAGAAAACATTCACAAACCTCTTAAACTCCTCTGGGTGTGTTTGTAAATATTCAATTTTAGTAATCTGAACTTTGTTCTTCCTTGCATATTTGATGTAATCGAATGGATAAAATGAAGGAAAGGAGGTTGAAGACACTACTAATAGAGTGTGGATAGGATTGGAGGCGGGAGTAGATGTTTGGGATAAGAGGTTGATTGTGAAGGTACATTAGAGGATTTTGAAGGACTATATTTTTTTGAAGTAGGAATGGATTTAGAGGGAGAATTACGAGACTTACTTGGAATACTAGGTATCCTCTTACTTGCCAAGGGATCAGGTTTCAACAATGCAGACACCATGGAAGGTGAGAGTGGACATCCCCGACTAATTATTTTAATTAGTAGATTTTCCACATGAGGGTCTTAAATATTATTGTTTACAACAACAGAGGGAGATACTTCCTTTTAAGACTGAGAACAAGTGAATACAACAAATAAGAAACAAGGTGCATCATGTTCATCACCTCAAGAATACTTACAAAATTTAATTTTTGCATCATTCTCTCTCTTCAATCTCTAGGAAATTATTATCTTTAATTTCTTTTTCTATTCCTTCTTCTTCTTCTTGGGATCTGCAACTTGCATTGATAGGTGAAGCCTCCCAAGAAATCCTTTGGGGTTCTCTTGCAATCTGATTTCTATTAGGAATTTTATGGGATACCCATTGTGAGACCTCCCTCTTATAAATTTTCATTTCATTCATCAATTTATGCAACAATGGATCGGTTATCTCATCTTTGGGATGTTGGGCCATACCCATTAAAGGATTCTTGATTTTTCTTGATAGGATGAGGTCAAATTCTACTTTGGTGGAAATCCTTTGAGATTCTACGATATTCCTTGACAAACATCTTTGATAGATGAATCTTACCTTTAGTAATTGAGAATTGATGATGAATATTTTTACATTTTCATTGAAGGTTCTAGCTTCGAGGGTTATCCTCTTGAAAAACCTGTTATAATGGGCTATGAAGTCCCTCATAGTATCATTAGATTATTTATTTATTTGAGCTAGCTAGACTAGGAGGTCTTGTAAATACTTGATAGATTTAAATCTTTCTTCAAAACTTCTATTGATATCATCCCAACAGGTGATCGATATTTCTCATAGAGGGTAGAACCATTCTTATGATTTGTCTTAAAGTAAATCCACCAACAATCTAATAAAAAAATCTTCATGTTTGATTTTGGGAGTTCCATATGATGTGGTGAAGGTAGAGATGTGTTCTTTAGAAAGTTACACATCGTCACCTTTGAATTTTGGAAAGTTATTGTGGAACCTATTGGTAGATCGTGAAGAGGGAGTGCAAGAGAATATGGACATGTATTCCTTCCCCATGGTAGAATGAGTTGGGGTTTTTATGCTTCTTTTACCATTATTCCTTTAGCTTTTGCTTCTGTAAACTATTTTCCTAATTCTTCTTTTGGTTCTTATTCCTATTTACCGTAGAATTCAATGTTCAATGGTGGTTTGAAGATGGGAAAATTTTTACAATTATTGACATGAGTTTGAATAGGATTTCCATGGGTATCACTTGAATATTCAAATGGAGATGAGGTTTGAGAGAAGAAATATATCTCTAATTTTTTCCCATTGATTTTGCAAAGCCTCAAAAGTGGGATAAATGAACCCTCTTAGCCTATTCATCCCAGTATATATATTTTCATCTAGTTTTGTGAAAATCTTGTAATGGGAATATGAAAGGACACTATGGAATATGAAGGGTCATTCACAACGATCAACAATGGGTTTTTTAGCAATGGTTTTCAATCAAATATCTTTTTTTTTGGATTTTTGGATATATACTTGTTAGGATTTTGTGGTCATATTTTGGGTGTTGAATATGGTAATTATCTCCCACAATGGGCACAAAAAATTATTGGCAAGATAATTGTTCAGGTGGAAAAATTGATGGGTATCGGCTAGAACACTCTGAGAGTCTAGATCCCTTTACTTGAATGGTGCAGATCCATTTATTATGCATGTGTAAAATTTAAATTTGTTGGTCAAGGATCCAATAGGGACACTCCACTGAACTATGACAAAATATTCAAATTTCTTGCAAGGGGGGAATTTGATAAGAGAGTAGGAAAGGGAATGGGAAAACAAGAGAGGGGAGATTAATATTGTAGGTAGAAAATCATATGCCTACAACCATTAATCAAAGTACTTCAACACACATAAATATAGAATAAAAATAAAGTTACTATTGATATTAAGACAAGATAAGATTAAGAACACAAAGTTTCAATAATCTTACCATAAAAAAAGGCATGAAACTCCTTTCTTCTTCATTGATGCTTTGGAAAAATTGTACATAGTGAGAAATAGAAGAACATAGAGAATGGAAGTATAGAAAATAGCTATCTCTTTTCTTTCTTCATAAGTAGTAATCTCTCATGAGAACATTGTTATCCAAAATCCACCCCTCAAGGTATTTTTTTTGTAACTTGTGTAAATTCTTCAGGCTCAAGCATACAGGAATGGTGAAAGGCCAAAACATTACATTTTGGGGGTCCCTCTGACTGTTCTCTAACTTCCCTATCCAAGAAAAAATCCAAGAAGTTAGAATAAATTACAGAAAATCTAGAAAATTGGCTTAAGATAGTGTATTGCAGATAAATTGGGTCAAAGTGGCCCAGGCCGCAAAGGTACACACGAGACAGTTGGGACCTAAAGTTGGATATATTTGGTCCACGTGGTCCGCGGGACATCGGGACAGTCGAGACGCGCATTACCGAAATCACCGCAGGTAAAGAAAATAAGAAAAAGTGGAATTTTTCATCCCACATGGTCCATGGGACATCTGTGACATAGGTACGTGCAAGACGTGAAAATCCTATTTTTATACAAGTCAGTGCATTGTGGGTGGCGCGGAGAAATGTGTCCACGACAGTTAGGACATAGGTATGCATAAGATGCAAAAAGGAAAAAATGCCACATAAGGGGTCAGGTGGGTCAAGAGTGGTGTGGATGAAGCGGAGATTTCTAGCCCAAGTCACACAAGGGACATCTCAGACATCAGAACCTGATTTTTCTGAAATGCCCGCAATACAAAGAAAAAGTCAACGTTTGACTCCCCGACTTCAAATGGCCATAACTTTTGATCCTGAGCTCTGATTTTCACAAATTTTTGATGAGGGTAGATATATAAAAAATAAAGAAACATCTTAAGCTCTAGTCAGTTAAAAACTCAATCCCGTCAAAAGACAAAAATGCCTGGTAAACCCAAAATAGTTATCCACACACAGAAGGCCATAAATTTTGCATTTTTCAATGAAAATGCATAAAATTGGTACCATTGGAATCATGTTTCCGAGCCTGACACACAAAAATCAATAAATATAGGATTTGATGAGGAATTGATTGAGATGTTTAAGGAAACATGGCTAGGTTCAGAACAATGATTTAATTGGTAGTTGGGAGGACATTAATGAAGCATGGGATGACATTTCTCACTGCTACAAGTTATGGGATAGTATGGGGAGCCTTGTGCAAGTAATATACCATAATTTTATTTAATACATTTTACAAGTGGTTGAAGGATAGATTCTAGGATTTTTATTTTCCCTCTCTCTCTCTCTCTTCTCAATTTCCTATAAATTGGAGTGTTAGGCTCATTGTAAAGGGAGGTAGTTTTGAGTAGAAAAACTCTGTCAAAATTTATTTGTGAAGCCAATGTCTTGTAGGACCTTGTAGTTGACTCCTTGCATGGTAATCCAAGCCCTTATTCTGTAATATATTGAACTATGCATACCAATGAAGCAATAGATGCAAGTTTGTTGATGTATATTCCCTTGCTGTGTTTGTTTACGTTCTTCTTGCCACTTCAATATTATTGCATATATATTGTTTCTATATTATTTTGTTGTAGGGATCCATTATCATTTTGTGTGCATGAATATATTGTTATGAATATAGTTTCTAGATTGTGGAGAACTATTATCACCCCTTCTAGTTTGCATTTTACTTCTACCTTTCACACATTGCGAGACTACTCTCACACTCTCCTTTTCTGGTGTATCACCGCTTTAGTGTAGGATTTTTTTTCACGCATTCTCTCTCCCTTGTCCCTTGGAAAGTTAGATTCAGATTATATAGTTTTTCCTACATTAGATTAGATTGTGGCATGATCCATTATCATTATTTGTGCATGAAATATTGTTGTGAATGCAGTTACTAGATTGTGGAGAACTGTTATCACCCCTTCTAGTTTACATTTTTCTTATAATTTTCACACATTGGGAGACTACTCTCACACTCTGATTTTTTGGTGTATCACTACTTTAGTGTAGGCTTTGTTTTCACGCATTCTCTCTCTCTCTCTCTCTCTCTCTCTCTCTCTCTCTCTCTCTTATCCCTTAGAAAGTTAGATTTGGATTAGATAGTTTTTCCTACATTAGAGTAGATTGTGGTAGGTAGTTTAGGAGTAAGAACTAGCTTTCTCTGGAGGTCTATCTCAAGAATCAATTCCCACAACTTGGATATAGTACCCATGTTATCCAACACACTGTGAGCTCAAGCATACACACTTGTGCAAACCATACAGTGTTGTGATTTGGTGATAACAAATACAAAATTGACAACCCCTACGAATGAGTGTTTCATTACAATTTATAGAATTTGTAACGACTCTTTCCTACCCCCCACATGAAATTTTGAGTTTCCTCCACAACATGTGACTTTTTGAATCCCTAGGGATGGCATTAAGTCCCTTTTTATTAGTTAAGGGTGACTTATTATAATATTTACTATAGTCACATTTAAATGAATAAGAAAAATATCATGATTTCTCACAACAAAGAATGAGGAGGGGGGTAGTGAAGAGAAGAAAGAATGAGATAGGAGAAGGAAGAAAATAAACCTCCAAAACATGGATGAAGATTCCTTTCTCATCGATGAGGAACCACACTGAATAATTTTAAGATATAATTGAATTCTAATGACCCTCCACAACATTTCTATACTGATTGGAAATATTTGATGAAGTTATTTTCAGGTACTATGTCCTTGCTAATGATAATGAAAAAAAACTTCCCCTAACACATGATATACATACCCCTTAGATCATTGAGTGAGTGTTTAAAAACATTATGTCAAAACCCCTCAAAGTGGGATTGAGATTAACACAAGCCTTGGTCATGGTGATGCATTATCAGAATCTCAATAAGAATGAGGACCACTCTTCTATTCCTTAGATTTTCACAATTTTTTGTCCATGATATTAAAATTTCCAGAAACTGACATCCCTATTTTGCACATTGTGTTGTGAGACTACAAAATTTTCCTTTAGTTCTTTCAGATGTGTGAAATCTTTCCCATCTCACTCAAGGTTTACTTGATCTGACATCACTGAGTTTAACTAGTTTGGTTTACTTTGAACAACTCACTGAGTCTCCTAAACTTAATTGCCATAGGAGAGTGGATGACCTCCATCTAGTTGATGGTTTATGGTGATGATCTTGGGAGCATTCGATCTTTTTTTGAATAATTTATTATATTATCCAATGCTTCAATATTTTTCCTGTTGCACCTTGCAATGTTCTGTTCCACCTTTTCTCACCAGTGTAACAAAATTTATGTCTAGAGTCCTTTGTGAAGGATGAATTACCTTTCTAGAGCAATGTCATCATTTCAAAACTCTGTGAGATGCTGAAAGGTAGAGGGATGGATGAAAACTAAGCCCACTACTACTTCACTTACTTGGAATGAGAATTTACTATATTTAGTAAATTACTATTTTCACCTCTTCTGACTTTGATCACTTTACTTGTTCTATTATATGCTCCCTCTACACACTGTTTTTGATAATTTTTATCACTATGGAATTTTACTAAAAATATTAAGTTCTCATCTAGAGATTTACTATTTTTTGAAAGTGTCTTTCCCGAACTCAGATATTGATGAAATTAGCTTCTTAGATATGGAATTTTCTTTCTCGTCTCACATAAGATTTTTTTATTACAAACTAATCTCTAGAGTGTCGAGAAATATAATATTAAAATTTGGTGCAAGGAAATGAGTGTTTTTTCACTGCCAAAAATCCTTTTCATGCTTGTGAAATCCACCATCTTTGTTTTTATGACCTCTAAAAATGGTGAAAAAAGAAAAAAATTAAAATCAAACGATGCCTTAATTTTTTAGATATGAGTTTTTCATTCTCTTGGAAAAGGTAGTCACTTTGGTGTAAATCTCAGCCAGACACTTGAAATTTTGAGATTTTTTATGAGGAATTTCAGTGTTATGATCATAGGAAGATGGTGAAATGAATGGAAATGGAAAATGGTGAAGGACTAATTCTATAACAAATTCACTAGAGTTCCGGGTGAAATGGACAAATGTGGGGGGGGGGGGAGAAAAAAGGCTAAGTGATGGTATTTATAAGCATGAGGGAGATAGAGAAAGGGGGTGCATTTGTTTTACCACATTTCACCCTTTGGAAAGGTACAAGGGGATACCAAAAGTGCACCTGAGCCCCTATCTGACAAGTGGTGGGCATGCACAGGTAGAGGTGAGGTTTGTAAAATGAGAAAAAAGTGCTTATCAGGATCCCCAAGGTCATGTTAAGGGTTCATGAGGCTTAAGATGGGAGGGGGTGAATTTTTCTGCCCACCTTTTCCCATTGGAGAGGGACATAGGGACACCAAAAGTGCACCTCAACCTCATGTTGGAACATGGCACCTGAGAAAATGACTAAGTATCGAACACGATGTAGACACACAATCATACACTTTGGCTAATTATCTAGTGTTGACTACATACTATTATTCAAGTGATTCCTAAGAAATAAAAGTACTAATCAACCCATGTATTTTTCCACATTTCTTTTCTTTTTATTATTAAATTCAGTCTCGCACTCTTACTTTCTCATTCTTCCTTTGTTACTCTTAAGAATTTTCCATCATGGACACTAGTGCCCAGCTAAGACACTAGCTCCAACCACCCTTGTCCCCTCTAGACACTCAAGTACCCTTTATAATTTACTGTCATGTTATGGGTCCTTTCTATCTGTTTGAGAATATTATATTTTTGGTAGTCAGCTTTTTTGGGGTTGATTATGAAATTCATGTGAATGTATCATATAAATATAAATTTATGTGATCATGTAGACACTGTTATATTTGAATCACAACACCCTTAGGTTTTCAAAAGTGTGTGTGATTGAGCTCACAGTGTGATTAGATAACATGGGTACTATCTCCAAGTTGTGGGACTTACTACTTGAGATAGACCTCCAGAGAAAGTTGGTTCTTGCTCCTAAACTACCTGCAACAATCTACTCTAATGTGGGAAAAAAACATCTTTTCCTAATCTAACTTGCTAAGGGACAAATGAGAGAAAGTGCATGAAAAAAGATCCTACACTAAAGCGGTGATACATTAGAAAAGGAGAGTGTGAGAATAGTCTTCCAATGTGTTAAAAGTAGAAGTAAAGTGCATACTAGAAGGGGTGATAACAGTTCTCCACAGTTTATCAAATGCATTCACAACTACATTTCATATATACACAATGATAATGAATCCTTACAAGAGCATGAATAGACACAATGTATAGGCAATAAGTTTGAAATGGAAAGAAGAATGAAAACAAACACAATAGGGGAAGAGATATCCACAAACTGGTATCTATTGCTTTCATTAATATGCACAGTTCAATTTATTACAAAATAAGGGTCTGGACCACCATGCAAGTAGTCCACTACAAGGTCATATAGCACATTGGCTTCAAAAAACAAATTTGATGGATTTTTTCTACTCAAAACTATGTATCTTTACAATGATCCCAACATTCCAATTTATAGAAATCTAAGAGGAGAGAGAGAGAGAGGGAAATGGAAATCCCAAAATATTTCCTCCCACCACTTACCAGTTGTCATAAATGAATTAAAATTATGGTATGTTACTTGCAAAATGCCCCCCATATTGTCCCATAACTTGTAGCAATGAGAAATCTCTACCCATGCTTCATTGTATACATCTCATCTACCAAATAAAACACTATTCCGAACTTGGACACATTTTCTAAAAAATCACAATCAATTCCTCATAAATTTATAGTTTTCTTGATTTTTATACTTTAGTCTCAAAACCGTGATTCCAAGGGTACCAATTTTGTGCAATTTCATTGAGAAATGTAAAAGTTATGGCCTTCTAAGTGTAGGAAACTATTTTGGGTATGCCAGACATTTCTATCATTTAACAGAAATGAGCATTTAATTTATCAAATATGGATATGTTTCCTTTATTTTAACATACCTACCCTCATTAAAATAAATTAAAACAATATTTTTGGCATAGAGGATGATGCATCCATTCTAAAAAGTCAAATTTTGTGAAAAATAGAGCTTTAGGTCAAAAGTTATGACCGTTTGAAGTTTGGGAATTAGGAGTTGACATTTGCTTTGTATTGCGTCAATTGGAAGTTTTCAAAGAAATCATATCCCATGTGTACTCAGATGGTCTAGGCCTCCTCTCTCCACATCGCCTGATTTGGGATTTCCTATCCCAACTATCCCATCATTGATCAGGCCATCAGGGTCATTGACCTTCATTCCACCTGCATTGCTTTGTGATCAGCTACTTCTCCTTTTTACATCCCGTGTGTACCGATATCCCAATTGTCCCATAGACCGCGTGGGACAAAAATTTCCACCTCCTCCACATTTCTCTTCCCTTTTCATTTTGGAAATTATTCAATGCAGGTCCCGACTGTCCCGATGTCCTATAGACCATCTGGGACAATTTGGTTTGATTTTAGCGCTTCACTAGGGTTGCGGCTATTTCGGGTTTTTGGGGCCCGACAGTCCGATTGTACCTGTGCAGCCTGGGAAAAATTTTCTGAAAAAACCCACAATACACTGAATGAAGCCCATTTTTGAATTTTTTAACTTTTTCTAACTCTTTGGATTTTTTTCTTGGATAGGGAAGTTAGAGAAGAGCCAAAGAGACCCCCAAAAATCCATTTTTTTGGCCTTTTACCATTTCTTCTTCCTCCATCCTCAAGAATTTTTCATGGTTACCAAAATTTATCCTGAGGGGTAAATTTTGGATAACAAACACTAAATCACACACTTTGGGTATTATTTAGTCCCAGTCTCATACTACTATTCATATAGTTTTTTAGTAAAGAAATTACTACTTAAACCCCATCTTTTGGCAATTTTATTTTTCTATCTTCCATACTTCATGACCTTCACCACATACTTTCTCAGTTAGTTTCCATAATTCTGTGTTATTTTTCATTTGACTGCGGTGCCCAGGATACTACTGGGGCATTGACAGGCGCCATTGTCCCAATAAGGGCGCCCTAATCCTTTTTTACAAATTTCTACCACTTTTTTAGCACTTTCTATCCATTTGAACATTATATCTTGTTTTTAGTGGGCCTCTTCTAGGATAATTACTAAATTAAATCAAGAGAACAATATAAATACAAAGTTATGATACCATAATTAGGGACCAAGCACTAGGAACAACTACCATCACGTAGGGTTGCATTCCATCTAAGGCATCTAGAGCTCATTTGCATCCATCTAGCTCCATAACCAGGGAAACAAATTGTTCATCTACATCACACATCATAGGAGGGAAATTTATTCTATACCATCCATCATTTATTACATTTTTACACATAGTTATTACTCGCTACTTTCACAAAGTACGACTGGCACAAGAGCACCTACGGCATGATTACACACACACATAGAACTATATCAGGTTTGAGATGTAGTGTAGTGATGAGTTAGTAATTCCTCTATTGTGGTCGCTAAGGATGGTCCCACCCCTTAATTTGCATATTTATTTTTTTATGGTTTTGGTGTTTTCCAGGTGATTCCTTATTATAGGTATTGTAGCAATGTTTGACATAATTCAATAAAGTTGTTATGATAAAGAGAGAACACAGGAGAATATCTAATGAAATCTTAGAGGAGGGATTTAGGCTATTTCCCAAGACTAGGGTGCCCTAGTCCACTTATATTACCCAGATCTACATGTTTCTAGACCTCGCAACAATCATTTCCTCCCATTTTTTCTACAGCAAATTTAGAGGACTTTACGAGGACACGAGTTTCCTTCATTCTCTAAGATCATCATAGTGCGAAAGCCAACTCCATAAGCTTTCTGGAGACTATCTAAACATGGAAAATAGAGCATGTACATGAAAATGCTAGCTAGTCAAAGTTAAAGTCAACCGTAGACGAGACCGTGTCAACTGGTGAGTCACGAAAAAGTCGTAAATTTTAATTGGGCATAGGTCGAGTTTGGGTGGATATATGGTATTCGACACTTGATATTGAAATCTTCGGCGATAAAAAAATAAGCCACATGGTGAGTCCTCAGGCCACCACTTTGCCCCATCAGCCAACTCAGTCGAACTATGTGGTGAGTTCAATTTTAGCATCGACAAGCTATTGACGGATTTGTGTAAGGGCGAGTTGATTGTTTAACCCATCGAGCTATATGGCGAGGTATTTTATTTGTTTGGCTGGTAAAAGCTTATCTACGTGGCCTAAGCACCACTTGACTTGGTAGTGATGGGGTATTTGAAGCCTTATCTTATATTTTGTCCCACAAATGTGGGATTATCCACAATGTCATGGATAAGCCATGAGGAATGCCGGAAGTCTTGGTGGGAATGGCGAGGACGTGGCACCAATGTGGATGGCGGGGGTGTTGACAACAATGAAGGCCAAATATGTGGCAGAGGTTTAAGTAGTCAAAGTTGGTCAATAAGGAAACATGGCACAATAGAAGCGGTGGTAGGTAGATGCGTGGTGGGGTTGATTGCAGGAGAAAAATGGTGATCACAGGAGTTGAGCATGGGATTTGATCCTGTGACCTCACCTTTGGAAACGTGCCAGCCAAACCAGCTTGGAAAACTGAATTGCTTTGAAATGTGTTGGAGGATGTGGTTAATAACCAAATAATGTAGGCCGCACTCTGCTATAAAAGCCAACCCTCCCCTCCATTCAAAGGAAAAGCTCATTGTTCAAGCTTTTTTTTAACAGTAAGCTCATTCAGAGCTTTATTCCTAAAGCTCAAGTCTCAAGCTTTACACAATCCATTGTGAGCATTCAACTCAAGTTCCTTCCAAGCCATGGAGAGCCTCTCTTAGGAAAATGCTAACACATAATATAAAGGGAGAGGATGGTGAGTGTTTGGCCTTAGAAAATGATGAAGGATACTAATTTGTGGAGGAATATAAGACCTATATTTATATAGGAATTATTTTGAAGCTCTGAGTTCTCTCCAAATACGTAATTCTCTGAGCCTGAGCTGCAGAGGAAAAATGGTGATGTTCGAAGGTGATCATAGGGGTGTTATGGAGATGAAAGTCTAATTTTATTATAGGCATTATAGAGAGATATAAAGGCTTATATCATAATAATATAAGCATGATGGCCTATATTGTATTAATATGGGCATGATGGTGATGGTGACCTACATCGTATAAATAGATTCATATTCATAATGGTTTAGCAGTTCTAATTTTTAACTGACCGAGAGACTTCTCAAGATGGAGCCCAAAGATGTCGTGGAGCTGAGGGTTGTGAAAAAGCACAAAGAACTAGTAGAGCTCAGATCCTCAGTACGTTGGATGATTTGTTAGATCGTTGACTTCAGAGGAGGTTCATTATTTAGTATTGATCTTGTTGGTGATGATTGTAGTCTACTAACATTCAGAGACTTATCATTGCACAATGAGAGTGTGGAGGTCTTTGGAAGAATACTTAGGATTGTGCAATGGAGGCATTGAGGAATTAATTACTACGGGAGTCGTATAAACTCACCGGAGATATTGCAGAGCCTAGATTTAAAGCCATAGGGTATTCTACACAAGAATATTATATCTGCTACATAATCTTGGATGTTTTCACTAGGTGGTCATGGAGGAGGTTCTTGTTCTTCAGGCTTATTTAGTCACACAACCATAATGGGAAATGTTTGGAAGATCAACCTGGGAAGCCATAGGGCATCACAATAATGTTAGGAAGACTGATTGGGGAACCATAGGGAATTGTATAATGGAGGACAATAGTGGATCAAATCTACTTCACAAGCCGAGGTAACTACTCAATGGTTGTGATAAAGGTTCTTGTTTTAGCATTTAGTATTTTTCATGCTTTGATTGTAATTTTGTATTAGAATTGTAGTCGTTAAAGTGGATAGTAAATCAGCTTTATTGATGAACCCAGAGACATGGGCATTATTCTGAACTCTGCTATCAACCTGTGTGGATTATGTTTTAATTAATACATTTCTTAAAGTTTATTTTAATGGGGTAAGTTTGGAAAATAATTTAAAGCTTATAGGGGTCCATGGTTGAGAAAAAAATCACTCAATTTTCGGATCAAGTTGGTATCAGAGTTGGTTGTTCTTACCAGTGAACCCACTATTTGATGAGTAGGTTGATCAGTGTAGGCTGAGTTGATAGTGATGGCATCAACTTGTACTTTTGGATTCCAGATTTTTGGGATAGGATGAGGGATAGGTTTACAAAACTCAGTATTTTCATTGCATTTATATTTGGATTACTCCATTAAATCTCATAATCATATTTTTAGTGTTTGTTATAGTTGGATACTCATATATATAATCTTGGAGTTTTGTCAGTTATTTTTGCATACAATTGAGCTCATTGGTGTCATCTCAGATCGCCATTCTCAGGCAAGGCATTATGACTGTAGATTAGAATGGTAGTTGATCATTATGGAAGTGAGATTGGGTCACATCTTCATTCTGTGTAGAAGCTCTTGTTGTCATGTAGCATAATGGTATGTGACAAGTCATTTTCAATCATAGACATCAGATCACTCATTTCTTTACATAGAATGTAGTGTCTTTAGGACTAGTTCAGATTATGTGAAATAAACTTGGGGCCAGGAGTTGTTCTGTAGAGTGAAAGAGGATCATTATTGTCAGATATCCTGAGGCTTAAACCTACACAATAGGAGCGTTGAGGTTTTTGAAAAGGGAATTAGCAATGTACGAAGCATGCATGGAGATATTCTTAAAATATCAAAGTGGCGTAATAGGAGGCAGTGAGCCCAAGTGCCACAAGTCTGAGATATCAAGCTATCAATTGTTTTTTTGTGGAGTTACAAGTATAATGCATAGATCTCTTTTCAACAATGTGATTTGGATTTCACAAGATTTTTGGGGAAAAAATCCTTCCCATTAGGGAGGAGTTATCTAGAGGACATTACGATGAAAATATTTCCCTGAATCCCTCAAGATCATCATAGTGCGGAAACCAACTCCGTAATCTTTCTGGTGACTATCTGAACACGGAAATCTAAGCCCATACATGCAAATGGTGGCTAGTCAAAGTTTAAGTCAACCCTAGATGGTATCGGGTCAACTAGCGAATCACGAGAAAATGGAAAATTTGAATCAGGCAATGGTTGACTTTGGGTGGACCTCCAGTCTTCGACACTCAATATCGACATATTTGGCAATCGAAAAAAATAAGGCACATGGTGAGTCCTCAGGCCATCACATGGATTTCCACAACTTTTCCCCATCAGCAACCTTGGTCGATCTATATGGAGATCTCGATTTGTGCATCGACGAGCTATCAACGGAGTGATGTAAGTGTAATTCTACTATTTAGCCCATCGAGCTATGTGGCGAGATATTTTATTACTTTGGCCGGTAAAAGCTTAGTTATATGGCCTAAGCCACACTTGACTTAGTGGTGATGGGTTATTTAAAGCCTTATCTTATCTTCTTCCCCAAAAATCTGGGATTATCCAGAATTCTGTCGAGGAAGGCCGACAGGGTCGACGGGAATGGCAAGGATGTGGCAGTGACATGGATGGCGGGGGTGTTTGTGACAGCGAAGGATGGGTATGTGGAAATAATTGGAGAAGTCAAAGCTGGTCGAAAGGGAAATGTGGCACAACAGAAGTGGTGGTCAGTACACGTGTGGCGGGGTTGAATGTGAAAGTAAAATGGTAATGCAATATTTGAGTGTGGGATTTGATTTTGACCTTGCCTTTGGAAATGTGTCAACCAGGCCTGGAATTTAACGGTCACCTCTGCCTGTCAAAAGGAAATTTCATGACGGTTTCGTGATATAGCTCCCTTTCAATTTACGTTTTTAGTAAAATTTTAAATTGTCAAAAAAACTTAATTGATATATATAATTTTAAGATAATTTTAGGATGATAAAATATATTTATAAATTAAATTTAGTAATTACATTATAAACTAATTCATGCATGGCTGAACATAGCACATAATCTTCATGTGTTGTATGAATTAAGCATAAAGGGGGCAGAAGCTTTTGATTTTCCAAATAACAGCTCACTGAACATGTCCTCTGTTTTGATTTTTGTATAGGAAAATTTGAAAAAAAAGAAACTAGATAATATGCACTGTGTTGCGTGCATCTGGCTTCTACAGTTCTAAAAATCCTCCTTCACGGGATGCTCCAGCATCAGGCGTCAATAGTTATCATTCAGAAAGAAAATGTACTGCAGAATCTAGATCACTCTACAATCTTCCAGAAATGGAAGTGGGCCGGCTCCTCACCAATACCATCATAAAATGTAGCATATCTAGCACTGTTTATTTTCAACTAGGCCCTTCCTATACCTAAGATAACACCATGGCCACCCAATAGGGAAGAGAATCTCTAAAGTTTCATAAACAACGGTATTTTTTGAGTTCAATCTAAACTAGTATCCAAAGATTTTTAAAAAGCATTTCTGGTGGACAACAGAAACATTCAAAATCTTAACGAAACAGTGTCATTTTAAAAAGCATTGTCAGAAAAAGAAATGAAACCCAAGCCATTTTTTACCACGATAAACTTTGAAAGAAATAATCATAAGCTTCAAAAGAAATAATCATGTACCTATATAACATATTGATGTCTATATCTCAAGCAGCAAGCTTTTTCTTGGATGTCTGCTACAAGATTCCTTAAATTTTCCCACAACAATAAAAATTATCGGTAAATTGGTAATGAAAAAATGAAAATAAATATAGTCACAATATCATTGAAATTAGAAACTTCTATGTTTTTAGAAAAAAGTGAAAACAACTATCAACTCTGAGTTTAATAAATTCATTATTCACATAAACTTATTTTAGTTTCTAAATTTAAATTGAGAATTATTAAAAATCATTATCAAGATTCAATATGATATATAGAATAATTTTAAAACGAATAAAATAAAATCGTATTTCATATATATATATATAGTAATAGACCTTATATATTATATTAGATTATTATAAATTTATACGGTTTTTAAATAATATCAACTGGCTAAAATACAGTTTTATTAAAAAATTACCTGTCTAAATTGATGGGTTTGTTTTTTATGAAATTGTAATTTATGGTTAAAATACAAAAAAACGGTCTACAGACCGTCAAATTCCAGGCCTAGTGTCAACCATACCAACTCAGTCAACCGAGTTGGTTAGAAATATGTTGGAGGATATGGTTAACAACCACATAATGCGGGATGCACTTGGCTATAAAATCCAACCTCTTCCTCTATTTTAAGAAAAAGATCATTATTCGGGCTTCTTTTGATAACAAGCGCATTGGGAGATTTATTCCTCAAGCTCAAGTCTCGAGCTTTACACAAGCCATTTTGAGCAATCAAGTTGAGTTCCTCCCGAGATATGAATAGCCTATTTTAGGCAAAGACTGAGGAATAATATAAAGGGAGAGGATGGTGAGTATGTGGCCATATAAAATGAGGAAGCCCACTAATTTGTGGAGGAATATAAGACCTATATTTATATAGGCATTTATTTTTAAGCCCGAGTTCTCTCCAAAGAAGTAATGATCTGAGCTCAAGCCATGGAGGAAAAATGGTGAAGTTCAAAGGTGATCATGGCGGTGTTATGGAGACGAAATTCTTATTTTATTATAGGCATTAGAGAGAGATATAAAGGCTTATATCATAATAATATAAGCATGATGGCCTATATCGTAATAATATGGGCTGATGGTGATGGTGACCTATATCATAATAATATGGGCATTACTAAGACATATATCATATTAATATAGCCATATTCATAATGGTTTGAGAGTTATTATTTTTAACTCACCGAGAGACTTCTTAAGGTGGAGCCTAGAGATGTCGTGGAACTCAGGGTTGTGAAGAAGAACAAAAAAGAAATAGAGCACAGAACCTCAATACATCAAATGAGTCATCACACCATTGGCTTCGAAGGAGGGTCATTATTTAGTATTGATCTCATTAGCAATGATTGTAGTCTACTAACATTTAGATACTTAACATCGCACAATAAGAGCGTGGAAGTTTCTAGAAGAATAATTATCACCATGAAATAGAGGCGTTGAGATATTCATTACTACGAGATTTGTATCAATGCACTAGAGATATTGTGGAGCTTTGACTTGGAACCATAGGGTATTTTACAAAAGAATATCGGATCTACTACATAATCCTTTATGTTGTCACTCAGTGGTCGTGGAGGAGGTTCTTGTTCTTCAAGATTATTCATCCACACAACCATAATGGGAAATTTCTGGAAGAATTACTTGGGGAGCAATAGGGTGTCGTAATAACGTCTAGAAGACTGATTAGGGAGCCGTATGGCATTTTACCATGGAGGCAAATAGTGGATTCAATATACTTCACAAGATGAGGTAACTACTCGGTGGTTGTGATAAAGGTTCTTTTTCTTTATATTCATTATTATAATTCTTTGATTGTTATTTTGTATTAGAATTATAGTCCTTATAGTGGGTAGTAAATTGGTTTTATTGATGAACCTGGAGACATAGGTTTTTTCCAAACTCCATTATCAACCTATGTGCTATGTTTTTTAATTCTTACATTGCTTAAAGTTGATTTTTATGGGGTAAGTTTTGTAAATAATTTAAATCCTATAGGGGTGCTTGGTCAAGAAAAAAAATTGGTCAATTTTCAGATCACCTGCCATCACTGCAACACAATCCAATGAGCTCATCGAATCAGCTAAGCTACTTCCAACCCTTCTTTGCACATTAGGGTTTTCAGTCCTACTTCCTTAGTTGTTTGTGTCACATTTCATATTTATTTATTACATTCATTTATTGTTATTTACTGTTGTTCCTATTTTAAATTAACATAATAATTCCACATTTTTAGTTAATCATTTTGGTGAACCAGACGTCTTTCATGCTTCTAATCTCCATTTTTATTCTATCATGGGTCGTAAACTTCCTCAAGTTCCTCTATTTTGTTTTCTTAAAATACATCCTAAATGTCAGGCTATTCTACAAAAATAACGAGACTACATATCTCCTCCTTACAATACACCACCGAACGAAATAAGTCTTATCTTCCACCATTTATCTCACAACCCTAGTCCTAGTGTTCCTCCATTTAATCAACCCCTATTGGACTCAATTAAAGATCTACATGCTCTAATTAAAGAAAAATTTACGGCTATGGAATCCATGATCACATTCCTCAAATCTGAAATCCAATAGCTCAAGGACGTTTCTCAAGCGCATGTTTTTTCTATTTCTATATCTCATTTTCATTCTATGTCTTCTATATGTGCTCATCTTGTCGAACCTCAAATCTTGCCACTTCCCACATCTCTCAAGTTTGCAATCAATGTTAAGCAACAAGATATTATTTTAAAGCTCATCACTCATCAATTAATTAGTTTTCCATCTACTCATTTTTATCCTCCTTATCTACTAGTGAAGTATTAAGGTCATCCATATTGCAATTATCATCAAATCAATGGACATACTGACAATGATAGCCACAGTTTACAATGAATAATAAAACATCTTGACTGTCAGGGATTTATCTCAGTCAATGGAATACATTTTGTTGCAGGCGCATCTACAAATGATACATCCACCTAGGCTCCTAAATCTGTTCCTTTTTCAGTTAGTCAAGATCCACCTAAGCAACCACCTAAAACATCACCAAGTCAACATAACAAAAAACCTTTCCAAATTAGTTCACCACCTCCTCTTACTCATTTACTTAACACATTACCAAGTAAAACTAAGCAACCTTCTATTATGGGAGATCTCACTCCTTCATTAAAGGTATCTACCATAATGCAGAAATTACCTCCTATGGTTAAACATGTAATTCCAACATCTGCTATAGACCCTACCTATGTTGATGATTGAGACCCGAACAAAGCTTATTCTGATGATGAACAATTTGATGGTCACACTCCTTCATCAGTTTAGCGCCCCATCACTTTTTTAAAGGAAATTACTCGTTACATTGTTCCACCTAGTGTCTTTTGACTAGACTTCCATTGCTTACACACTTGGGGGGCATAACATTCACATATCCCCCCTCTCATCTTAGCATCATTACATCTCACATACTTAAATAGTCATAAATCCATTTCCTCAGATAGCCATATTCATCACACATTTTAGTGTCATCATAACTTGATGACACACTCTTGTTCTTAGATTCACACTTTACAGTTGAGGGCATACTACACATGAACCCCACACACTGCACAACAGATACTACACATTGAGATTATTTATACATCTCACGTCATATGTATTACATCTTACATCATACAATCTACATTTATTCTATATCATTTCTACATTTGTGCATCAAAACATCATATGTCATATTAGTCGTCATCATACATGTATCTACAAATCTTGGATTGCATCTTATACATCATACATTACACATTATACAAATCACATGGTCATCTCTTATCATCGCATATACTATATCTAGTCACATGCACTGCACTCATTAACATATGATGCACTTTAGTTCCTCGGTCCATACTTGACTTTTAAGGGATTACAAATCAAATGGACCTCATCATACTTACATGTTCATCATTTGAACTTATATCATGCAACATTATTAGGTGAGTGACATATGCTATAGATTAAATGGTAACCTATTCCTTCATTTTGTAGTGGTATATGCTATAGATTACATGACCACTCCCTCTATTCATCTGGTAGTGATATACACTTTAGGCTACATCATCACTCTTTTGATCATCTTTTCGTGATATACACTTCAGCTATAACGATCATGCACACATCATATCTAGGTTCCATATTATCAATACACATACACATTCATTATAGTGCGATAGATACAAAAAAACACTTTGACCATTTCCGAATATGCACTCTCGTTTACGGTTAATTCTTGACTACTGAGGGGGGAATCCAAATGAACCTCACTGCATATAACTCCATCCACTCAAGAGGAATGTGGCTCTTATCATCCATCTTGCATTCCATTCTATCCATCCACAACATATTGCATATCTTTGTTTATGTTACTCTTGTTTACTTTTTCATGTACATGTCTCACTTTATTACACATGTTGGATAGATTTCTTGTATGTCATTATCTTTACCATACACACATGCACATTAGTGCCTTTCTCTGGTTGTGATCGCAGATATAGGTATCTTACACATTCTATGGATGTTCACCTCCTACACCTTGTACAATGGTCACTGGGGGCAACCACAATCATCTCTTCCAGGTGTTATTGTTTCATTTTATAATTTTCACTTTTCATTACTTGGTTATACACACTTTTGACATACTAGTTATTTTTCTAACATGCTAACGCGTGCTTCATGTGTAACATTTGATTGGAGGATTACTTACTTTCATGGCTATCTGTTTGTTTGTTTACCATTGCTTTTCTATTGTTTTCTCTTATTTGTTAGAATTTCCATTAATATGGTGTGCAAACTTGTTTGTTGTATGTGTCTATTATGGCCTTGCATGTCTTATGACATTGTGAGTGATGTCCTATGTTTACAACCCACGTTTTGCAGTATATGTTTGGATTCTTACTTGTTTACTTACATTTTAGCTTACACAATGTTTATGTAGCATACAGTTGTCTTATATATATGCATGCTTGTTCATACTAACACTTGTTTTTGGCTAGCCACTTGTTTGTGTGCACCTTGGTTTCTACCAAGTGCATTCCCTTCCCCCTATGGGGTAGAGTTTTTGAGTTCATGAGGTTGGTCCTATTTTAATGCCATATTCTAATACCAGTGATGTCACATGTGCCCCCAAATAGTAGGGGCATCATTTGGGGTTTTACATTACATTTTACACAAGGCTTCTACAATAGGTGAGTTCAGCTCAGTTTTCACCCTTGGCATTTTAGGTTATACAACAAGTGGGCTAAAACCAATTTATGAAGCTTGTACACAATGGATTTTATAGGACATGGTTGTCCTTAGAATTTTGGGGAGCACTTATAGGTTAGAGGATAAAATAGATTTCCTCTCTACACTACTGCAGCTAATGACATTGGATTGCCCAAAAAACCACGTAGTACAAAGATATCTTCACACATATTTAGGGAAGCAGTTAAAGGTTGGAGGAAACAACAAAATTCCTCCCTATACTTCTTTGGCCTATGGCATCGGATCACCCAAAAAATCCTAGATAGGATATCTTCTTTCTACAACCTTTTCTTTCATTATGGATCAGGTACACATGTTCCTTTTACACGTTTCATATTTTCATTATTATATACATGCATTTTGACATATATACATGCATATTTGACTTCTTGATCATCTTATCCTTGTAGGTCTGATCGTAGGAGAAGAAAGCAGTCAATAACAACAATAACAATAACGTCAATAACAACATTTTGTGGCAGCACACACCATACTAAGCACATAGGTACATTACACACATCAGAAACTACTCACATGTTTTCACCCTAGGTTCACTCTCATCACTTTTTTGTGCTTTTACATCTTTAGTTTCCATGCTCCATCATATTTTTGTCATTCCACGATTTTTCTAGTCCTTCAGTGCATTTTCTACATCACTCTACATGGACATCAGGTACACATCTCTATCTACTTTATATTAGTGAGTGTTTCTCTCACCAATATATAGTGGGGGAAAATATAGACACTAAATTACACACTTTGGGTATTATTTAGTCGTGGTCTCATACTACTATTCATATGGTTTTTGAATCAAGAAAGTACTAATTAACACTCATCTTTTGGCCATTTTATTCTATTATTTGTTTTCATTCTCAACCTTCACCACATACTTTCCCATACAGTTTCCATTATTCTATGTTATTTTTCATCTGGCTGGGGCGCTCAAGCTAGTACTGGGGCACTAATATATGCATTGGTCTTGGTTGGGTTGCCCTTATCCTTTTTACATTTTTTTGCCACTTTTGGGCACTCTTTTAGCTGTTTTAACATTATATATTTTTGGTGGTCAGCCTCTTCGGGGTTAATTACAAAATTAGAAAAAGAGAACAATATAAATACAAATTTATGAGATCATATTGAGTGATAAAGCACCAGACACTACTACCATCACCTGAGGTTACATTCCATCTAAGGCATCTAGAGCTCATTTGCATCCATCTAGCTCCATCACAAGGGACAAGGTTGGTTCATTTGCATCACACATCATAGGAGGGAATTTTATTCTATTCTAACCACCATTTATTATATTTCTACACATAGTTATTGCTCACTACTTTTGCAAAGTGTGATTGAAACAAGAGCACCTAGGGCATGATTACACACACACACACACATAAAACTACATCGGGTCTGAGATGTATTGCAATAATCAATTAGTGAGTCCACCATTGTGGCCACTAAGGACAGTCTGACCCCTTCATTTGCATCTTTCTTTTTTTAGGGTTTTGATGTTTATTTTGGGGTTTTACAAGTGATTCCTTATTGCAGGTGTTACAACATCTGATGTAGTTCAACGAAGTTGGTGTGATAAATATATAATATAGGAGAATATCAAGTGATACCTTAGAGAAGGGTTTTAGGATATTTCTATAGACCATGGAACCCAGAACTAATACTAGGGCACCCACATGCGCCTTGATCCTTTCCTAGGTGCCCTAGTCCATTTATATTTTTCAAATCTGTAATTTTTTGGACCTCAACACAATCGTTTCCTCCTCTTGTTTCTCCAACCATCTCTGTGAAATATTCTAGCGAGCTCATTGAATCATTTAGCCTCCTTCCAAACCTTCTTTGCATATTAGGGTTTTTATTTCTACTTCCTTAGTTACATGGGTCACTTTTCATATTTATTTACTACATTCATTTATTGTTATTTACAGCTATTCCTTTTCTAGATAAACTTAATAATTCCACATTTTTAGTTAATCAGATCATTATAAAGAATCAATAACTAAGCACTATTATCACCACCCAAGGTTTCATCCATCAAGGAATCTAAGAGCTCCATTGCATCCATATAGCTCCATCACAAGGGACATAAGGGATGGTTGTCTTCACCACACTTCATAGGAGGAAATTTCATTCTATTACATGTGCACATTTACTACATTTTACATCTAGCTACCTACTTTTTATTCTAAGTGTGACATGTACAAGAGAAACCTACAACACGATTTTGCACACACACACATACAAAACTATATTAGGTTTGAGATGTAGTACAATGTTGAGTAGTTAGTCCATCATTGTGGTAGTTGAGAATATTGTGACCCCTTATTTTAAATCTTTCTTTTTTACGATTTGAAGTCTATTTAAGGGTTTTACATGTCTATTATTTATTGTAGGTTTCAAGAGACCTTAGAAATCATTGTGAGAATTCAAATCGAAAAAAGGAAATAATCAACAAACATCTTGTGGCCCTGAGAATTTGGATTTTGAAGCATTTCCTAATACCCAGGTCCTGAGAAATAAGCCTAGGGCACCCACGGGTGCCCCTGTCAAAAATTATGCGCCACAGTTCAACCTATCTCCTCATATCTACATTTTTCTATGTTCCAGTATGACGGTTGGTGCTTCATGTTTCTCTATTTTCTATCTTTTTGTAATTTCTAGAACTCTGTGGATCAGCTAAGATTTTTTACCCCCTCTTTTGGAATTAGGGTTCAATAATTTATTGCTTAGTTTTCTTGGATATACATTGTACTTAATTGTTCATTTATTTACTGATACAATAACATCATATTAGGCATATAAATTACATTTTATCTTAATCATTTTGGTGAACCCATCTCAATAGAATACAATTGGATCCTCATCTTTCTTCTATCATGGGTCATAAAGTTCCTCAAAATCCTTTGTCTCATTTACTTAAAATGTATCCTGAATACCAGGTTATTCTTAAAATTTCCTTCGATTCCATTTATCTTCCTAAAGATACTTTGCCATACAAAATAGGTCCGATTTTCCATCATCTATCTGATGACCTTAGCCTTCACGATCCTCCTTCTAATCAACCCATATTAGAGTCCATGAAAGCTTTGCATTCTTTATTTTATAAAAAACATTTAGGCTCTATAATCCATGATCATATCTCTTAAATTTGAAATACAACATCTTAAGGAAGCTTCTTAGACTCAAGTTTGTTTTCCTTCAACATATCATATTCATTCTATTTATTCTACATGTGCTCATATTAGTGAGCCTTAAGTCTTTCCATTAGTGGAGCCTCTAACATTTGATCACAATGCTAAACCAAATGCTATTCTTATTCAGATCTTAATCATCAATTGATCACTTTACCATCTATTGATGGCTATCCTCTTTATCATCTTGCAAAATATCAAGGTCGTCCATATTGTAATTTTCATCAAATAAATAGACATAATGACAAGGATTTCTATTCTTTACAATGAAGAATCAAGCATCTTGAGCATCAAGGATTTATCTCATTCATTGCACAACATTCAGATGCATGCCTATCTATACATGTTACATCTAAATGGGCTCCTAATTTTTCTTATTCTATGTCTAATGAGCATCATGCTTCCATTTCTCATGTTCCTGTTGACCAATTTTAGCCCTGCCCCTAGGAAAAATTGATCAAACACGACCCTACAAAAAAGACAATCAAAGGGTCAGCTCATTCCTGTGATCTCAAAATCAATCCCAAATCTGAGGGGAAGTCAGGCTCAACAATTAAGGAACAAGGTCGGCAGTGAGAGCAAACAACGTCAAAGGAGGCCAAAGGCTCATAGGTAAAAATTAGAGAAAGGGCTCAAAGTTTTCAAACTTCACATACGAGTTAACTTGGTGAAAAGAAACGGATTCATAGAAGGGCCGACGAAAGCCTCCACGCGTCATCTCAGTGCATCTTTAAAGGAAAAATTTGGAGGTAGGTCCCAAATGTGTGCCATCCCACCACATAGTAAGGGACTGAGAAAGGCAGTAGTCCTAAATTGGCTAAGTACAAGAGGGTTAGCGGAAGCCTCCACATGTTTTATCCACGCAACTTCAAAGGAAAAATCCCGAGAGGGTTCCCAAATGAGTGTCATCCCTCCACGTGTCCAAAGTCTGAAAAAGGGACATCGGCCATTGAAAATTCCAAGCTCAGGATAGGCTGAAGGAATCCTCCATGCGTCAGTTTAGTGTAACTTAAGATTTAAAATCTGGAGGTGGTCCCAAAACAAGCGTAGGCTCGTTGCGTGGCTAGAAGTGAAAAAATGGGGCCACAACCAGCCATTGAATTGGCTAAGGAAAACTAGCAGAAAGCCCCATGTGTCCCTTCAATGCTCTTTTAGGCGGTGAATCCAAAAGTATAGTGTTTCTGCCGATAAGAGGGTCCTAGGTAGAATACAAAGAAAATGGGACAGGCTGAAGGAAGTCACCATCTGTTAGTTCGACATAACTTCAGGAGTGAAAGGAGGTAGTAGAGTCTTAAGAATATGTAGGGCTCCATGTAGATCTCAAGGGGTAGACACCAAATCTAAAGTATGTTTGGAAAAGGATTTGGTGAATCATAAATCTCGCCAAGATTTTTAAATGTTTGGATCTTAAAAGATTGTGAAAGCCCATGTTGGGTGCTCGACCCTAATCTTTAGATGACCTCGAATACGACTGGAGTAAATATAGGCCATCATTCTTAAGGATATCACATTTATCACCCACCACCATAATGAGGTTTTTCTTTCCCAATAAGAAATGGTAATGGAGGCGTGTGTTGTGTCATGAGACCCATTAATTTCGTAGGTGGATTGAATGCATTGCTTGGGTGGTTAAACAAGAGTCCATATTTCTTCTACCTCCTTCTCTCATTCTTCCTATATATTGTAAGGAGGTACATTTTTCTAAGGGTTGGACATTCTTTCTTTGTACCCTCCCTTCATCTCTACCCTACAGGTGAATTTGCAGAGTTTTCAAGCCTCCCATTTAGATTGTAATACAAAATTTTCCTCTTGTCTATTGTAGTGCACTATATCAACTCTAGAGAAATAATCCATGTATGTGGATGATTTTCAACCCTCTCTTGTGTTCATTACCTCCTTCCTGATCTCTCATTACAGTATTTGTTATCTGTGCATGGTAGTTGTATTACATTTTTATGGTTTTTATTTATTACAAAATAGGTGTTCATCATTCCTTTGGTGCGTCACCCTTATTAGTTTAGGATTTATTTCTTGTATCTTCTTAACCATATCTCCTTGGCAAGTTAGAGTAGGTTTTACTGTACATCTTCTGCAATATGAACGTGTGCACCTGAACAGAGGAATAGGAACCAACCTTCATCTAGAGATCTCTCTCGACTCGTAAAGTCCCACACTTTGAGAGATGCTACATGTTATGAAATCACACTAATATTCTCAAACCATCGAGTTACAGGCATTCATGGGTGTTGTGATTCTGCATCAACAGTTTTGCCACACCCGGTGGGACCAGGAGTCATATTTCAGTTTTATCAAGATTGGGTGTGTGTCTTGGTAAACTTCTAGCCTTTGGAGGCTTTGGAGCAACACATCTGGCAAATCCATCACTCAAATCTAGTGGTTTCAATAGCCCAAGTTTATCAAGTTCATGAGAAGAATACAAAAAAGGTAAATAACAAGAGAAGATGGGCTATTTATTTATCTACATTTATCCCCAGATAGAGTAGAAAGAGGAAGAAGAACCCAAAGGTCTCCATCTCCACCAAGCAGGACGTTGTCAATGCCTCCACCTAGTAGACCCTTCGTTTAATCGACTAGAGTCCTCCAACCAAATAAGATGGCACAGCCCAACCCCTATGTCAACGTCACTGGCAGCAACCCGCTGGCTCTTAATGGACAAAATCCAGTTCCATCTGTAGCACTGAAGAGCATCCCATATTTCATTGGAGATAACTAGAGGACTCTAATTGACCACATCCATGATATTGCAAATGTATGTGTAATTCATGATATCGTTGAGATGGATGTTGTGGTCAATTTTTTGGCTTCATCTTTTAAGGGTAAAGGTTTATAATGGTTTAGGAGTCTAATCGCAAGGTCTATCTAGAATTGGGACCACTTGTGCATGGCTATTCATAATCAATTTGGAGAGAAGGGAGATAATATTTCCATGTTGGAGAAGTTGACAACCATCAAGAGGGCTCCTAATGAGCATTTGACAGACTTCAACTTCAAATTCCATCTTACGTGGGATAGGATTTCGTTGGCCGTGAGACCAATAGAAGAAGCTGCTTTCTTATGCTTCCTTAAAGCTTTAAATTTTGATGTTTCCATGATGATTCAATCCGTGGGAGGAAGAAATTTACTCGCATCCTATAACATTGATATTAGAGCTGAAAAATGTTTAATTCAGGTTGGTAAACTTGCACCTAGGACATCTATGCCTCTATATCCATAACTAGGAGCTCCTACAACTAATCAAATACCAGAGTTGAATCCCATCCTAGCCCCTAGGAAACAAAACCATGGTGAGATTTATAATTCTTCAAGAACCTCAAAAGAGCTACAAGAGGTTATGAAGTAACTGCAGAACCTAGGAAATGAGCTAGTGACTATCAAGAGACAACAAGCTCAAAGTTTTAGGCCGTATCAACCTCTAAATCAGTTTCAAGCTAGACCTCCATACCAAAAAAATAGACCTCCATCTCAGGCTGGAAATCAAAATTAGAGCCAAGGACAACCTCAAGCTACTAGGTCATTCTGACCATATGATTCAAATGTGGCTTCAACATGGAGGGCCTTGGTTTAAACACAAAACAACATGGCTCAAGAATATGACTGGTGATTACCATGTAATCAACCTCATAATCAGTCAATGTGTTTTAATGGTGCCTTGAATCAAGATCTTATGGTAAAAATGATGGGTGTAGAACAAGAGACAAGCCAAGAAGGAAATAAGCATCAGGAATCAACTCAGCAAGAAGCACCTCCGAATGAGACCACACTTGTCAATTGACAGGATGAATATTTTTGTGGTGTGAACCAATCCCCTTCTCAAATTGTAGTGGCCAATACTCGGTCCATGAGAAGGAATATTGGAGAAAGTCAGTCATCAAATTGAAATTATCCATAACCCTCTATTACTCCATAAGGTATTAGCAATCAAAGTGCATCTCTTAATGTGTAGGGTCAGCTGAAGCCACCTTCTAGACTGACTCAAGTGCTGGTTATAAAAGCCCATGTGTAAGAGAAGAATGTGCAAGGAAAAGGGTAGAAGATAGATAATTCATTTCCATTCAACATTATTGATCAGATGAAGAAAAAAAATGTAAAATATTTATGTGAGAGTCATTAGCTATCCCAGGATAAAGAGACCTATTGCAAGTTGCTATGGCAAACTGGTCAGCATCAAATTAGCCACCCAATCAAGAAGACAAGGTATTTACCAATACAGATCAACAAGGAGCATCAGATCGAGGAGGCTATCAAGGTAAAAATTTGAATCCCCCTCCATTCTATATCTCATTGATCATATGAGATAATCTAATACATAATTACATGATTGATTTGGGAGCAAGTAGCTCAGTCATGCCGAAACAAATAGTTGACCAGTTAGGTCTTCAATACGAAGTCATTTCCAAAGGTGTGGTGCAATTGGATGGAAAAAAAGTAACAACGGTCAGATTAGTAAAATATTTGAGCCTGACATTACATGCATGTCCCAACATAATGATGTTGTAAGATGTATCAGTCATAGACTTGCCACCGCTCTTTGCATTGTGTTTGTCAAGAGACTCCACTGCCAAAATTGGGGGCTATTTGTCTACTGATTGGTCACACATGTTATTCAGAATGAGGTATGGGGCTAATACCATGATCAGATCTAAGCCCATTGCAAACTTTCACATAGAGCCTCATGTACCGAGTCCAGTTAATGCAAATTTTTTAGCGATCAAGAAGATTACCCAAGCACCTATGATGCAGATACCAAGGTCGGAAGTATTATAGACTTGACTCTTGATGAATGGGGAAAAAGAGCCATGCTTTGGATCCTTACAAAGAGATGGATGAATATGGGCTAGGAGTTTATTGTTTGCATGAAGAGAATCATCCTCTCCCTAGCATCACCAAGTCATATCACAAAGATGATAATGAAGTATGGCAATTATTATTTTATTGTTCAATTTGTAGACAAGGTGTAGAAAGAGGAGCTATGCTCATTTGACCACAAGGTATGAAATACTACTCAGATTTCTATTTCCAGTTTTCTTAATCAAATAAAACGACTGAGTATGAAGCCTTAATTTATGGATTACATTGGGCGAGAAAGAGGGGCATTAAAAATTTACAAATATTTGGTGATAGTGAGCTAATTATGAATCTAGTCACAGGGAAACATGTTATAAAGAATGACCTACTCAAGAGCTACAAATATAGGGTATGGGACCTAATTGAAGACTTTGAATCTTTCAACATTGTGTCCATACCTAGGAAAAAGAACGAAGCTGCAGATATGCTTGCAACATTTGGAGCAACATTTGATGTAGTTGACAGTATCAAAAGAGGAAAAACACAACCACATATCCATGTGATTGTAAGGCTAGAAGTTCCTGACAATAACAAAAGCTGGTAGGTGTTTGAAAATGATGAACAGATCATAAATTTCCTACAAGAAGAGGCTGAATTCTTGGCTAGGAATCAAGATAAATTAGAGCAGCAGTACTGGGATCAAGTAGTGCAGCTACAGACCAACAAGGTCCCCAAAGGTTTGGTGACACTGGAGTCAATATTAAATCCTAATGATAAGTTTCATAAAGAGAAGGAAAACATTAAGGTCAAGATGGTTTAGAACCTATTTTTTGTTAGGGAAGGAAAGATGCTCCAAATTGGCAAGGTGGCCACTGAGAAAGAGATATATGAATTCAAAAAAAAATCTAATAATTTCCAGACATTTTCACCTGGAGCTATGAGAACCTGCGAGGATTCAATCAAAAGTTGGCACAACATACAATAAATCTGGATTGAGGGGCTAAGCCCACTAGGTAGAAACAAAGACCAGTCAACCCACACGTTCAGCCTCTAATGAAGAAAGAGCTAAACAAAATGATAGAGGCAAGCATTATATTCCCAATCAAGCATTTAAGTTGGGTTGCAAACTTGGTACTAATTAGGAAGAAGAATGGAGAAATTAGGTTGTGTGTGGATTTTCAAGACTTGAACAGAGCATCTCTCAAAGACCACTACCCACTCCCTTCAATGTAACAAATCTTACAGTTAGTATCTGGATCACAAATATTTTCTCTCATCGATGGATACTCAGGGTATAATCAGATAATGGTGAAGGAAGATGAACAGTTCAAAATGGATTTCACCACTAAGTGGGGCACCTATGCCTATAAGAAGATGTTGTTTGGATTTTCTAATGCCAGGGCCACCTTCCAGAGGGAAATGGACATGGAATTCAATGGTTTGATCAATAAAATAGTACTGATATATCTTGACGATATCACTGTGTTCTCCAAAAATGTAGCGGATTCACAGGTATTTCAAAGATGTAGAAGATTTGGGGTATCATTGAATCCCAAAAAATGCATATTCCTGGCTCACGAAGGAAAGCTCCTAGGCCATATTGTGTCAAACGAAGGATTGACGATTGAAATAGAAATATTTGAATCAATTCGAGCATTTCCCTTTCAAATTCATAAGAAGGCTCTTCAAAGTTTTCGAGGAAGAATCAATTTTTTTCATAGGTTTGTGCCAAATTTTGTTGCTCTTGTAAACCAATAACACTGATGTTAAAGAAGAGCATGGCATTTAGGTGGATAGCTGAGGTAAAGGAAAGTTTGAAGACATTAAAGAAGTGATATCCCAAGCTCTAACTCTCATCAATCTAGACTTCTCCAAGGACTTTATGTTTTATGCCTTTGGTGCTGGGGACATAACTTCTGCAATCCTAGTGAAATAAAACAAAGGGGGATTTGAACAACCTATTGCGTTCTTCAGTAAAGGCTTGGAGGACTATGAAGTGAGGTAATATTTTATTGAGAAACATGTCCTCACGGTGATCAGGAGATTAAATAAGTTTAGAAACCTAGTCTCAAACAATAGGATCTAGCTGTTACTTTCTCATGCGGGAGTAAGAGACTTCCTTTTGAACAAGGATGTGAATGAGAAACGTGTAGGATGGATAACTTGTGTCATGGAATATGATATTGAAATTAAGGCCACTAAGCTGGTTCATGGAAAGGGACTATGTGAACAACTAGCCTCGAGTCAACAAGTTGATGCAAGCAATGGAAATGGAGATGTCTTGGTACTACAAGATGATCAAGAACAAGCAAATGATAATGCGTTTATTCCTTGTTGGACTCATAATAGGACACACTTCTTACAAATAGGCCTATGCCCTCCAAAAATGAGCAAAGTAAAAAGGAGATACTTCATATTACAAGCCATTCCATATGTGCTCGTTGATCATGTTTTGTTGAAAAGGGACATCAATAGTGTTCTACTGAGATGCATCGGAATAGGTCAAATCAAAAAGGTGTTACAGGATTTTCATGATGGAAAAGCTAGAGGTCATTTTTCTCCTTGAGTAACAGCTCTCAAGATAATGAAGGCAAGATAATATTGGCCCACAGTGTTCAGTGACTATTACACTTGGATCAAGAAGTGTAAAAAATGTGCATTCTTCACAGGTAAGGAAATATTAGCAACACTCCCATTGCATCCAATTTCAGTTGACCAACCATTCATGTAATGGGGATTGGAATTCATTGGGTTCATCAATTGAAATTCAATCTAAGGCCACAAATGGATTCTCATGGTAATAGGTTGTTTCACCAAGTGGACCGAGGTGGTAGCACTCAAAGAAGCAAACACCTAGAATTTTATGAAAGGATAGTGACTAGGTTCGAAGTACCAGCCACTATCATATCAGACAATGCCTTGGCATTCCTAGGCTCCAAGATCACAAAATGGACTGTTAAGAATGGGATCTAATTGAGTCCACGAATAAGAATTTTCTAAGAATCATCAGAAGGACTCTAGATGAAAATCAAAGGATATGGCATATAAAGCTAAAATCAGCAGTGTGATCATGACATGATCACACAAAAGAGATCTACAAGTAATTCCCATTACAAGCTTGTATATGGGAAGGATGCCATGTTTCCTATATCATTAGACCTTCCCGCATTGGAACTCATAAAGTAGTTGGAATTATCTAAGTTTGAACCAATTAAGGGTAGGCATGTAGATCTGATAGAATTGGAAGAAATCAAAGAACATTCTGTTGAAAAGATAGAAACGGATCAAGCCTTAGTCAAGAGGTGGTTTGAAAAGAAAGAAAGAGCAAGGACCTTCCAGGAAGGGGACCTAGTCCTGAAGTGGGATGTAGATCAGGTAAATCCAGGGAGGCATTCTAAATTCGATGCTATTTGGAGTGGCCCCTACATGGTCACAAGATGCAAGAGTAGCAATGCCTTCAAATTATCTATGTTGGATGGAGAGGAGATTTTGATTCCAATTAATGGAATCTATCTTAGACATTTTTAATAAAGGAAAAGGTTTCACCATTGTAAATATTAGCCTAGGATTTTAATTCCTCTAAGTGTGTATGCACATTGTCTTGTTGTAGTGTAGGTTTTAATTTCCCTAAGTTCTTCGGCACAGGTCTCATTGCTCCTTGGTTGAGTCATTGTGTAGTTCAGTGTGCCTCTAAAGGTGAATGTGTGCCTATAGTCCATTTCAAGAAATAGGTGAATGCTCTAGGTCAAAACAATTCTCTACTCTCAGAAAATCTCACCTTCAAGATTTTAATATAAAATTGAGCAAGCGGTGGAGAAGGCTTAGGGCCAACAGGTCACAAGTATCTGGGCTCAAGGTGTAGGAATAGGATCAATATTGGGCTATCAATTAATGATTCCATGCCCAATGGATACAACAAAGGTAGTTAATCTTTTAATCTAGTAGGCAGGTGACCCTGCGAGTCACTAAATTGTTGACCAATTTTACCCCTGGGTAAAATTCATCAAACACGACCCTGCACAGAAGACAATCAAAGGGTCAGCTCAATCCTGTGATCTCACAATCGATCCCAAATCTAAGGGGAAGTAAGGCTTGAAAATGAAGGAACAAGGTCAGTGGTGAGCCCAAACAACATCAAAGGAGGCCAGAGGCTCATAGGTGGAAATTAGAGAAAGGGATCAAAGTTTTCAGACTTCACATACAAGTCGACTTGGGGAAAAGCAATGGATTAATGGAAGAGCTGGCAGAAGCCTCCATGCATCATCTCGGTGCATCTTTAAAGGAAAAATCTAGAGGAAGGTCCCAAACATGGGCCAGCTTGCCACGTAGTCAGGGACCGAGAAGGCAATATGCCCGAATTGGCTAGGTACAACAAGGTTAGCAGAAGCTTCCACATGCCTCATCTGCGTAAATTTAAAGGCAAAATATGGAGCGGGTTACTAAATGAGGGCCAACCCTTGACATGTCCCAAGTTTGAAAAAGGGACACTAGTCGTTGAAAATTCCAAGGTCGGGATAGGCCGAAGGAAGCCTCCACATGTCAGTTCAACGTAACTTTAGAGTTAAAATTCAGAGGTGGTCCCCAAACAAGCGCAGGCTCGCCGTGTGGCCAGAAGTCAAAAAAGGGGTCAGTTCAGCCATTGAATTGACTAAGTAAAGGAAAACCAGTGGAAATCCCCACGTGTCCCTGCGGTGCTCTTTTAGGGGGCGAATCCAAAAGCAGGTCCCAAATGTGCACTGAGCCTCCATGTTTCTCGGGTTAGGCATAGTGTCTCCACCCATAAGAGGGGATTAGGTAGAATACAAAGGAAATGGTATAGGCCAAAGGAAGCCACCACATGTCAGTTCGACACAACTTCAGGAGTGAAAGGAGGTAGTATAATCTTAAGAATATGTAAGGCTCCATGTAGATCTCAAGGGGTAGACTCCAAATCCAAAGTATGTTAGGAAAAATATTTGGTGAATCATAAAGCTTGCAAATATTTTTAAATGCTTGGATCTTAAAATATTGTGAGAGCCCACAATGGGTGCTCGACCGTGATCTTCAGATGACCTCGACTATGACTAGAGTAAATATAGGCCACCATTCTTAAGGCTGTCACATTTCTCACCCACCGCCGTAATGAGGTTTTTCTTACCAAACAAGAAACAGTAATGGAGGCGTGGGTTGTGTCATGAGACCCATTAATTTCACAGGTGGATTCAATGCATCGCTTGGGTGGTTGAATAAGAGTCGAGATTTCTTATACCTCCTTCTCTCATTCTTCCTATATATTGTAAGGAGGTATATTTTTCTAAGGGTTGGACATTATTTCCTTGTACCCTCCCCTCTTCTCTACCCTGTAGGTGAATTTGTGGAGTTTTCAAGCCTCCCATTTAGATTGTAATACAAATTTTTCCTCTTGGCCATTGTAGTGCACTGTATCAACTCTGGAGCAATAATGCATGTTTGTGGATGCTTTTCAACCCTATCTTGTGTTCATCGCCTTCTTCCTGATCTCTCATTACAGTCTTGGTTATCTGTGCATGGTTGTTGTATTAATTTTTTATGGTTTATGTTTATTACAAAGCAGGTGTTCATCATTCCTTTGGTGCATCACCCTTGTTATTTTAGGTTTTATTTCTTGTATCTTCTTAACCCTATCTCCTTGGCAAGTTAAAGTAGGTTTTAGAGTAGATCTTATGCAATACTAATGTGTGTACCTAAACAGAGGAATAGGAACTGGACTTCATCCAGAGATATCTCTCGACTCGCAAAGTCCTACACTTTGAGAGATGCTCCATGTTATGTAATCACACTGAGATTCTCAGCCCATCGAGTTACAAACATTCAGGGGTGCTATGATTATGCATCAACAGTTCCTTCTTCACTGTCTCAAGTACCACCTATACAATCTACTCAAACCAAGAAACCTCCTCTAAAAATCAATGAAACACCTGCTCTTACTGAGTCATCTAAAATATTACCAAATGAAACTAATATATCATCTCTCAAGGATTTTTCTCCATCACCTCGTCTTGCTAAGTTATCTATAACATTACCAATTCAATCTAATCCACCTCCTCTAAAGCTCATTTGAACTTGTCCTCCACTCAAGTCCTCTAAAATGATATCAAATAATCCACCATTGTGAAAGGTCCCTCCCCAATCACCATTTCAACAACCAATCACTTTTTTATAATAAACTACTCTCTCTACTGATGGTCAAGACACATTTCAAACTCTTTCATAGTTGCATGGTACTAATGTTATTTCAACTGCTTGATGACCCCTTCATCTTTGGTAGGTGAAATTTCTCACCTCATTACCCTATGAAAAACTCTTGTGTAAGGGTTCACACTTGACTGTTGAGGGAATCCTATACACATGAACCTCACACGCTGCACAGTAGACACTACACATTACAGATCTTCACACATAATGAAATTTTGTACATATAAACCATCCTCCATTTCCATCTACTTAGCATCACCCACACAAATATACTCTATACATCTTGTAATATGAAATATAAATTATATATCTTTACACATTATTCAATTTTGTACATATACATCATTCTCATCTTTCATCTACTATGCCTCATCCTCACTTTGTTCTTTGTACACCCACACATTGCACACATTCTACACACTATATTATTATAAATCTTTAGATTATGTATACCTTACATTACACACTACACTTAGACACTACACTTAAACACTACACAGTCCACATTACACACTATACACTTTACACATCGCGGACCTATTACAATTTTCTCATCACCACAACTATTCAACATTTTACCCATCACATATTACACGATGCACTACATAGAACATACTTCTCACATATTCTTATTGCCATAAAACCCCCACACATCACGCATCTCTCATACAATCAACACAATACAATACCTTATAAAGCACTCTAGTCCAATGGTTCATACTCGACAGATGAGGGTCTAAATAAAAATTGAACCTTGCCTCATCACACCAACATCAATATACAATTTGATATTCACAATCATTCAATCAACCCATTTTTTATCAAACTATGTGACATTATTATCCATCACCTTATTCACCACATATCGTGATACACACTTTTAGGCTAAATCATTACCCCTTTTCTAGCATCTTATCCATACATATCGTGATATATGCTTCGTGCTACATCATCGTACTCATCCATTTTGTGATATACATCGTGTGCTACATCATGACGCTTACTAGCATATTACTCACTAATCTATTGATATATTATTTAGGCTAGATCATCACATGTTTTAAATCCATCATCTTTATGTCATGTACAATACCATCGATGCATTACAATTCTACAAATATCACTCGATTCATCACCCCTTTTATACATACAACACTTCACTAAAACCATTTACCAATGATACACTCTTGTTTACAATTTATTTCAGACTCCTGAGGGGGCATAAATAAATGAACCTCATTTCATGTATATACATGCACTTTGGGGGTACATTACTCTTGTCATTCACATTACATTCCATTCCATCTCATCTAGAACATACTACATATCTTGGTCACATTTACTCTTGATTACTTCTATTTGTACATGTTCATTGTATTATACATGCGTCATTATATTTCCATACACACATGCATGTTCACTTACATGTCTATTTGTGATCGCAAATGATACAGATTCATTACACACAACATTGATTCTTGGCACAATACCTATTACTAGTCCCATAGTGGCTCCTAGGGGAATCCACTTTTGTACACTACAGGCGTTATTGTTTCATTTTGTTTAATAACACGTTAATTTATCATATTATACATGATTTGACATACTTTTTATCTTTCTGACATGCTAACGTGTGCTTCATCCGTAGCATTTGTTTTGTAGGACTATTTAATTTTAATTCCATGGTTGTCTGTTACATTTCTTGTTTGCCTTTACTTGTCGTTGTTTCTGGGATTTTCCCTATGTCTTTCTTGTTCTCTGATTACTTGTGGCAACTATGGCCTTGATTGTCTTATGACATCATGAGAGATGTCCCATGCGTGTAAACCACTATTCATGGTCTACATTTTCTTCTTCTTACATCTTAGCTTATACATTTTCTTCTTAGATTACATTTCATATTATACATGAGTGTTTGTCTACTTGTACTAACACTTATTTTCCTAGGAACTTGTTTACAAGTGCCTTGGTTTCCACCAAGCACATTCCCTTCCCCCTCCAGGGCATAGTTTTAGCATAGTGGTCAGTCCTCTTTTGGGTAGCATACTCCTTCAGCAATTCCACATGCACCCAAAATGAGAGGGGCATCATTTGGGTGAATACGTTACCCCATAGAGTGATATATACATAACAAGATGCCGATAAAACATAATTTTCAGTTTTAGACAAGGCTCAAAATCAGACTTGGGTCCTTAGCGAAGCAGTTATTCCTGGATGCCTAAGACTATGGGGCAATAAAATGGTATTTCTTGGATGTCTGAGACAAGAGGATGGTTATACAATGATAGGTAGTTTATCGCAATCTACAGAACTCCATACACAATGGATTTTATAGGGAGGATAGTCCTTGGCACATGCACACCATCTATAGTGGTGTTTTACACAATGAGAAGCAATTAAAGGTTGGTGGACGACACCAGACAATTCGCCCTACACTTCTTCCATTACACTAGAATGAGATCACCTGAAAAACTCATGTGTCGAAATCATCTATAGGATCCTTTCTGTAACTTTTTCTCATCACGAATCAGGTTTATATGTTCCTTTTTATTTTTCAAAATTTTTATATACTTTACTTTCACACTTTTTACATATAAATGCGTATTTGAATAATTTTTGGCTTCTCTTTCCTAGGCCCATCTCTATGTGAAGCGGTAGTCAACATTAACAAGAATAAAAACATCACACACATTGACATCAACAAAAAGTACATTTTGACAACTACACAAGCGCTTCTTCCCTAGGTTCATTTTTGTCATCAGTTTTCACACGTTCTCATCTTTAGCATCCTTGCTTCACCTTTTTATCATTCCAAACTTTGTCTAGTCCCTCGACATGTTTTCTACATTGATCTACATGGATATTAGGTACATATCTATATCTATTTTATGTTACCGATCTTTTCACTCACCAACATAAAGTCAGGAAAAATGTAGACATATAATCGTGCACTATGGGTAATTATCTAGTCTTGAATAGATACTATTATTCATTTGATTCCTATGCAAGAAAAGTAATAATTAACTAGTGTCTTTGGCCACCTTTCTTTGCTTTCTATTTCTACTTTTAGTCTTGCACTCTTACTTTCTCAGTCTTCCTTTTTTACTCTTCAACATTTGTTATCCTAGACACTAGCACCCAACCAGGACATTAGCACTAGGCGCCCTCATCCCCTTTAGGCGCTCATGTCCCCTTTATAGTTTTCTCTATCTTTTGGGTCCTTTCTAGCCATTTAAGCATCTTATATTTTTGGTAGTCAACCTTATCAGGGTTAATTATGAAATTCAAGTGAAGGAATCATGTAAATATAGAGTTATGTGATTGTAATAAAGGACCAAACACTAAGCACTATCTATCACATCCTAAGGTTACATCCATTGAGCCATTTAGGAGCTCCATTGCATCCATATAGCTCCATCACAAGGGACACAAAGGATAGTTTTTTGTATCACACTTCATAGGAGGGAATTTCATTCTATTCTATGCAGACATTTAATATATTATATATTTAGCTACTTTCTCATTATTCCAAGTGCGACGTGCACAAGAGCAACCCACGGCACAAATTTTGCACACACAAAAAAATACATCAGGTCTGAGATGTAGTGGCCTAAGTGATGGGCCCGCGAATGTAGGGTGCTAGAAGAGCCCGTGAAGCTACAATATATCTTTAGCACCCAGGATCATGACTTAGTCATTTCTATTTTAAAGGCTATTTTTGGAGTTAGTGTGCTGAGAACACAAAGACATAAAGAATTTTGGTCCATGCAATGGTATTTTGGGAATAAACAACAACTAAGCATCATGCATATTTTAAGCTAATAATAGGAATTCTACTCAGAGTTAACTAAATGAAGTCTATTCTTAAGAGAACTTGCATGTTGTGCATCCTTTTGAAAAGGCGCATGGCTATTATTAGCATGTGACCTAATTTGAGAAGTGCATGGGTGGTGAAGGGAAAATCCCCACCCCTGTGTGTGTGTGTGTGCGTGCGTGCGCGCATGCACGTGCGTGCGTGTTGATTTGCACAGTTTTGTGTGTGTAAAAATGTAGAGTTATGTTGTTTTTTTTTGTCATGTGCATGACTGATGGAGATACATATGTAATGTAAGAAGCTTTTTTGTTCTACAGTATTTAATACAATGGTTTATATTGGGTGGATAATTGTTTTAAACATGACTGAATCTGGTTTTTGCATGGTAAATCTTGTTATAGTCATTGTTTAGTTCATCTTACATATACTCCAAGATTTAGAGATGGTTTATGAACTATTTTTTTTCCTATTAGTAATGAATATGAATACCTATATGCACCATAATGCTAAAATTCTATATAATAAACTCTAAAGAGGGAAAAGGTGCCTTTGCACACTTTGGGTGAGCACTCAACTCAGGCTGAGTGATGTGCTAACATGCCTAGGTTATTCACAGTGAATTCTAGGCTACATCATTGGTTCCATTACTGGGACCTCTATTTTAGTTGTTTTCAGGATGTTTCATAATGAAGATGTATTGGTTGACCTTAGCAAGTGTTGAGAAGTGGATAGTAGATATGGAAGAAGAGTTCGCTTAGAGATTCAACACTGGATCTGAGTTCGAGGTACGCACTTGGGTCAAACAAAATTTGTATGACTATCTATATGAGAGATTATTTGGTATCTTTCCCATAGAACTATATGAGTGGCTAGTTTCTTATGCATGTAAAAGGAATTGGAGGTTTCACACACTTGTTTGGACGCAAGAAGAATTTCAAGTTTTCTATGATGCTAATCTAATTTGGATGTGCATTATGGATAATTGGTTCTGTGGTGTTCTAAATAACTATATTTTGGAGTACTCAATCTCCACTTACTATTGTCTAGAGGTAGTCGAGTTTCAATTTTTAAGTTATCCCAGGGGAGAATATCTACACGTAATTCCAATGGCGATGAAGATCTTGATGGTAAATCTGAATTTGGAAGAGAATTCAATGGCTATATAAACCCCACCAAGTCCGTGGGCAAGAGCAATTGTGGTGAAGGATGGCGGACCTAGCGGTAGAGAGTAAAAGAAAAGAAACATGGCTTAAGTTAAATGAGGCATGTGAGATGGATTTAGAGAAGCAACATGAGCTTGTAGAATGCATGGTGTTGTGGAGATATTTGGTTCATGAAGGATTTGGAGCTCACGTAGAGAACATGGATTTAGAGCATCTGGAACTCCCCCATTTGGGCAAGCATGAAAAGAAACCCTTGTCAGCCTCTTATGAGAGTGTGCCAGTAGAGACAACATGGGCCATGGGAAGGCACCTAAAGCTACCTAGAAACCTAGCCCTTGCACTTGGTTTTTCAGTTTCTAGTACAGCCAGTAGTCAGCAGGCTAGTTTTGGCAGTAGAGTAGCAAGAGGTAGAGTTGAATTATCAGCAAGTTCAGGAGTGAATCAAATAGAAAGTACATTTATGGCTAGGTATATGTCTTCCCTATTATTTGGAGGATTTTTTGGAGGAAAGAGGCATCGTCGGTGTAAAACACAGGCGCACAGAACTTTGGACTCACATCGCGGAGTAGCACAGCTTCGCAGACTGTAGGAGTTTAGTTTATCACCACTGTAAAGACACATTGTAGTGCATCCTCTTGTTTAATTCTTGTTATAGGTGGAGGATTAGGAGAAACAAGTGGCTTGGGATCTAGCAAATATGGTGAATTTGGAGGTGGAGGTAACAGAGGAGGTTCTGAATATGGTTGGCATGGTCCTCACCATCCCCATAATAATTACATGGAGATGTCACTTTATCTCCTAGATTATAGGGGAATAGAATATGTTGTTGAGGATGTCCATATGTGTCAGATATTTTGGCATGCGGAAGGAGTTACAACTTCAAAGCTCAAGGCTAGTTAGCTTGCAACTAAGTTACAGTGTCCATGCACATCTAGTACGAGAATTTTGACCCTGATCAAACTTGTGTGGATTATAAAGCTTTACGAGATGCTTTCATTAAAGAATTTTATATATTTTAGTTTGAGAATAAAATTATAAGTGCACTCAAAGATATCCAGTAGGGCACTAGTGAGAGTATCCAAGAATATGATGCTTGTTTTGAAACATTCTTGTCTAAACTATCAGATGATATCCATGAAAGTAGCATGCACAATGGTTTTTAGGAGTCCTAATCATGTCTTTTAGGAGGAAACTCTCACATAAGACTTATATGTGCTGAGGTAGTCAAGAGCATAAACACTGGAGTAAGCCCATTACTGAAAGCTCAGATTACGGAAATGAAAAGAGTTACAAAAAATATCAGCCAATACAACACATGAGACATGCAATGGAATTTGGTGCATAGATTGTGAAGTAGAGGGGCATACTAAGGACATTAGATCGGTGCGCTCCTTGTTACTGGAATGTGAGATATGTTATTTAGACCATGATGCAAGTCATTTTCCATTATTACAATGCGCAATAAGAAAGAACATGTCCTACAACTATAAAATTTTCATGTCCACAACTCATAATACTGAATATTACAGGTTAATTGATCAGATCCAAGATGCCATTGATATTGGTGTATGAAAAACTGGAGTTTCGAATAACTCTAAGGATAAAAGTGAGACACATGATCATGATCAAACTCAAGGGCACTATGATCAAAATGAAGGGTTCTTTAATGGAGGCCATGGTAGAGGTCAAGGATACCATGGTGGATTCAGAGGCTGTGGCTGTGGCAGTGGAAGAAGTGAGTTTCATCATGGAACATGCTATATGTGCGGATCCCCTGACCATTACAAGCATGGATGTTATCAAATGATTAGTTTTTTTTTGTAGAAAGAATCATAACTATGAATATTTCCCAAACTTATATGAACATTTGAGCAAGATGCACAAACAGGAGATCAAGGGTGCAGAGATGCTTAGAATACATTGCTTCGTGGAAAACCAATGGCTGTCGAAGTTAGCATTGGATCCTAAAGTATTACCTGTGAAGATTACTACACGTGTTGAGATTGTGCGCTAGAGAAACATTGCAATAGAAGAATACCATTACTAAGGAGGAGGTTTTAAATGTGAAATACCCAAAATATACACATCAGAAAGAGGTTTATCAAGAAACCATGGAGGTACTTAGAAATATGCATAGTGAAATAGAATGTTTAAAGGAACAGTCACAGAAGTTGGAACAGAGGAAAGAAGCTGAGACTTTCCAGTCGGATGTTGATGATCGGAAGGAAGTATGCAAGATGTTGTGTTAAGAGAATATTATTCCTTTATTAGCGACTTGGTTAAAAGGAAAAACTCTATGCGTTAGTATTGAGAATTGATGGATGATTTTACATGTAAATCTCCCTCCCCATTGCTTGGATTATGATAAGGAGATCAATCTGAATGTTTTTGTGGATGGGTGGCTTTTGAACAATATCTTGATCAACACATGCACAAAAGTGAATGTGCTTACTTTACATGCATGGGTTTAGATGGGAAGACCTCCATTCTAGTTGTCTTCCAATGTGTTGTATATGGAAAATCAGACTAAGGCCATGCCAATTGGAGTATTGAAGGATGCATCCATTACTATATAAGGCAAAAAGTTCATTGGGGACTTTAAGGTCTTAGCCCTTGTAGAAGTGGACAACTTCCCATCTTTACTTGGGCGCCCTTGGTGATATGCAAATAATGATAATCTATAGTTCAATAAGGGATATATCAGTTTTGAGAACAAGAAAGAACGAGTTACTATCCCTTTGATAGATAGGAAATCTACACCTTATGTTGAACCCTTAAGTGAAGAAGACCTGAACAAAATTTATGTGCAAACCATTCAAGATCTAGAAGCGCTTGAGCCATCTAAGGAAGGAATTCTCCAGTGGAATAATGCACAATACATTAGTGATACTACAAGTATTTCCTATTAAAATTGGGCACATGGCACTTACGAGATGGTTTGGCACGAGGTAAGAAGTACAACTACATGCGTAAGCAGACCACACTATGTTAGCTAGTTAGGAAACAACCATGTACCTCGATACACTGGCGAGGGAAACCCTATAGTATTCCTATGAGCCATGGAAGTACAGTGGAAGGATTAGGTTGATAGAAGTAATATCTCATAGGGGTGGTTCATAGGGATAATCTCATAGAATGGAGAGAAGTGAAAATTTCTTTCTCAACCCAGTTTCTCAGGAGTAATGCACCTAATTAAATCTATGAATATCATGGTAATAATCATGTTCAACACCTTGCTTAGTAGTGTGAGAGACTCTAGACAAAGGGGTAGGAATATTTACCACCTACGTTGTGGGTGTACAAACTTTATTTCACCTTGTGAGGCTGTGCACACTATTGGTATGTTTATGTGGAGTTACATAGAGAGACTGGAAATTGGCAAGACTTGACTGGAGGAATGATCCAAACTTTTGAATACTTCTCCACTAAACCTCCAGTGAAAGAGGAATTGAAGGTTATGAATCAATTGACTATGGGAGATATTGAAAACGCTAAAGAACTCATTTAGGAGTTATTTGGTGAGTCAGATATAGAAGCATGTTTTGAAGAAGTAGATGACATAGATGTAAAATTGCTTGAGTGTGCTTTCCTAGACAAGGAGAAAGGAAAGATGGTCTTATGGTGGATGATGAATAAGTGGAAAATTTTGACATAGATCATTCATAGGGTTGAAAGGAATGATAACCAAATCATACCAAGCCAAGAACACAGATGCTAATCAAACATCATGATCAATAAGATGAAAGTAATTCACCGGAATAACTTTACATAAACCTTTGCAAAAAAATGAGAAGCAATATCATATATTATTATAGAACTCAATGCAATACATTGAGAATGGGCCTTGCTTAAATAGGTAAGTAATAACAATCTAAGAACTAGTCAAGGTCGTAGATCAAGCCATAAATCAAGGAAATAACTAGTCATAAAAAAACTAGTCAAGACCATAGATCAAGGAAAGAACTATACCTAACAACTAGATAATATCTCCTAATATCTAAATAAGATAAAAGAAATATCCACACACATAAGTGGGTGAGGATAAATACAATAAAGGTAAATAAAGTACCTAGGTGAACATGAGCTATTGTAAATACCTACTCTAACACCCCCCCTTAAGTGAAGCTAGGGGCCAAAATAGAAGTGGCATGTCCACAGTATGAGTCCCAGAAACTAGGCCTGATGAGGTACTCATGTACAATAACTGGGAAAAAGAGACATTGCAAGGTACCCAAAACCAGTAACAACAAAGTAAAGAGAGTAAAAACTCGCTCCAAGGCATCCCAAGAAGCTCAACTCAAAAAACTTGTACAATGCTAAAGAAGTTTGGTGTGCACTGTGGTCTGAATCCACTGCTCAATCACAAAACTAAAAAAAATTGACACTGGGTTTCACCAGAATAGCTCCATACAAGGAGACTATCAACGGAGTGATGTCGAAAGGGAAAAAAAAGAAACACCAAACATAATTCGATCAACTGCTGCAAATGGGTGTGCCACGATCCAAGAACAAAAACAAAAGCAACAAGGCAAGGACACAAAATCCAGAGTGTCACGATCCAAGAAAATCCAAGGTAACAAGGAAAGGACACGAAACTTGATCCAAGAAAATCCAAGGTAGCAAGGAAAGGACACGAAACTTGAAGAATCAGGTTCAACACCACACCCTCCCATACTGCTGAATGGGTGGAGTGATGCTATAAATCTGTATGAGTTGCCAAAAAACAACTACTCGAACACTGAAAAAATAACACTGGGCTCCACCAGAATAGCTCCCGCATAAGAGAGACTGTCAACATGGCAAAGTGTCAAAAATACAGATACAAAATCTCTCAACAAATAAGAGAGATACACTACACTTGCTAAAGAAAAATTCTCAAAATAAGAAGCATCACAATGCACAAGGTATAGAAAGTGGAGCAAGAGGCCGAATGGTGGAGGAGCCACACATGTAGAGTCCTCTCAACGAATGCCTATGTCACCACCAAGAGTGATTAGATATCCACCCCAAATCAACATGGATGGATGAAGAAGATGCCTGCATATGACTTGGTGTAAAATGTACACAATGGGTGAATGCAAAAGAACATCAGAATGTGTATCATGTTGATCATGTCTGATAGCTAAAATCTCAATTTTCTCAAGCCTGAGTGAAGGTACAGAACTCATGTGTTGCTCATGATCCTCAGAAAGAGTCAAGCGAATAGAAAAAGGAGCTCTGTCAATGTGTGATCTCAATGAAGTATCTGCTCGAAAACCAATGTCATGACAAGAATTCCACTTAACATGTGGAATAGAGGAAACAATACCCTGTGAATTTCTGTCAATGACTCCACTAGTGAGACCCATAGAATAAAGCATGTGAGAACTGAATCCAGTGGTATGCTTCTTAAAAAATCCATGCATCTGAGCATAAGTAGGATACACAACATGTGGTACTGAGATGTGGAAGAGCATGCAGTAATAAGCCTCACAGGTTTAGAAGCATCAAAAGTAGGTTCATGCTCAAAGACTGACAGATCAATGTCAGTGGGTACAAGAGCAACAACTGCAAGTGGACTAGGAGCATGGATATGGTTGTCCATAATATGATGGTGATGTTGTAGGCTAGCAAGTTTGTTCTGTAGGGAGTGTATTATTGTATCCTTATCATGAATGAGTGATTGTAGAAGAGAATTTCACTTCTTGAGTGATCTATTTTCTTCCACAAATTTTGCAATATCCTCTTGAAGTCCACATACTTCAGAGAAAAGCATATCATTCTCAGAATTCATGATAGGTACTGCAACTCCCAAAAATTTAGGACGTCGGGCTCAACCGAAATTGCATCCACAATTGATTACAACACTCCTCCATATTTTCCACTTTATAATTATAGTTCAAGTCTAAAAATAAATAACTCCAATGGAAAGAGCATGAAAAAACAAGCACTTTTGCAAAAAATTGCACTTAAAACCAAGTTACCGATCAAAAGTTACAAGCTTTACAAGATTATGCTCTACTTATTTATTTTAGTTGCCACTAAAACAAAATAAATTGTTGTTTCCTTCACCACACAAACATTAAAGGGGGCTGAAGTTAAGCACCTACTAGTAGGAATCACAAGCTTTAAGCCCTCATAGGACCATACCATATGACCAAGGGCTAAGGATTTTAATAATATCATATAGAATCGGCCTTGCTTAAATAGGCAAGGAATAAAAATATAAGAACCAGTCAAGGTCGTAGATCAAGCCATAAATCAAGGAAATAACTAATCATCAAAAAACTAGTCAAGAATATAGATTTAGTAGAGAACTAGACACCAAGGATCTAGTCAATACCATATATCAAGGAAAGAACTAGTCAATACCATAGATCAAGGAAAGAATTATACCTAACAACTAGATAATATCTCCTAATATCTAAATAAGATAAAATAAATATCCACACACATAAGTGGGTGAGGATAAATACAATAAAGGTAAATAAAGTACCTAGGTGAACATGAGATAATTTAAATACCTACTCTAACAAGGGTACCCACGAGGTCTTAGACAATGAGGATGAGAAGGCACGTGCCTACCATGAAGCTATGAAACAAAAGAATGAGAACATTGGCACGAATGTTGAACCTAAGGAGGCCATAATTGGAGATTACTGGTCTGACTCTGAAGTGGATAAGATAATTGATTTCCTATGTGATTTCCAGGACTTGTTTCCTAGGGGATACCATGAGTTGAAAGGAGTGCATGAATCTTTGGGAAAGATGAAAATTAAGTTAAACAAAGTTGCATTCCCGGTTAGGAAGAGACATTACAAAATGAACCCTAACCTGCACGTAAAAGTTAAAGAATAAATTAAAAAGATGTTGGAATCTTACATTATTGAGCTCATAGATGAATCTGATCGGGTTAGCCCTATGGTAATCAACATAAAGAAATATGGAAGAATCAAGATTTGTGTGGACTACAGGGACATGAATGTTGCATGTGTGATTGATCCTTTCCCTACACCATTCACTAAGGAAATATTGGAAGGCATTGCAAGGTGCAAAATTTACTCTTTTACAAATGGATTCTCTAGGTATCATCAAATAATAATTTCTAAAGAGGATCAAGAGAAGAAAAATTTCACCACTAGATGGGGAATTTTTACATACATGGTGATGCCCTTTAGATTAAATAATGTGCCTGCAGTATTTTCACGCATTATTGTTCAAGCATTCCAAGATTTTATTCACAAATTATTACATGTTTACTTAGATGATTGGACCGTGTATGGGCTTATCAAGGATAATTTTGACAATTTGTTGTTAATTTTTGAGAGGTGCACATAGTTAAGCATCTCGCTAAACATCAAGAAGTGCATATTCACTACACCTTTTGGAAATTTGCTAGGGCTTATCATCTACAAGGTGGGTTTGTTGGTAGATCTAGCTAAGGTTGCAATTATCTTAGGCTTAGAGGAGCCCACCTATCATAATGAGGTGCACAGATTCTTGGGCCACAAAGGGTATTACAGGAAGTTTATCAAAGGATATGCTAATATTTCCATGCCCTTGGAAGAGTTATTAAAAGGTAAAGGGAAGTTCTATTGGGGAGAACCGCACCAACATGCATTCAAAGCGCTGAAGGAGAGGCTTACTAAAGCACATATTCTACATTTTTCTTCATGGTATATACCTTTTCATATACATGTGGACATGTTTGGCATGGCCATTAGCGTAGTTCTATCTCAACCTAGAGAAGCTATTGTAGATCATCCTATTTGTTTTGCTGGAAGAAATTTGACTCTTGCAGAGCATAATTATACAACTACGGAGCATAAGGATTTTTCAATGATCTACACACTACATATGTTCTAATGGTACTTGCTAGCAACACATTTTGTTTTCTATACAGATAACCTAGCATTGAGATATTTGGTGAACAAGCCCATTCTACAGGGGTGCATATGCCGATGGGTTCTCTTATTCCAGGAGTTTGACTTTATAGTTGTTGTAAAGCCAAGTAAAATTAATTTTGGTCCAGATCATTTGTCAAGGATACAATCATGAGAGGACATGTAGAGTATTGAATATACAATGTTGAATGTAAAGTTATAGAGGTTGAACCAAACACCCTCAGAGTTAGAATATATTGCTTTCTTTTTATGCACAAGTATGGCTCCCCAAGGAATGAAGGATTTGGAAAATAAATAACTTGCAATTTTCATTACATCTTTCTTGTTGATCAGTGGTGACTTATACAAACTATGCTGAGATGAATTATTACGCCAGTGTGTACTGGAGCATGAGCGCACGACAATCATGGAGGTGTCTCAAGGCAGTATTGTGGATACTATGCAGGTGATGCCACTACGTGCAAGATTCTAATAGTTGGTTTATGGTGGGAGACCTTGTAAAAGGATTGAAAGGAGTATTATAAGGCGTGTAATCACTGTCAATGCCTTGGAAAACCTATATACAGAGATGAAATTCCTTTGAGGCATATTGCTAGCACAAAACCTTTTTAGAAATGGGAAATAGAATTTTTGTATGTCCCCAACCGCATGTAGAATTGGATCACGCTATGTTATCACTTATACAAATTATCTTACAAGGTAGGTGGAAGTGGCACCTACAGAGGATTGTACAACAACAAGGTTCTTGTGGGAAAATATTCTTACCAAGCATGGATGTCCTTTAATTTTGACAAGTGATAAAGGAACTCATTTCCTTAATGAGACCATTAGGATATTATTGGATGAATTTATGGTTGCACACCATAGGAAAAAACTTGTTCACCCTAAAAAAAAATGGGACTACTGAGGCTTTCAACATAATATTGAGCCAGACTTTGACAAAAAAATGTAATGTTGGAAGGAAAGACTGGGATGATAAAATTTGTGTTATGCTTTGGGCATATAGAATAACCTACAAATAGTTGAATAAGGTAGCACCCTATCAGTTGGTGTTTGGTAAAGAGGCAGTTCTACCCATGGAATTCATGTTACCTTTTTTACGTATTGCACGCACAGGAGGTCTACCTGATGAGAAAGCATTGGAAGAGAGAATTGACAAGTTGATACACTTGGATGAAAGGCACACCATAACATGATGGATTGAAAAGAAAGAAAAATCCAAGCAAAAGGCATGGTATGACATGAACATTAGGGACAAGAAGCTTGAGGTTGGGCTGATGGTATTTCTTTATGATTTGAAGTTTTTGCGCCACCTAGGAAAGCTTAAGGTGCATTGGTTGGGATTGTATGTTATCACTCATATAATTGACTCAGGAACTTGTCAACTATAGGTGCTTGATGGAATGCATTTTCCTGGTTAATTCAACAGGAGTATGTTGAAGCCATATTATAAATAAGTTTTCTTGGTGTTTGTAATAAGGCAATATTTCAATTTAGATTATATTTCCCTTACTATATTTCCTTTAGATGTGTTTCCTTCATCGTTACTATGCTTTGTCAATTTATTTTAGTGTTATGCGTAATAAGCATGCTTCGCATCATAAGTTGATTATAATCTCAAGTGTTTTTATGTGAAGAGGACTACACATACCCTTAGTGTGGGGTGGATAAAGAAGGCTAGTCTGGTACAAAATAGAAATAAACTCAAGGGTGACCATAAAGTGAACAAGTTTTGAAAAGTGGTGAAAAATTCAAGAGGATTTCTCAAAGTTAAAGACCGTGCATAAGGCGGTGAGTGCTAAGTATAACGCAAGGAGGCTACAACATTTGAGACTATGTATGTTTGGGTCACATTAGATAAATACTTAGGTATAAGGAAGCGCATGTAGAGGAGATCTGTGACAGATAAATAGTGGCATCTCAGAAATTTATGGCTGAGGTACAATAGTTTGAGGTGCGAGAGATTGGGGCATGGGGTAAAGAGGCACAAAATGCATTCAAATGGAATTAATGTCATGTACGGTAGTTGGTGGAGTAATTAATGAAGGTATTTTTTGAAACTTGGTTTAAAGCTGACGTTTGTAATGGAATTTGTTACCTTATGATTTTGAAGACAATGAACACTCTATAAAACGAGTTACCTTGGTAGTGACAAAACACGACATGCTGGTTGTTGTGAGGAAACATCACATGGATCAGATCAAGGGCATTGGGAATCTCATTTCCATGAAGGTGGATGTCATGGATGGGATAGTCTTAGGTATGGCCAACATCCTTCAGATTTTGAAAAGTGAGGGCGGAAACATGACTCTGGAGGAATTAGATGGCATCGATGTGGACATACCTACCAAGGAAAATTTAGAGCTTAAGGATTGGTATGAATTTGAGGGAGAAATTCAAATTGAATGTCCATAATTCATTCTCCCAGAATAAGAAAAGGGTACACAATAAGACACCTCACCATATTCTTTATTCTTTATTATTTCATTCATTTATCCTATATTATTTGGAGTGACAAGGTGAATACCCATTTCCAGGGTGGAAATCCATTTTAGTCTGGGGTAATGTTGGATGGACAAAAATGGCCTAAGTGTTGGGTACGCGAATTTAGGGCACTAGAAGAGCGTGTGACACTACAATATATCTAGAGCGCCCAGAATCAGGAGTTAGTTGTTTTTGTTTTAAAGGCTATTTTTGGAGTTAGCGTGTTGAGCACACAAAAACATGAGGATTGGAAGTCAAGGAAATGGAATTTTGGGAACAAGCAACAACTGAGCGCCATGCACAGTTTAATCTAATAATAGAATTTCTAATTAGAGTTAACTATAGGAAGTCTATTCTTAAGAGCACATGCATGTTGTGCATCCTTGTGTAAAGGTGCATGACTATTATTAGCATGTGACCTATTTTGAGAAGTATATGAGAGGTGAAGGGAAATTCCCCACCCCTATTTATATGTATTGACTTGCATGGTTTTGTGTGTGTGAAATTGTCGAGTTATGTTGCTGGTTTTTTCGTGCACATGACTCATGGAAATACTTATGTAATGTAAAAAGCTTCTGTTTTCTATAGTATTTAATAAAATGGTTCATATTGACTAGATAATGGTGTTGAATATGACTAAATCTAGTTCTTGCATGGTAAATCTTGTTATAGTCATTGTTTAGTTCATCTTACATATACTCTGAGATCTAGATATGGTTTATACACTAATGTTGTTTACTATTGGTAATGAATCTAATTACCTATATGGACCATCATGATAATATTTTGTAAAAGCAACTCTAAAGAGGGAGATGGCTCCTTTGCGCGCTTCTCATGAGTACTTAACTCACGTTGAGTGATGTGCCAGCATGCCTGGGTTATTCATAGTGAATTCTAGGCTGCATCAGTGTCAGCTAAGGACAATCTGACCCCTCATTTTACATCTTTAATTTTTAGGATTTAATGTCTATTTGAGGGTTTTGCAAGTATATTATTTACTTCATGTTTTCAGTAACCTAGGCAATCAATTTGTGAATTCATAGCGACAAAAGGAGAGCATCAACGAACATCTTGCAACTATGAGAATTTAGGTTTCTAAGCAATTCCGTAGACCCAGGAACCTAGAAAAAGGGCTAGAGTTCCCATGGGTGTCCTTGTCCCTCTCCAGATGCCCTATTCCATCCTTTCTCCTCAGATATTCATTTTTCTTTGCTCCAGTGTGATGGTCAGTGCTTCTTGGTTCACTATTTTCCATCTCTATGCACTTTCCATAACTCTACAAATCAACTAAGGTTTTTTACCCCCTCTTTTGTAATTAGGGTTTCATAATTTCTTTATTAGTTTGCTTGGATCTACATTTTACTTATTTTTCCATTTATTTACTTCTACAATAGTATCGGATTAGGAATATAAATTACATTTGAGCTTAATCACATGTAGCTTGGGCGAATACTTGAAAATGGCATATATTTATTTCTAGGATGAATTTTTTGAGACTTATTTATATGTTTTTCAATGGAATTGAAATTTTGAGAAGGATGGGTGGAGTTTTAAGGTCTTATTATGCTTGAGATATTCTCAAAAATGGGATTTGTGATCATGACTACTAGTTATGTCTGTAAAGAATGAGTTGTGGAAAACAAGGTATGGGTTTTGTGAAAAATATTAAATTACCAAAATGTACGGATTTGAAATAGTTTTCCACTGATATCTTGTTTTCACTCCAACTCATTTCAGATATCTCATAATCATCTCCTGAAGATCATGTGGGTTTGTATAGTGCAAGCTCCTTTGGCCCTAAAAACCCGTTTTTGCCAAACTAGCTACTAAACCTCTAAATCTTTACAAAAACTTCCTAAATCAATTAAAATATTATCATGGCACATGAATACATCACCTTGATGAAATTAGGACTTTAATTTGGCTCCCAAGAATATACACCCGCTTGAGAAATGCTAAAAATAGCCTTTCCCAAGCCTGTTGAAAGATCCACCTTGAAAGGCACTATTTTGAAAAAATCATTTAGAAATTTTTAATCCTTTTTGACACATGTACAAGGGTGATACCATATAAATTAACATTATACAGATGGGGGATAATCCTGACATAGGGGATAGACTGACCTAGAGAAGTTTCAGGGAATGGTTACAATGAAAATTTTCAACCCTAGGGTAAAGTTGTCCTGTGTTCAAGTGAATTTTTCCCTTGAAAAAACACAGGACAAAAAATTGTAACATCTTGTTATGGGGTATGGGTTCCCTCAACCCATATTTACCATAATTAAAAAAATTAGAAACCAAGGAAGGGATTATGTCATAGAGGTCTTGGGAGGAGCTCCCACCATGAGATTAAAAACACTCTACATGTATGAAAATGGGCAAGCTTGTGGATTCAAAGTTTTGCGATCTCTTATTTGAAGGTTGTTTGTGGTGGATTTGCTACAGTTATTTTTAATACCCACAATAGTCCAACCATCTTCATTGATGTTCTGCAAGAGCCTCTACAATTAGATTTGAAAATATTTACTACGCACATCTAAGAAGGGGAAATCCTAAGTCTTATATATATTATATTGACACCGAAACAAGTTTTGGTAAGGTTCATGTAAAACACTATTTGGGTGTATCACTAGTGCCATACTAGAATGTAAATCATCTCCTTGAGGTTGTCAAATAAATATAATTCTACATAAACATGCCTTTTTGTTCTTCCAAAGTAAAAATTAAGAGGATATTTTGTTGTAACCATACATATTAAGAAAGATTTCAAGTAAAGTCAATGATAATATTGCATGGGAAATCAAAAAAAATCAACGTAGACCGAGACCTTGAATGTCACATGCTCCAAAACTAAAAAATCACGTCAATGAGGACACCAAAAGAAGGGAAATTTGTACATACATGGATGAGGAATTTTTTAGGATCGTGGTTGTGGTGGTGGGTTCAAAAAATCAAATAAGAAAATTTTAGTGAATAGTTTATAAAACAAAACAAATTAGTTATTTTATTTAAAGATAAACTAATAAGGAAAAGAAATAGTGAATAATTTGAAGGAAAAAACAACAGATTTCATTTTATTTTAAAAACTTTCTGTGCTAACATATATTTGATCTCCTTTTTATTTTTTTCTCACAAATGCTTATAAAATTTTATTATAAACCTTGAAACTCAGAACTAGTCTTGACATTTGCCTCCTTCAAATATGATTAGAATTTTAAGTTTTAATTTGAATATTATGAGGAAAATAGTTTGGAGTTTTTTTTTCATGTACAACTAAGAAGGTTAAGTTTTACTACAAACATTAAAATGAAAATAATAGTCTTTGAGGGTTTTTTTTCGTTGCAACCAGAATACTAAATATGACTATTTTGAATTACATTTTTAAAATAAAAATAATAATCTTAAACCTTTTTCTTTGAAATATAACTAAAGCCATAAAATTTAATTAGAAAGTTTGAAATTAAAATATATGCGAAAAGAATGCCCCACTCCTAGGAATGAGTCACTTTCGGTAAGTTTGCACAAAGGCTTCATTGCTTAAAAGGAAAAGTTTCATATAACTATTCCCCTACTATTAGTACTACTATGGGCCCAAAATGTAAATCCACATGTTTGTATATTTGTTTTCTCAAGTGTAGAATTCATGTTCCTTGAAGGGTTCCAAACTGTTTGTTATATTGACCTACAAATAATATGAAAATTCAATATGTCATTATGGTTTTTCTTTCATACACAAAAATAATGTGGAAGTATGGTAGGGTTGAAGATAGACTCAAACACATATATCTAAATATCATACATATTTTCAGGTTGAAATATTAATTAAGGATGAAAAATAACATCTAAAAAAATGTTAAATATTCTATTAGTTGATCACCAACTCAATTTTACTAGCATATGTGATCAACAATAGAATCAACACTTGCAGAACAATCTTTACATTTCTCTCATCTGCTTGCTTCCAAATTTTAAAATATAACTTCTTTTTAATCAAATTTCATTAAATGATGTTGACTTATGACATTACTAGGACGTTTCAGCTCCTCCCTTGAGTTGTTCGTCACTCCTCGTCTATTGGTCTCCACACCATTTTTCACTTATATATATTCCTCTGCAAGCTTTGAATAAAAATCATCCAATGCAATTCATTTCGCTTCTTTTTATAGACATTGGTATCAGAGATTGTAAGAGATTCTAGCGGCCTGCCTACATGGAAGAAAGGAACCTGCAGTCAAAGATAGAAGCAGACGAGTCTTTCCTTGGAGCATGTGAAACCTCAAAATCTGTGTGGGTGTGGAGTCATGAGGTTGGCGGTAGAGGAAAAGTAAACCCATGGAGACGTGGAATGGAGCTCAGACCATCAACCTGCGTGGGAATTTAGTCAGCGGCCTGCCTGTAGGAAACGTGTGGAGGCAGAGAAGACGCTCCGGCAGCAACGACTACTGTAGGAGAAACCTGTGAAGACCAAGCAACTTGCAGCACAAGAAGATCAAGGGAATATGTAAGGAGAATCTTGCAGCGACCTTAGGAAGGAGATGCTTGGCGCGTAAAAGTGTGAGGAAGTATTTCGAAAATAAGTATTTGGAAGGGGTACTTGGGTGTGCAGAGAAGCTTGTTTGAAGCGTGGAAATCCCATGACATGAATGCCAATTGGAGAAAACACAAGTTCAGCAATCTTCTTCCTGTGTCAGGCCATAACAACCAAAAATTTGTAGAACGCGAACAACCAGTCAATAAGGTAAAGTCTATGTTCCTGCGCAACAATCTGAGCGTAAATCGTGCTTGGAGATGCTAGCAGTCCTGCAAGCAACCGTGGAGACGTTCTTACAATTCACATAAATCTAGACTTTGTCCTCACCACGGGAAGTAGAAAGGACATGTTGTGACTCAACAAGATGGTGACTAAGAAGAAGAAATACCAAAATCAAAAGAAGAAGATGATGTTTCAGAGTAACCTTTGTAAAAATAATGTCATAAGGGGAGAATGTTGGTATATCACATTATTGGGACATTTCGACTCCTTCGACATGAGTTGTCTCTCTACCTCTTGCAGATTTCAATTTTATAAACACAAAGATTAATTCAATCAATATTTTATAGTTATTTTTAAAAAGCTCAATCTTACTCTAGATTGTTTAGAAAAAATACTACATATCTAATTTAAAGGTTTACACATTCATAGTTTGTATTGGCATTCCTTTTTATATAATAACATGTTCTTTCAGTCCATAATGTACCAAATTTAATGATAGTTCAGTGCCATATAGTCATGTAAACTAGATTTTGAAAATATTGTGTTATTAGTTTATGTGTTAAGTTTCCAAATATTATATAATAAAAAATTAATTGTCTATAGTCTATAAGAAGAGAGAGAATAGATTTTTTGTTAAACCTATGTGACTTTTTATGTCAATATTTCTAATGGTACTCCATAATTCATCTTGAGGATGAGAATGAAAATAATTTAAATTGTAAACTTAAATTCTTATATAAAAATTAAAAGCTCCAAGAGTGAGGGGTAGGGTATGTAAGCATATATTTTTTATTCTCACTATTACATTTATAAAATTAATTATAATAACATCCTTATTAATTTTTTAATTTAATAATACTCTTATCAATACCTTAAATTGAATTTTAATTTAACTTAATTATATTTATTAGTTTTTATTAAAGTTCATTAAATTATATTTATAATATATTCCATTAATTTCTAATTAATAAAAAAACTATTATAATAAAATTGAGTTAGATTTACTGAATTTACTACATTAATTTTAAGAGGACCACTAAACTTAATAGTTTAAATTCAATTTCCTAATGTCCTACTACTTTTCTTATTATATTTTGTTAAATTTTTATCATGTTTTTACAGCCAATTTAATATTAAATTAATTAACTAATAGATCTATATATATGAAGAAGAGCTATTATTATCTAGTTGATTTATAATCTCAAGAAACTATTAAATTGTAAACACGAATTCGTACATAGTGAATAAGAAAAAGTCATAGGTAATGGATAAATACAAAAGAACTACTAGGTTTCATCTCTGAATTTTTTAATTACATTGATTATCAATCTCTACGTGTGGTTTTTATAAATGAATCTATCTCCATTTTTATCTTCACTAATTTTAATTGTCTCTTTTAGTTGAAGTTTAAAATTTTTAAGGACTCTATTTCAAAATTTTAATGTTTTCAATATAAATGTAGTGTTCTATTTTGGTAAAATGTTCTAAAGTGAATTAATAAATTTTCTTTTATTTATTTATTTCAACATTATGTTCACTAATATTTAAGTCAATAAAACAATTATTGATGTACAACATCTCACAACGAACAATTAATCTTATATACCATATTTTGGATAGTTGATTCAATCTTGTCTTTACATGACTTAATCACTTTTTTGAAATTCTTAGCAAAAAAATTAACTGCTTTCTAAAAATATTTTTAAAATTAATTTTTTTAAGATTTTTTTTTTTTTTTATAAATTAAATTTATCATTAAAAAAAGATTAGTCGAAAGGTACCTATTACTAGCATGTACATTAGCTACTAGCATATAACATGAAATAAGGTGGTGGCTTTTTTGGTAAAGGAATTGAAATTTTCCTAAAAGGATTTAGTTATGAATGAATATTTTAAATTAAAATATAAAATATTTTATTTATATATATTTTTAATGATGCTCATTGCATAACAACAATCTGAACATAAAACATTCAAACATTTTTTTACGGTAATCTCTTATCACTTTGAAATACCAAATAACAACTGAGTTAAACAAATTTTTTAATATTTAAGTAAATATATCAATGTCATCGCTACAATTCCACACATAAGTGACACCCCAAAATAAGTTATGGAAGTATCATTCTTACTATCAATAACAATTGAAGCACATCCTAAAAAGACAAAGGAAGAATGTTTCTATGGATTCTAATCCCACTTTCAATCATAAAAAACCGATTTCATAATAATTATATTAATAAAAATTCACATATGGAACTAAAAAAATAAAAGGACAATATTGCTTAACCTTGTGCTAAATTATTCACAATAGATAAAGTTAGCTTAAAAAATAAGACTAAAAAATCTATTCATACATGGATGTATAAGGAAAATAAATAGGATACCCAAAAATATAATTCAAAACAAAAGTTAAAACAGTCCATACCTACATACAAGGGGAAAAATAGATACTACGTAAAGAATAAAAAATTCAAAAACAGAGTATAAGTTTGGACATTTAATGGAGGTTGTCTACTCAATACTATTTTTAATATAAACGAAACATTTCATCTACTCAATACTATTTTCAATTAGAACGAAGCATTTCATATGACCATGCTCCTGCTATTGTACCCATTGTTGGGCCCACCATGTAAATCCATATGCATGTATATTTGTTTGCTGCAAGTGCAGAGCTGATGGTACTTGCAGGGTTCAATGATGCCCCTGATATTGGCCTTCAAACAACATAACACCATTTAGTTTAGAAATTATGATTTTTTTTATATAGATAAAAATTATAATAAAATATTGATGTGGTAGGGTTGAAGATTGTTTCCAACCACTCTCTACAAAGCACATATATTTGTAGATTAAAATATTAAAGCACATGTTATATCTACAACTGTTAATAAATTATATACTAATTACAATTAAATCTTACTAACATATGCAATAGATAAGAACATCTAATTAATAATTAATAGAAGAAATGAAATACCCGGCTACAATTACAGCCATTGCAATGGTGGCTCCCACAACTAATCCTGTCATTTCTCCACTCTGTTCACAGACAAATTATACACTATGTCACCATAAAATATTAAACTTATTTTTATATACTTGCATCTAAAATTTATTTATAAACTACCAACTTATATATATATATATATATATATATATATATATATATATATATATATATATATATATATATATATATATATATATATATATATATATATATATATATATATATATATATATATATAGTGCTTGGCTGCTTAGCCTAAGAAATCTACCCACTTCACTATAGGCAAAGGTGGTCCAGGAACCCGATTTTGTTTTTACTTTATATCATTTAACTTATAAACATTGAATTTATTGGTCTATAAGGGGAAAGGACTTTCTTGGGCTTGTGTTTCTTGAGGAGATTCACACCACTCTTTAATTCCGACTAGATGCTTTTGATAATGAAAGCTTTGTGTTGGGTGACACCATGGCAATAGTGTGTGGACCTCTATTGGAAGAGGAACACAATGGCACTGGGATCTATAATCCTAGAATGATAACTGTGTATGGAGGTTTCCATAAAACATTCCTAGACACAGCTAATTAGGGGGCAAAAAGGCTCTGTCAGGTATCTAATCCCATGGTCCATGCAAAACAACTTCGACTATGATATTTAGGGAGGAGGTGATCAAAAGTCAATGCTATTTCTAGAGTTGTGCCCTGATCTATGAGTTTAGCAGCTTTTGGTCTAGACTTCCAGTTCTAAACTAATGGACTTCTTTCATTGAAAAGCATTTATAGATTTCTTAGCAAATTTTTGGTTGCTGATTCCAAGACTAAGAAATAATCCCAGACAACCTTTTACCATATATAGGTATACTTGGATACCTCAATTGACCTCATAATTACTATCGATAGTAAGGTTATGATGTGATCGTGGACTTAACCACTTGATTATGAAGGGATTCCCTTCAGATACAATTTCTAAGTGTTTTTCTTTGGATCATGCAGGCATTAATTGGCACGACATGAAATGCAAGGTGAATGGAAGGGTGTCATGGTGGAAGGAGATCTTTCCTCGTTGTTTCGTGGTGAAAGGAAATATGAAAATAGATTTTGAATTTGATTTGGAGACAAAATTTAGAACATATAGTTTTGGCCACTCAATTTGAAGAAAAGGAGGAGGAAAAGGAAGAGTTGTTGTAGTCAATAGTAGAGGAAAAGTTGGACAAGATGGACCCTGATTCAGAGACAAGATCAACGGCAACGTGAGGGGAACTTCTAGGAGCTCAAGTGGATCTACTACAGTTGGGGCCAATGGACAACATGAAAGGAAGAATAATATATCATATTGGTCCCTAGCCTTTCATGTCCAGATGGAAGTGGTTATTAAAGTTTCTTCATAAGACGATGCTAAAGATTGTATGGTTATAGATAAAAAAAGAAAAGGACAAACAAGAATTATGTTGCATTCTCAAAAATAAATTGACGTCTATAGTAGTATGTTTCATTTATTTATGATTTTGTAATTTTACTCGTCTTGGGTTCAAGATGTTATTTCTTTTTTCTGATTGTGTGTGTCATGTGCCTGTTATTTCGGTGTATAAATGTCGAGTCTTCTTAAAAAACTCCCCTCTACCAATAATAATAAAAATTAAATACTTGAATAACATTTATACAATCAAAATATTGTTTTTTTTTCAATTTTAGCATAATAATGAGAATGTATTCTTTCATTCCACAAAGTATCCGAGAGTGATAAGATAGACACTAGATATTAGGAAGAGTTTATACAATTGACAAGTTATCTTGGTTTCCCTTTATAATATAGTAATAAGAATATGTTCTTTGATCTATAATGCACCGTTAAATGATATTTCAACGTTCTCAAAATATCTTGTTTAAAATCTTATATTGGCAGGTTTAACAGTTCTATGGATGTTTTATAGAAATTTAAGTAATTCATATATTAATAAGGTGTTGATTGATGAATATGGATTTATAAAAGTATAACCAGAGAGGGGTGTGAGGGGCTGTTGATAACCGGACATGATATGCAAAATCTAGACATTATGTGAATGAAAACAAGAAAGAAAGGATATTTATGTACCGCTCTATTATCAGTGGCCACTCCACAAACAACAAACATCAATAGAAATGCGATCAGAAACTCCACTACGAATGACTGCATGTCTGATCCTGTTGGCACAATTGCTACCATGTTTTCTTTTCCCAGTAACAAACGGAGAACAAATCCAGAAGAGATTGATCCAACAAATTGAGCTGCTATGTACCCCATAACCTGTTAATTCAATACAATAATAGCATCCAATATCAATTCTCATTATTTACTAAGACCAATTCTCAGAAAATTTACAAAACATTCATAAACTATATAAGCCATGATCACAACCATATATACTAGACAAGGTAAAAATATCGCTCACAGACATCTTTCAATGGAAATCTCCTGACAGTTGCAAAGGCCAGGGTAATTGCAGGGTTGAAGTGACCTCCTGAGATATGACCAAGAGAGTAGATCAATACCATCACTGCCAATCCCCACACAAGTGACACCCCAAGATGAGTTATGGAACCATCACTCTTTTTGTCAATGGAAACTGAAGCACGTCCCAAAAAGACAAGGAAAAAGGTTCCTATCAGTTCTGCTGCAACCTTCAATCACGGAGAATTCAAAGTTAAATTATATAACAATTCATGATAAATTGAGTGACTTTGGCGGAATAGATACCTGCAGATCTTACATCTAAACTAAAGAAGACTTGAATTACTTCAGACCTTCAACAATACAAAAAATTAAAACTAATCTGGAAAATCTGTCCATAAATATAAACGAAAATTAAATGACCCAAAAATAGATACACAAAAGAAACAGCATAACTTGCCCTAATTAAATATAATAGAAAAGTAGACAACCCAAAATTAGAAAAATTAAACCCAAAAGCTTTGCCTTTTTAATATATTTATGGGTTTGAGAAGCATCATCATGAATCCCACGTTCTTCCAAATCTCTTTCCCCGCCATCATCAAAACCAGGATTGTTTTTAACACCTCTATTGCCTGAATTCAATTCTAAAGCCATATTTTCAGGCCAATTTAGTTTCCTTCCTATTCCAAAACTATGGAGAGAATGTTTCAATCTTTAGAGAACAAATTATAATGGAGAGGGATGTAGATAATAAAGACTATGATTAGATAATTTTATTTTGGCACTATTTTATTTATTCTTCGAAATCTATTATGTACTAAAGTCAGACATTTACTCCACCATATACAGTTGACAGTGTATATGTGGAAATTTTATTTTGGTTTTTTTAATTCCATTCAAATATTGATGGTATAAGTATTTGGATCATCTACAATTAAATTGTTACGTAATGAATTACAGATATATATTTATTATTTTTATGAAAACATTTATTATTAATTGATTAACCAATTAATGTTACAAACATATATGAAATTTACACTGAGTGGTTCCATTCTATCTAACTACTATATTGATTAAAATTTGAAAATAAAAGATAACTATGTAATTATTCCTTCCAAATATGATTATAACAATAAAATATAATAGCAAAGTTTGAAATAGGAAGAAGCCTTTAACCTTTTTCTTTGCGAACATAATTAAAACGATAAGGCTTACAAACAAGTTTGAAATGATAAAGACAATAACGATAATGATATTAATGTGTTTTACTATGAGCATGGCAGTGCCACTCATCTTTTTGTGCTGTATTACATTCGCATAGTTGAAATTGTATAATATTTTGGTATTCCTATTTGTATTTTACTTTTTCCGGTTTCCATTCTAATCTTTTTGGGATATATAATTTGGTCATCAAGAGTTGAATTGATAGGTGTGGTTTATATTAAGACAATTATTTTGATACGCGTGGCCTTCATGTTTTCCTAAATTTTGATTCATATATATTATTTGAATAAAATAAAAATTAGAAATATATTCTTTATTTAATTTTATATTGGTTAAAATTTATGAATAAGGTTATATATATATATAGAGATCATGTTAAAACATATCTTGTATTATATATTATGTCACTTTTTATTATTATATGAATATTCCCCTAAAGCAAGGTAAATCAATTGTGTCCCCCCTACGAAATTATAGGCAGAACCCTTATGGAGACAATGACTCTTGTGTTAGACAAGACATATATGGTAGCCTGCGCGGACACCAGGTTGCTCCAAGCGAGAACAAGAAAAATCCTCGTCTGAACTGGGGCTGTGGAAAACCAAACATCATTGCAGGGGATTTGGACTTTGAGGTGGCTCATCGTGTTAATGACGAGTCTTCCGAAGCTGTTAAGATTAAGGAGTTCGAAAGAAGTATCTCTTCTGCTACACGTCCACACCAGGTGATACCTTCCTTCGTAGTTGTGGTTTCTAACGACCATGTCGAAGATGATGGTAGTCAATGTCCTTTGGTTCTTGTTTATAGTACCCCTATTTTCCATTTTGACAAGGCTTTGCTCCTTAAAGAATGATATCTAGAGAAAAATTATTGTGAACCGGGTCTCATATGTCATTTCAACCACCTATGACCTTAGCTCACTAACCTTAATTAGTGGATTGCTGAGCATTGGAGTCCAAAAATAAAAGGTAAGGTAAAGCTCTATCAATGTGCTAGAGATTATTTCAATGATGTGTTTGATTCTTGTGAAGACCGTGATACTATCCACATTATGTATTGGGTGTGGGGAGATCATGGGCTCTTATCTAAACATTGGTTCCTTTCTTTTGATATTTCAAAAGATACCGTTTAATTCCTCCCTATCTGGGTTCATCTTCCTGCCCTCCTGCTGCAACTTCAGAATAAATCAGACCTTAAAGGCATTGGGAACACCTTGGGGACCTTCGTTAAGCATGACAAACTACTGTTGATTTCATTCATATTACTTATGAAAGAATCTTATGTAGTGTCCACTTCTCTTTGACATTGATCTTACTAGTACTTTGCTTACCTTAGATTGGAGACCTGGTTTTTATAATCATTTTTTATCATTAGACATTGGTAGATGAACATTATTATAAATGATTAGCAATTTGATAGATGTTATGGATGTTTTAGAATTTTGACATGAGGTGACTTATATGATGGATTACATGCATGGATTGATATTTTAGTATTGATGGTGATGATCTATAGTTACTACCTTATTTATATATAGAAACACGTTGTATTTGATACACAAATTTTGTTAGATGACCTGACTAGTCTTCTGATCTCCTTTTTGTTGATGAAATAAAAGAATTCAAATATCTTGAAATTTTAAATAATTGTTGAAATTACTTGATTCTAGGGATGATTTTGTTGTGTTATCTAACGATGTGAATTGACATGTATATGTGTGTTTTATTGTTTTGATGTCATTGATAAGGCCATGGGGCTAGAGAGGTATTCCTTTGATTTTGCAGTAAATTATAACACAACAAACAAACGGGATAAGAGACCAACAATGAATTTTTTTGGGTATTGACAACTGGTTACCTTGGCAACTTGTGTTTTTGTATGATGTTTGTTGATAAATTGTTAGGAGGTTCCCTTTTGGAAGGATGGCCTCCAATGTGACCAAGGGAAAAAAAATTTCTCCTCTTTTCTTTTTGTTTAAATTATTTTTGTGAGTATGTGATTTATTATTGTATTTTTCTCCACTTCATTATTGTTGGTTAGTATACTCCATTCAAGTTGATTAATCTTGATTAATTATTATAATGTGGGGTGTGACCAAAGAGGGTATTTAATGTTGGTAGATTGTCCTTGATTTTATGTTGGATTTGAAAATATTTTTATTACTTTTAAGTATTGTATACACAACTAATCATGTTAAATTCGGATTTGGGCTTAAGGACCATTTTTGGAGGCTTGTGAGACAAGTTAAGTTTGTGCCCCACCTCTTAATTTCATATACCAACCACCCATATGGGTTAAGGGGTCAAAAACAAACCCCATTATGTGATTTGTAAGGAAAAAAAGGTGATATTTATTGCACTTTCTTACATGAGAATTTAATTGTATACTTTAGAGGTGTGGGTTTGAGTTTGTGTGTGTAAGAGGCTTGTCATTCCCCAACCACCACTTTATTGAGCTTTGGGTTTGGGGTTTGACCATGCGATTTGGAGTGGATGAGGACTAATGTGGCATGTTACATGGAGCCACATCACCTCTCTCCTTTCTTTTCTATTTATTCAAGTTTGTTTGATGATTTTGGGGTTACGTGTTTTTTTTTGGACTTTTGCATTTTTGGAGGAGTTTACCTTTGGAGTGCTTGTTTGAAGTTTTGGAGTTATCCTGTACTTGCTTGCGACTTCCAAAAGATTGGAGATTGTGCTTATGGATTGGATACTCTTTCAATGGCAAGGTATTGACTTTACCCATGTATTATTATAGCTATTTTGTTGTGAAAATGATTTTAAATGATGATTGTTGTATTTATTGGCTTTGGGAATAGAATGGCCTTTAGGTTGTGTAGGAGAAAATGGAAATGGGTATATTTTTGAGGGATTCATAAGAGTATTGTTGTGTATCGTAAGAGGGAGTTTTCTTGGGGTGTCCCACCTGTGTAGATAAGAAAAATTTGTGCTTATCTTATATGTGTTATTGAGGGAGGCATAAGAATTGAGGGATACATAAGAGTTGTTTTGGAGGGAGGCATAAGAGTTTTGTGGGTATGTGATTTGAGTGTCTTGAAGGCTTTAAGGTGGGCACTCAACCCCTTTGGGAGGCATAAGTGAAGCCCCATGTTTCTTTCCTCTTTCTTGGCTTTAATATTGAGCCTTTGTGCATGGGAAACTTGTATGTTTGTTGTAATTTTGGTATTGTTCTTATTGTGTTGAAATTTTGTTGGAATGTTGTTGTAGAAGCCATGTAAAGTTTCCTTGATTGTCCTATACCCCTTATTGCTTCATTGTTGGGGCTCAGGGGCTAATAAGGAAGAAGGCTTCTCCTCCTCATTGGATTATTGGTTGGGTGGAGAGCATTGTCTACTACCCTATTTTGTTGTTGTGTTTTGTATTGAAGAAGATGTTGGAGTTCAAGTAAAGTTTTGGACATAGTTGCACTTTGAAGATGACAAGGAGATATCCTACTTTTGTAAATAATTTCCATATTGTCTCCACTTATGTGGTGGGAGTTTGTAACTTGTATTTTAAAGCTTCATCTTCTTGTAAAAGGTATCTTGTAAAATTAAATTGTATTTATCATCAAGGAGTTTTCATATTGGAAAGAGGCATGTAAATTTGAAATAGAATTGACATAAAATTTCCTTTGAACATGTAAAAAATATAGATCAAAAGTGTAATTGATTTATTTATGTGAACCATACTTATTTGGAATGGGAAATGTTTACTTTCAACCTCAAATATTTGACTCAAGAAAGTAATATGATCTCATTTTAATATATTAGTGTTTTTGTAATGGAAATGTATGCTAAAGTTTACTTTCCCTCCTTGAAAATGGATGCCATTGTATTGATGAAAGAAAGGAATCACCTACTCCTTTTCTGTAAAAGTTAGTAAGTTGGGTTATTGAAATTATAGTCAAAATTTGTACAAGTTGCAAGGAGAAACCTTTATGTTTAGAGTTTCAAATCAGGGAAAATACCCTATTTACTGACATTGGGTTAATGGAAGGCCATTAGTTTCAACTACCTCATATATTCGAATAAATAGAAAATTCCATATCTATTATACCTTACATTTCATTATACAATGAATTGATTTAATTGTTTAAAATAAGGTAAAATAAAAGTGTGCCTTTATAGTTGTATATATTCATGTAATATTACATACATACATACATACATACACACACATATATATTATCACCATTTAAACTAGATCTAAAAAAAAGGAGCAAAAATGCCCATATCCAAATAGGGTAAATGCAAATAAAATACACAATAACACACACACACACACACACACACACACACACACATTATCACCATTTAAACTAGATCTAAAAAAAGGAGCAAAAATGCCAATACCCAAATAGGGTAAATGCAAATAAAATACACAATAATATATATATATATATATATGAACAAACCCTAAGAGATGGATGGAAATGAAGTAAGCCACAAAAAAATGTGTTTATCCATCCTGAAAAACATAATGAGGGAATACGTAAGGAAAAAAAATCTAAAAGAGAACTCAAAAAGATTTTTAGGGTTTTTATCCTAACCTAGATCCATTGGCCAAGATAGAATTAATCTAATCGATGAGAATCAATCCTACAATTGTTATGTGAGGATATTTGTGGGAATAGGTTTTTAAATTAATTGTATGTGTATCTAATGAATGGGGCCACTTAATGGCCTATGATAAGTTGAGACCTTTGGTTAGAAATCTAAATATGTGTACCAAAATATATGAAGGAATTTGGTTGAATCAAATTAGGGAATATTAGACCCTTACGGTTTTAAGTGAATTTATTAAATGAGGAAACAATAATGAGAATAACATGGCCAACTAGTTTAAACGAGAATTAATGATAGCCCTAGAAGGGGATTTGGACCCAAAATGATTCAACGAAGCTATAATAATTAATTTTTAATTTATTTTCGTCAAACTTACCATTAAGAAGAAATTATTAATCGCGAAATAATTAAATCTTGTTAGAGGTTATTCCATTGCAACCCATTTAAACAAAAAAATAAATTGTGTAAATTTTTCTAACTAATTGTTGAATTTTATCTTAGGTTTTGTGCATAACTTTTTATGGGCGTTACACTTGGTATCAGAGTCATGGGTTCAACACTTGGACCCTGAGAAGACTTGGTAACACGTCAACTAGTTAGCAAAAATAAAACCTGGGACATTGGAACCTATAGGATTAAAATAATATTAAAAAAATTCTTTGGTTCTTGTACTCACCCTAGTGGGCGTCTTGTTGAACCGGTTAATGGAAAATGTAATCCAATTTGATATTCTAATGAGTTACCTGATTATTAGAAATTTGGTCCCTGGCAAAGATGTTGGCTAATGGAACTCCTAGCTTTTGGTTGTGGTCATGTGATGGTGTTGATTCCCTATAGAGCCTCCCTTGTTCGGTTGTTATTTTGTTTGGTGCTACCCTTGGGAATTAGTGCTAGAGGTATCATTTAGGGGCCATTTTGGAGAAAATACGAGCATTAATTTGTTGTTTAGAGCTCTCATTTTTTTCTTCAGTGGTTAGATGAGTTGGTTTTGGTTGTCACTTGTGGACATAATCCCTATTTGGGAGAGTAGATATCATGACATGATGTCATAGTAGATCTAGTTCATATGTTTATTTTGAGATGTGAGATCGATGTTGAGTACCCCTACCTATGGCCCATGAAGGGCTACGAAGTAATTGAGATGCTAATATTTCATATATTTTATATATGTAAACTTAAATTCTTTCATCAAGGGATAACACTTTATTATTTTGATTAAGAAGCTTCGACACTCTGCTTATTTTTTAAAACTTATTACGATATTTTCAAGGATTCTAATGCAGCTACTTAGCCATTTTCTCTGATTTCTAATATTTATTATATTTTACCTTTGATTGGTGACTCAGATCTTGTTTTTCTTGTTGGTCATTTGGCTAAATGTTTGTCAAGAATGTTACGTGACTCTTTTCTTGTTTGCTAATGAGCTAGTCCTACACTGTTGTATTGCGATCTCTTGTCATATGGGGGTACACCTTAGGTGCCTTGATAGCCTTTTAGCTGCTTCTAATCATGCCTTTGGTTTTAAAGTGGTGAGGTTTCATGTTTCTAGGACCTTGGAGTGACCGTTTTAGCACTCATATTCCCAAGGGAGAGAGTTATCTGGGTTGTGTAGTATTGTTGGCATTTTTGAATGGCGGTTGTATTTCTTTTGCACCTTTGTAGGAGCTTTATTCCTCATTAAATAGATTTTACTTTATCTATGGACTTATGGATTATGTTAGGGATGGACTAACTCTCGGATAATTATAGGTTTGACAAATAGGGTATTGTTTGGATGTGATGGTCCACTGATGGGAATACTGTAGTTCTAACATGTTTCCCTTATTTTATTTTAGAAAAGATCAATAGTGGACTATATATATTTAGGGTAAATGTGGTTATGTTTAAGCCCCTTTAGGAATTATTCTTAAATAAGTGTGTTTTTTTTCTCTCAAGGACCCATAGATAGATATGCCCTTGTCTTTAACCACCTTGACTTGTTTAGCTTATACCACTATGATCCATCAATATCGAGTTGTGCTTAGGTATGATATGGGTACCTTGAGCTTCTTTGGAAACATTTGGGTCCTTTTTGGACTTGTGCTGGGAGATTCTGGTTGTATAGGTCGTAGGATTCCAAACTTAGTTATGGTTATGTCATAGTCTTCTTCCAAGGCTATAACTCTTGGCCTTAGAGGCTATGTTTGAGTAAATTAGTTAATGACCCTCTTTCTATTTTTTTTGCTCTCTCAGTGAGGAAGTGTGGTGCCTATGGGTTAATTTTCTTGGAGAATGCACAAGTTTGCAAAGCAGAAACACCGAATATATTATTCACATCATATCTTACATTCAGATACATTTACATATATATAGGACATATAATTCCTATATTTTAGGAGGTAGCCTTAACATGATCCAATGTTCCATTTCCAGTATGTCAGCTTTTTCTATGTATGTATGAGCAACAGATGTCAACAGAATTTCCTATGTTATTCCCTACAGTGAAATGTGATGAGGGCCGATGATAGTACTTGGCACATCATGATGTGGTTGTAGGTAAACCACTTGAAAACCTTCATTTGTGGTTTTGCTATTTGTTTACCACAAACCACAAATGAAGGTTTTCAAGTGGTTTACCTACAACCACATCATGATGTGCCAAGTACTATCATTGGCCCTCATCACATTTCATTGTAGGGAATAACATAGGAAATTCTGCTGACATCTGTTCCTCATACATACATAGAAAAAGCTGACATACTGGAAATGGAACATTGGATCATGTTCCCCCCCTCAATGTGAAATTTCCACTTATTCAATCACGAACACTGCAAACAAGAACACTGATACTGGAACTATGACAAGAAGCACACGACATAAGCTAAAAGAAAATACACCATAAAATGTCACCAAACCATCTGTGCGGTCCCGTCATTGGCAACTGACGAGAGGTCACTGAATGACCTCCAACCTCCGATGCCTCCTACCTCCAGTTTTATGCTGCTAGCTCAGCAGGATTTGGATATGAAGCTCAATTACATGCCTAAATCGAACGTCGGGTTCAACTGAAAATGCGTTAGTGAGGCTAATTTTTTTATTTTTATAATTTTGACAATTTTCCTAATAAACACCTAAATGACGATAATGAACTATTAACACAAATTTCGACTAATCTTGACAATGATGAGACACAAAAGACTACAAAATGATATATAAACATTATTAATATTAAACTTTGACTCTTTTAACTGAACAATATGACCCAAAAAAAACTAATGACCATATCACTTTAACAACCTAGAATCTATTTAGGAGGACTATAAACACATTAATATGACTTTGTATTCTCTAGACTAGATCCACGTAAGGAAAAATTAACAAATCTATAGACTTGATAAACTAAACACATGAATAGATCAAAGCAAATAAACATAAGTAATATTTATTAGTACTGACATTTTGACCCTAGACTACTAAACTTATATATGGACTATTGCATGGAAAACGTATGTTTGTCTTTAGTGAGCCTTTGATTCCTCTCCCTATTTATTCGCTGCCAAAATGTGTCAGGTGTGCATTGTCAGAAAGAGATATGACACGTTAATCCAAGGAAATGTTCCTCTTGGGAAGATCTATTGTTTCCAAATAAAAATGCATCAACAATAGAAGTGTGGAGAGAGATATCCAACGTGATATACTTGGAAGGCACATGATATCTGCAAACAGTTACTGAATCTCCAAGTAGATAAATGAATTTTATTAGATCTGGTGGCATCTGTGTAATTGCCTCATGTCTTCTTCTAACGCGCAGGTGCTTTGATAGAATATTAAATGCACAGAGAGCACTCTAGTCAGATCACCGTAGACTTAGATATGGTAACCAAAGATGATGGCAAAGGGAATACTTATCTCTATATGAAAATCGATGAGTGGAATCACTTAGGCCGCTTTCAAGACCGTGTCAAGCTATTCTATGCTCAGCGAATGAATTTTGACTACTTTTTCTGCACAAAGACTTGACTGAATCTGCAAACGTGTCAGAAAACCATGGTCATTTGGGAGAAATCAGTGGGTGGTTTGTAGGAATAGTGGAGACCAGATCCGATATGATTTCCTTTCCCAGAAAATTACGCTGTGTTATAATGCATTAATCAGATGCTAGACGCCAACCAGATGAATTTCTTAGAGTAACAAAGAATATTTTTCCATTCGCTGGTCTTTTTAGCTACTTATCTTGAGCCACGGACTTTTTTGCTTCTCCTCAGTGTGTATGTTCAGGACACATAAAATATAAAATGCACCAGGAGCTACCAATTCCTTCAGCGAACTAGGGTTTAAAGAGCTCGCTATAATAGTTTCGCCATACACAGGGACAAATGCAGCTATCCCTCATTATCCTTAGAATTCCATTACAAAGGATCAGATATTGCTCTGATACCAAATTTTGGAGAATGCACAAGTTTGCACAGCAGAAACACCGAATATATTATTCACATCATATCTTACATTCAGATACATTTACATATATATAGGACATATAATTCCTATATTTTAGGAGGTAACCTTAACTACTTCTCCCACGAATATCTCCCACACTCTACATACGTGAGTGGTTAAAACTCACCAAAAAATAATTGTTATATGTTGTTTTATATAACAACCATATAACATAATATACTAAAAATACTATTTCACTCACACACTATATGTATATTATTATTATTGAGTTATAAACTCATATAATAATAATATATTACAAATATTATTCAATCCATACAAAAGGGAGCACTAACAAAGTATATTTCCCACCAAATTTCTTTCCCCCTTGCTACCTTGATCTCTTGGTTGATGGCATTTTGTGTCGAATAAGTTTTGTTGGGAAATTATCCTTTCTTATAGTAAACCTATTTTGAGTATAATTTGTAAAAAAAAAAATTCTCCCCATACTGATGTAGAATCCTTGAATTGGTAAAAGAAATTGGTAATTTTAACGTGTTCCTTCATCATAATTCATATTGACATTTGTAGAGATTCACTTGGAATACATCGGTGATGTGTATGATATATGAGAAAAAACTTAAAAATTTGGTGTGTTTTGCTTGGGGTTAATTACTACTCATACCTATGAATTGAAAAATGTGATAATATTAGCTTTCCTAACATTTAAAATCCAATTGGTAATGTGACAACCTGAGCATATTAATGTAGCCAAATTCTAAACAAACGTGATATACTACAAATAATATGAACTCCAAAAGAAAATAGATCTCGTTCTTCGTTATTGAATAATGAATTACAATATTTCCTAAATAGAAAAACAACTCCCAACTCGAGTTTCCAAGAAAACTGTAACTAACTTTTACTAAATCTACTCTAGGTGGCAGAAATTACTATTTTTAGTAGTTTACTAAAACTTGTTATTCTTAATAAGTTTGCATGTTTATTCATACGAGACCAGAAATTGCCACGCATCTTCTACATTCCTAAATTAGAGGAATTTCCAACTTTCTAACTCATAATGCAACTAATAGACTAAAATTAACTAATTCCCAACAATAGGAAAAAACCGAACTACAACTTAAATCCTAATTTTCGGCCTCAAGATGGAAGATTTAGGACCCAAAAATGTGCCAAAAATTGCTCCAATCAGTAGGGAAAGTTGGCTGGTGTGTTTGTCTCATCGAAACATGTGGTTTTAAAAAAAACGGACTCAAATGTGTTGGTATCCAAATTTGTTCTCCCTTTCAAGCTGAACATCATCACATATTCGACACAGAGCTTAGAGATAGATAGATGATAATATGTGTCATTTTGTAGCCGGGGATGAGATCTAACTTTCCCTTTGTCACTCAGATTTGTCGAGAGATGGATAGCACCTTCAACAGGATTTGACCTACCCTCACTACTTTAGGTTGTGCCTTTTGACCAAGGTAAGAGGACCCATTTTGTAACCTCTGTTTGATGAAGGAGATGGAGATATCCTTCGTTTGCACAAATTTTATGAAGAAAACCTTGGGAAAGTATGATCAATACTCCATAATTTAACTCTCAAGAGTTTTCACTTCTAAATGATGGAGATACTTTCAAAACAAGGCTAAGGTTACTGAAGACATTATGAAATCCTAATTGTTCTACATATTTTAGTAAATAGATTTTGTTCCTTTGTGGATATACAACGAAAAACAGGGGTAGTTCAGGATGGATTCATGGTTTTTGAATAATTTTGGTGGGTGATTAAGAAGGATAAATTTGATTATACCAGATCTCTTAGAAACATCACAACAATGGACAACTCAACAACAGAAAGCTTCAAAATAGTTAAGACGTTCCTTTAACCAAAAGGTTTTCTTCAATGGAGGCTAAGATCAACACGTTTTCATACAATCTTTGAGAATCTAGCACGAAGGATTGAGTTAAAAGACTCAATTAAACACCAAAATATTTGATCAATCATGCCTAAGGTATAATCAAAGACTTACAAACAATCTTTATCAACAAATGAGAGTGGAGTGATTTTAAATCTGTTTATTTCATCACAGGATGAAGTCTCTTCTTGAAATGAAATTTAAAATGCCACTAAACTATCACAGGGATGAGATCCTATGTGATTTCACAAAGATTTCAATGTAAGATTGCAATAGGAACAAACGAACCCATTTGAAAACATTCTGAAACAAAGCAAACACAAATTGCTAGAGATTGAACACAAATAAACTTTAAAATTACTTAGATTCATCAGCAGGGGAAAGATTCCAGAGAAATCTTGGTGCTCTTTAATGGCTATACATCTACAACCAACTTGACATAGAAAATCTAACATAGAATAAATTAACCAGGTATCTCAGATTGGTCTCTGAGGAATACAGGCTCTCTCAAATTTTCTCTTAAGAATTTAACCCCCAATTCTTTGCAAGAGTAATCTCATTGCATTTATACATTTCACTCGCTCACTCATCCCAAATTTTACCCCCAAAAAAGAAGAATATTTGAGGGACCTTTGATTGTTACCAATTTACCTCAGAAAGTGACATTTTAACAAATTCATGCCCGAAAGCTGCCAGGTTGACAAATCATGAATTAATCATGTTTCTCAAGCCCTCAACTAATTAATAGGATGTGATGCCACAACCTTTTTGAAAAACCTTTTAATTATTTTGATTATGTCATGTGAGAAATCCCCATTTTAATCATTTTTCGGAGGCTCTCTATAACTAGATCTGACAGGAACTCCTTTTCGCTCTCAAGGCAACACCTTTTCCATCTTTTGTGCCTACAACATCCATAAATTCATCCTTTCCCCTCTCTTTCCTCTGTAACTCTTCCCCGCATCCATCTTATCTAGTAATTTATGTTTTTGCACATGCCCGAGCAATTCCAGTTTTAAAATATCAACCTTAACAATTCTTGGACTCAAAAATTAAGTTCTAAATCCATTCAATGGCACTTTGCAGACAAAAACGAAAAGGAATTTAATCAAAAATGATGAAAAAAAGTGCGTATTCACATCTCTAGGAGTTTTGGAGAAAAAATTGTGAAAAAACAGATGCAATGCACAACTATTGATACTGATCCTTCACTACTTTATATTATAGCTTTCCACTGGTTTCCTTTGCACAAATGCAAATGAGAAGTATAGGGGCAAGTTTCCAAACAAGCAAGGGCCTTCCACGTGCCCCGGGCCCAAGAAAAACACCTTTTGGCCTTTTAAATGCCATAGTATAAAAGGAGCTAGCGGAAGCCTCCACATGTCTCACTGGCACACTTTTGATATGGTGCCCAAAAGCAGAGACCCCAAACAAGCGTGAACTCACCACAAGTCCTAGCCCAAAAAAATTGTTGAAAAGGTGAAAGACCAGTGCAAGGCACCATATGTCTAGGGTCTGAGACAGTTTTACTTGGCCATTGAAAAATCCAAGTAAGGGAAAAGTGCGCGGAAGCCTCCAAGTGTCCTCCTGGCACTTCTTCAAAATAAAGATTAGGGTCAGGTCCCCAAACACGCACAGTCCCTCTACGTGTCCCAGGCCTTAATAAAGTTTCTTGAAAATTTTAAGTATAAAGAGGAGCTGGCGGAATTCTTTACGTTTCTCCCTGGCTCAACTTTGAGATGGTTCCCAAAAGCGGAGACCCTGAGCAACCATGGGCTCACCACGTGTCTCGTTGGCGTAACTGCTAAGGTAGGAACTAGAGGCGGATCCTCAAATGAGTGCCGATCCTCCACGTGTCCATGGTCTACCAAAGCTACACCGGCCGCATTAAGAAAATGTCTAAGTTTGGGTAAGGTAGCGGGAACCTTCACGTGTCTCACTGATGCTTCTTCAAAAATAAATTTAGGGGCAAATCCCCAAATAGGTGCAGGCCCTCTTTTTTCTTCCTTCACATTTTTTTGTCCTTCCATTTCCCCCCTTTTTGCACCTTCCTTCGGCCTCACCTGCTTTCTTCCCTTCTTCCCATGCACGCGCCTTCTTTTCTATCCCCTCACGCCCTCCTCGCATTCCCTTCTGAAGATGCCTTAAAATTGGTCATCCTTGCTCTTCCTCTTCCAGCCCATGTACATCCTATTGTCCCCAAAAATGTGATTGTGGAAAAACATAAGGAAGGGAAAAAATCCTATTTTATGCCCAAGTTACAAATATTTCACATGGATAGAGGAACGGAAAACAAACTCTAGATTTAAAGTGATCCTTGACCAAAGGAAGGGACTGATCATGGCAACCAAATGGAGGATAGAGTTTTCATGCATCAGTATGGGGAGATATAAAATACGAAAGATCCCACAAATTGAAGAATTTCAAGGAAAAACGAGGTGAGATCAAATTGAGCACCACAAAACGGACACCCAGAGCTCAAGTTATGACCTTGTAAAGTTCCTGCTAATTTTGGCACATCATATATTAGACCCTTAATTGGGATACTTGGAATTTTGAAACTTATAAGTAAATTTGGACACTAGGAAGATGGATCCTTACTCTAACTTTGAGATTTAATAGAACAAATAAAACATTGTGAAAATAACAATAAACCTCTTATGCTCCCTCTAGAAGTAGAATGAATAGATTTTTCCCCCTTGATAGAATGGCCATAAATCATGTCAATATTAGTGTCAACCCTAATGGTACAAGATATATGATATCATAATATAATAAATGCATTCATTTTAAAGCTTATAATAAATGTGCTTGGAAAACGTAACTATAAATTATGTTTTATAATTTGGAATCGTGGAACAAATAAGTTTATGGGATTGAGCACAAGAAAGAAAAATGAGTAATTAAGCAACCTTTTTTGTAAAATTTCTTTTACTTTGCCAAAAAAAATAAAAATTATAAAGGATGTAATATGAATAATAGAACTAATTGAAAAATTTCCTTGAACTACGGTATGAGTGTCCAATCTCAAATGCATCCTAAGGTGTTATGATGTTGCAAATAATGTTGAAACATAAGGAAAATGTATCGAATATACATATAACCTTAACATAACATGGATTATGTTATTAATGTAAAGTGATCATGATATTTTAGGATGATTGGTATGCGATATAATACCATAACCATAAATCATGAAAGAATGAGTTATTTCAATGATAGGTTAGTATACAAAAAAATGTGAACTTCATAATGAACTCAAGTTGGAAACCATGATGATAAAATGATTATACTTCCTTGTTATATAAAAAAACAAACACATGTGTAATGTTTATAACCTAAGACACATGTTATAATATTTTCAACCTCCCCCTAGTTGATATGAAATTTTATAAGTATGCATAAGGAAATTATCACCTTATTTTCATAGAGTGCTTGTTGAGAGTGATGTGTTCTAGTCATGTTTTGATCCCTTGAACATCAATGTGAGTAGTCCTCCTTATTGGGTCTTTCAGTATATGGAATCCTTTTCACTCTTATCTTGACATGTGTATATATTATGACCCTTTTGAGGAAAGTATTTATCTCTTAATTATTAAGAAGGTTCCTTCTTGGGTTGAAGTAGGCCATTGGTGACCTAGGCTTGTTAACAATCTTAGGAAACATATGTTAAGGATATGGAGGAATTTTTGAATCCTCTTTCCTTTTGGAGAATCGTGATGTTGTTTCCCCTTGTCCTTGAGAAGAAAATGGTGCAGGATATTTCTATAAGTGTCTTCAGGAATGTTTTGTGTATGTTGCTCTCGTAAATTGTTAATTGGTCCCCACTTGTTGCTTAGTCTTCTCCTAATTCACTTAAATGTTCCTATGTGATATAATATTAGTTATGTTCATTTTAAGAACCCTTATAGCCAAGGCAATAATTGTGAATTTTTTTTGTTATATAGAGTAAGTGGTATCTCTTGTGTCGATATGATAGTAGGAACTAAGATTGCCTTTCAAAAAATAGAGAGACATAAATATAAGAAATGTCATCTAGTTGCTTGAGCTATTAAATCAGGATCTGTGGTTGTTTTTTACGCCACTCATAAAAATATTCAACTTATGGAAACCTTGTGGTCAATAATATGTTTTGTGTTACCATGAAAATCTAAGTGATACCTTCTGAATTATATGAAGTAATGCCAATGATTAGTCTTATTCCTTGAAAACAATTGATTAAGTGTAGGTGTGTTCCTTGATTATTAAACCTCGTCCTGTGTGATCCTAAATTTAGTAGTCCTATGAGTAGGCGTGTTTTCTCATGCAAATTAATAGTCCAAAATGGGTAGTTAACCTTGTCCAAAATAACGAACATTTAAGTGTAATTCTACCTTAGTAGAAATATTATCCTTTCTTGTTACCATGTGTTGTATTTGTGTGTGGATACGTGGACATCTTGTGTATATAACAAGTTCATATTCTTCTTTGACCTTGGTTTTTAGTCGATCACCCTTGTTTAAATATTTTGTATTGTAAACTTTGTTAACCTCATGGAGATTATTCAAAAAATTTGATCGTTAGCAATCTTGTTGGAGGAGGTTTTATATCTATGCCTTATAGTCTCCCTTCTCCTCTTTCAAAAGTGTTGAATCAAACTGAAGTTTTAAGGGGCAAAAATTACTTGAAGTAAAAAAACCCCGCGGAAGACTTGACAACTAATTTTATTCTTTCTTTTCCTACCTCTTTTCATGACTTCAAGGAGGAAGTTGAGTCTAAGGGGAGGGGGATGTAGTGCTGACTCCTCTTCGACATTGATCTTACTAGGAATTTTTTTACCCTAGATTGGATACCTAGTCTTTGTTATGATTTTTTATCATTAGTCATTGGAAGATGAACATTATTATATTTGATTAGAATTTTGATAGATGGTATGGATGTTTTAGACTTTTGACATGAGGTGACTTATATGATGGATTACATGCATGGATTGATATTTTAGTATAGATGGTGATGATCTTGAGTTACTACCTTCTTTATATATACGAACATGTTGGATTTTGATACAGAGATTTTGTTAGGCCACATAACTAGACTTGTGATCTCATTTTTGTCAATGAAATGAAAGACTCAAAATATCTTGAAATTTTAAACAATTGTTGAAATTATTTGATTCTAATGATGATTTAGTTGTGTTAACTAATGATTTGAATTGATATGTGTATGTTTGTTTTACTGTTTTCATGTCAGTGATATGGCCACGAGGCTAGAGAGGTATTTGCTTTGATTTTACAAGAAATTGTAACAAAACAAACAAATGGGGATAAGAGACCAACAATGAAAGAATTTTGGGTATTGGAAGCTGGTCACCATGGCAACTTGTGTTTTTGTATGATATTTGTTGTTGATAAATTATTATGAGGTTCCCTTTTGGGAGGGTGGCCTCTAATGTGACCAAGGGTAAATGTGTTGTTCCCCTTGTTTTTTTAAAATTATTTTTGTGAGTATGTGATTGATTATTGTATTGTGCTCCACTTTATTATTGTTGGTTATTATACTCCATTCAAGTTGATTAATATCGATTAATTATTGTAATGTGGGATGTGATTAAAGAGGGTATTTAATGTTGTTAGATTTTCCTTGATTTTATGTTGGATATGAAAAGATTTTTATTACTTTCAAGTGTTGAATACTCAACCTTGCATGTAAAATTCAGATTTGGGCTTAAGCTCCATTTTTAGAGGCTTGTGGGACAAGTTAAGCTTGTCCAACACATATTAATTTCACATACAAACTACCCCTATGGGTTAAGGGGTCAAAAATAGAACCTAATATGTGATTTGTAAGGCAAAAATTTGATATTTATTGGACTTTCTTACAGGAGAATTTAATTTTTTCCTTTAGAGGTGTGGGTTTTTGTTTGTATGTGGAAGAGGCTTGTTATTCCCCAACCACCAATTTATTGAGCTTTGGGTTTGGTGATTGACCATGTGATGTGGAGTGGAGGAGGAATGATGTGGCACGCTGCATGGAGCCACCTCACCTCTCTCTCCTCTCTTTTCTATTTATTCAAGTTTGTTTGATGATTTTGGGGTTACATGATTTTTTTGGACTCTTGAATTTTTGGAGTGTTCCCTTGGAGTGCTTGTTTGAAGCTTTGGAGTTGGTTTGTGCTTGCTTGAGACTTGGAAAGGCTTGGAGATTTTGCTTGTGGCTTGGATACTCTTACAATGGCAAGGTATGGACTTCACCCATCTATTCTTATTGCTACTTTGTTGTGCAAATGATTTTAAATGGATGATTGTTGTATACTCATCACTATGTTGGGAAGGTGCATGAGCCTCTACTGATGGCTCTCTATCATGTTTGATATGTCTCCCTCCCAAGGATCCTCCTTGTATAACAGCATTAACATCCTATAACGTGTGAATTATCTGAGACAATATGGATGCTACTGCATAATCTGGGGGTGTTAAATCTATGTCTATGTGCAAGAACCCCTCGTCTTGTCTGCACCTCATGCACAGACCAAGGTGAGAGTTAGTCTATTGTTCTAGATTTTGTTTTAGTTTTCGAGGTTTTTCTACGTTTAAAGCATCATGCAATATTGTGTGATCTAGGTTTATATTTGTGCTAAGTTTATTTTTTATGTCTTATGTTTCCAAATGTGTCCGGGGTCAAAGTGTTGAACCCATGGCTCTAATACCAAGTGTAATGCCCACAATTTTGATGTTCTAAAACAACATTAATCCTTGAAAAATTATCTAGAAAGTTGCAGAATTTTTTTTTAAGTTACAAGGGTGTCAAACCATAATATAATTTGAATTAATTCCTACTAGCAATTTTGCATTTTATAGGATAGATCAAGTCTAGAAAATTAATTAATTACTCTTAATCTATTCCTAATGTCAATTTAATTATCTTTACTAGATAAGTTTACATTAATTTCTCCTACGAGAGTAAATATTTCCCCTCTTGGAAACTAACATTCAACCCACGTTTAATAAACCCTTATCCTTAGTTACCTTAGTTCTCTTAAATTATTATATTTAATGTCCACTTAATCATTCACTAAAACCTACTAGAAGGGTTACATTTTTAACTTAATACACTAGAGCCCTAAGTCACCCTATTCACCCATTTGTTAGTGTAGGATATTTATTTTCCTTGTATTTGTTTATTTACTTGGAGCTTTCCTACACTCATGGGATATGTTTGCTTAGTTGTAGCAGTTCTGTTGAGTTAGCTTACCAGTTGTGTTCAGTTTGCTCAGTAGTTGTGTGGAGTCAACTCTACTTCTAGTATCAGTTAGTGAGAGTTATTCCACACTGATCTAGGAGGATGTTTCACATTCACCACCTATATGTACTTGACTTGCATCATTTTATTATATTGTGAATATGGAGCATGGAGCATTAAGCTGATGTGGAGCCATTCTTTCCTTTGTGAGTTTTGATCATATTGCATCTTATTATTAGTTATTTTGATTTCTGCAGTTGCTCATGCATTCGTTTTTCATCAGAGATCCACAAACTCTAATATGGTATCAGAGCGGTTCTGATAAAACATTTGTAATTATGAAGTTATTTTTATTTTTCGAATACTTCATTTGTGAAACTAACAATTCACGTGCAAATAGATTTGACTCTTTTTAAAGTGCATGTGTGAGTTTGGTGTAAAGGTTTTACCTATTTTTTAAAAAAATAGGGGTTATCACAGGTTATTCTCCTATGCCACAATGCCCTGGCTCACTCACATCTCTGCACAGGCCTAGAGAGAACATGAAGATGCATGGATCTGATTGCAATGTACATTTTTTGGCCACCATGCCCTGTATTTCTCATATCTAACTACATTGGGCATTTTTCACATGTCTGAGGCATTTTTTATAGGGTTGAGGAATTTTTTACCTTGCAAAGGGCATTTTTGCTAACTTGATGGGTGTTTTAGACCACTAAGGAGTTGTGCAGGCCCCCATGGCATGTTTCAAACATTTGGAGAAATAACACGGCCCATACATGGCGTTTTCAAACCCCTGGAAAGTGTTTGGTGCCCCCAAATTGTGTGCAGGCTCTTGAGGTGGTTTTAGATGGTATATACAGTAATTTATTAGTTTGGAAAGGCATTCTAAAGAGCTTTCCATTGTCCTACACACCCTGGTTTCTCTCTACTGCATTTTTCTTGGATGGTTGCACTCAGCAACAACAAACAACATCAAAACATAGTTTATTTTTAGGTTTCCTTCTCAAACCTAAAACAACTCTTTGTTCCTCTTTCCACATGGAATCCACTTTGAAGGATTTTATTGCATTAATTTTCTTAGTTTGACTTTACCTTAAATCTATATTAGCATTTGATTCTTTTGGAAAATAATTCATTCGAAAAAAAAATTGCATTAGGGAGAATTAAGTGGTTCTTTAAACCTTGTATTTTCTGTTGACGAAGACGAAGGGTGAGGCCTGGGTTGGTAGGAGGTCAATTCCCCCTCAAAAATTAAACTATTTTATTCATAATTTTGTCCTGGTTCTAATGAGTATACACATGACACCCTTTCCCCTCATTTCTGGCAACTTTTTAATCAGTTTACAAAATTTTAATTAAATAAGCCATTATTTTCAGGAAATTGTTTTTGCTATAACTTTTGATCAGTAGCTCATGTTTAGCACTATTTTGGTCAAAAGTGCATATTTTCTCGTGCTCTACATGATGGAATCATTTTTTTTATAAACGCACTACTTTATAAAGTGCCACATTTTGGGGGGGTTTTAGCAAAACTCACTAGGGACTTGTAATTTTCACACTAAGTTATAAAGTGCCATCTAGTATAATTTTGGGTAGTTTATCTTTATTATGAAGTTTCAATTTCACTTTTCTGTTGTTATTCTTGACTCTGAGAAATTTGTGTCTTGGAAGGAATGCATTATCAATCATTACACTATGAATGATTTGTTGCTCTACCTCCATGGTCTTGTTTCTGAGCCTAATGAGCCTCTACAAAAGTATGAGTGGTTTAAACACAATGATGAGGTCTATGGCCTTCTTGGTATTATTGTTTCTAGGTATATATTTCATTTTTTTAAGCACACCGAGTGCCCTTTCACTTCCTGGACCATTATCTGACAATTGTATGTTGACTTGTTTCACCATCTGAGAGCGACACTTCCCTAGACCACTCTAGTGCCTCCATAGATTCTTCCCCCTCTCACATCCCTTTCATTATTGAGTTTTCCTCTGCACCTTTTTCTACTCATGAGTCCCTTGTTGACCATTCACCATGGAATGTTTCTATTAAGCACACTCTCCCTATTCTTTCCTCCATAGAGATCATTGTCACCCATGTTCATGCTTCCATTCACTCTCTATAGCAGTTTTATATTGGAAAACCTTCCTTTGAGACAGATGTGACCATTACCTCTCATGTTCCATTACATCTTGATTTCTTAGATGATGACATTCCACATACACAGGTTGTTACCCTTGAGTACAACGTTGCTTCATCTTGAACTTCCAGTAGCTCTTTGCAGCAATATTCTCCTCCTACTTCATGTTGAGATGTTTATACATTCTTGTCAGACATTGCTCTCATTGAGCAACCCCATTGAGATGAGTATCTGCCTAACCTAAGTTGTCTATTTTGTAGATTCCAATTGGATTACAAGAATATGCTCTGATTAAGCCATCACACATTCTCGAGGACTCATTCATCTCTCTCGTTGGGAGTTCCCATATTGGGACATTTGTCACTTCCACTATTTTAGAGATGTTTCATGATCCAGTTGTTCTTATGGATCCCTTTGCGAGGGTTATTGGGACTCCACCATCTTCTCTCTCAGACATGTATACTATAGTAGCATTACCATTATCTTTTGTGCACACAGTTGTCAGACTTATGCCACCTTTTAGTTATATACTAGATGCAGAGATTGGAGTACTGCATGCTTCTTCTTCCTTTGTGGAGTGGGCTCACTTTTAGTGCTCCTTTTCTGGCCTTCCCAAGGGTAGGAACGTTGTTCGGTGTAAATGGATTCTCTTCAGTCTTTACACGGAGGACCACATCATCGACGCTCTTCTTAGGGGACTTTCTTTCTTCACTTCATTCTCTCTCTACTCTGTAGGATGATCATTGTACATGGTTAACTCATCAGGATGAGTTACTAGGACCCACTACTTTTTCTTCTCCTCTAGGTTTTCTTGAGTGATTTTCATGTCTCCCTTTTGGGAGAGTTTTTCTCCCACTGGGTTTTCTCCTTTTCTCCACTTTATGAGAGATTTGCATTGTATGTGGGTACCTCATCAGGCCATGTTGCCAAGACCCACTTTCCTTTTCACTACCCACCTAAGTTGTGCTTATGGGTGGGTGTTAGTGTAGGATATTTGTTTTCCTTGTATTTTTTATTTACTTAGAGCTCTCCTACAGTCATGGGATATGATTGCTTAGTCGTAGTAGTTGTGTTGAGTTAGCTTACTAGTTGTGTTTAGTTGGCTCACTAGTTGTGTGGAGTCAAATCTACTTCTAGTATCAGTTAGTGAGGGTTATTCCCCACTAATCTAGGAGGAGGTTGCAAATTCACCACCTATATGTACTTGACTTACATTGTTCTATTATATGTTTAATATGGAGCATGGAACATTGAGCTGATTTGGAGCCATTCTTGCCTTTCTGAGTTTTGATCATATTGCATCTTATTGTTAGTTATTTTGATTTCTGTAATTTCTCATGCATTCATTTTTCATCAAAGATACAAAAACTATAATACCATTTACACATACATTTGATTTATTTAAAATTTACAACCATAATATGAATATTCTCATCTAATAATTGTAGGGTTGATCCTTAACTCTTGGATCAAAACAATAGGGACCAAAAGATTAGATCTACCTAAAGAATCCATAATCATCCTTAAGGGAGTCTTCTTAAGAATTTATTACCCTAGGCTCATTCATTTGTTTCTCTTTTGTTTGTAGGTTGAAGGATTGGATGGCATGGATCAAGGGAAAATCACGGAGTCTTCTTGGATCCAATGTGCAAGAAGAAGTGGGATTCCATCCATTTGGCTCCTCCTTTAGAATAGTTGAATCTTAGATTTAATCATGCATTCTTAGTTATTTATTGCAATGCAAGAATCTATCCTAGATATGGTTTGAGATCTATTATTGATTAGTTCTCTCTCTTTCTTTTTTTACTGATGGGAAAAACCCCATTTTGTAGATAGAGAGTTTTATGCATTTAAATCCCTATATGCAGGTTGAAATATGGGTCCAAAATATCATACACGACCCTCACATGCTAGATCTACATTTAGGTGAAGGATGGATTCATAAGAGCCAATGGTTTGGTCGAAAATACATTTTTTTCAAAAAAAAAATCCACACACAAGTGACCAATGTTGGTCTCTTGACCAACAACATTAACCACTATGCTACCGACGTTGGTTCCACCATCGGTGTCAGTTCCTATGTTAATGATAAGTTTTTAAAATATTTATTTAAATGCAAGGGGTAAGAGATTAATTCCAAGAGCAACTTCTTATTTAGTTTTAAGAAAGCATAACAGTATTAGAAGTGTCTAATATAAAAAAGGCCACAACAAATGAATGTCAAGTTTACAGAAATGAAATCGGGGTAGTATCCAGTGACTGATTTTAGTCATAGAAATACCAATGATGGTTCAATCTTTGATGTCACTTACTGTTGGATGATACCATTTTATAAATTTTAACATATCTTCAACATTTTGTGATTCACACTCATCTAAATGAATTTTCCAACAATTATTCATTAAATTTAAGGTTGTTGTGAAAGGCATGACATCATTTAAGTTGATAACTAAAGTTGGAGTTAACATTTTAAAGACTGCAATATGACACAGTGACCAATTTTGGTATTGAGTACACCAACGCCAATTAAGATTGACTGGTTTTGATCACTGTGTGGGCCATAAAATATATATATATATAAAAGAACATAGATATCAAGGATAACTTTAAATTTAAACATATCATAACCAAAGAGTGTTTAACTGTTTCAACTCAGAATAAGGATATGACAATCTTCTAATTCACATTGTGATCAAAACATTAAGATTTGTAACTTTATTTTCTTTCAACACAGGATAAAATTTAAACATGATATCCATTTAATTCATTCCTTTACATATAACTAATTTGAAGAGAAAGTAAAGACACAATATCTAAGGAACTTCCTTCAATGATAATATTACAACTTGGTAAATAAAACTTGTAAAGCATCTTTTATTTTAAATACAAGTGTACTAGTCTTCAACCTTAAGTGGGAGTTACAAGAAAATTTCTACAATGAAGGGTTGTTTTTCACTTCAACAAATCTCCATATCCCAAATTCTTCAACAATAACTCCACAATTTCTTCAATTTAATCACAACAACCAAAAATTGGGGAGAGGCAACACTCTCCACCCAACCAATAATCCAATGAGGAGAAGAAGCTATCCTCCTGATTGACCCATGAGCCTCAACCAAAATTCAATAAAGGATGGATCCAACTCATGGAAACTACCACAAAACTTCCACATCACAATAAAAAATTTCACAACTATATCAAAAAAAAGTCAACACAAGATACAATTACAAGAAGGAAACAATAAAATACACAAGGCTTAAAAATGCAAAGCTAATGGAGCAAGGATCTATGGGGAGATCACTTACGTGTCCCAATGGGATTAGATGCCCAGTTTAAAACCCTCTAATATACATCTCAAAAATTCTACACAACTCTTATGCCTCCCTAAATATCTTCTTATACCTCCCACATTCTCTTATGCCCTACAATCTCTTATGTCTCCCTCTAAAGAACCAAGTAAGAAATGTAAGATTATTCTTATCAAAGGTGGGGAGCCAAACCCAAACTCCCTCCCAAAAAATGAAATAAAATCTTATGCCTCCCTACATATAAAATCCCCATAGCATTATCCTACACCATACTTAGGCATTCTACCCCAAATCTCAACAAGCATACAAACCATTAATTTGCATATAATATACACATATAAAAGAAAACAATTAAAACAAGGGTGTAGTTTCTACCTTTGCATGTTAGAACTTGATCAAAGAGTCACACACTAAACTCCTTCAAGCTCAATCCAACTCCAACAAGCTCCCAAAATTCAACAAGCACTCCAAAGCTCTCCAACTTCAAAAATACAACAGAAAAAATAAAATGAAGTAACCCCCAAACAAAAAATTAAACCTGCATAAATAGAAAAAGGGAAGATGAGGGTGAGGTGGCTCTATGTAGGATGCTACATCACTTATCCTAAACTCTACCTCACAAGTCAAAACTCAACCCCAAGGCACAATAAATTGGTGGTTGAGAGGAATGAAAAACCTCTTACACACACAATCTAAACCCACACCCCCTAAGGACATGATTTACAACCCATGTAACAAAATTGCAATAATGTAACTTTTTGTTTTATAAGTCACATAATGGGGTCTATTTTTGACCCCGCAATCCATAGGTAGGGTTGGTATATGAAATTAAGAGGTGTGGGAAAATATTAGCTTGTCCCACAAGCCTCCAAAAATGGCCTTTAAGCTCAAATCCGAAATTCCAAGGCAATGCAGAGTTGACAACATCAAATTCACTTACATTCAATAAAAATCATAAAATCCAAAAGACCAACTACTCTAATAAATGGCCCCTTTTTTCACATCCCCATATAAATTAATAACATGATTAAATTACTTAATAAATGTGCATTAATCAACATTGATTAAATATATTATATCACAAAATAAATCACATACTTTACAATAAATTAAAGAAAAAGGGAAAGAGTTTTAGAAAAATCCCATGGTCACAATTGGAGGTCATCCCCCCCATAGGGACCCCCTAACAAAATAATTTACAAACATAAAACATTACACAAGTTTCCATGGTGACCATCATTGTATCCAATAAGTATTCCATTGTGTTTGGTCTCCAATCACCCTTTTGATTGTTGTGAGATAAGTACCTGTGAAATAACACAATACCTCCTTCAGCCTCGTGGCCACATCAAAAACATAAAAGATAAAATATCTACACATAAATCAATAACCATCCTCATATAGCTAAATATTCATCTCAACTAAACAATGTTATCATCTGTCTAAAATTTAAACAACATCTCAATTCTATGTTGTGTCAATATCAACAAGATCACAAGATTAGTTCAAAAGCTAGATCCTAGTCAACACGAAGAGAATTTTGAATGTCAGTAATATATATGATAACAACACATCCTCATCATCAATATAAATTGTCTCTCTATGCATCTAAGATTCCACAAAATCATACTATGAATCACAATCCATCAATAATCAGAATATCTCTATCATCTAACATCATGCTAAATCAAAATGATACAATAACATCCATTTCTATAGTCAATAATAATCAAATTCAAAATATAATAAGACACAAAATTTTTTAATAAAATAAGACACAAAAAATGTGTTTATCCATACTTGAGCTTGGGCAATCTTTCATGGCCTCCATCCTCCTCTTTCTCCCAAACCTGCCAAATAAAATGAGGGAATATGTAATGAAAAAAAGGTATAAAAGAGATCTCATAAAGATTTCTAGGGTTTTTAGCCTAACCTAGATCCATTGGCCAAGATAGAAATAATCTAATGGATAAGAATCAATCCCTCAATTGTTAGGTGAGGATATTTTTGGGCATAAGTTTTTAAATTAATTGTATGTGTATCTAATGAATGGAGCCACTTAATGGCATAGGATAAGTTGAGACCCTTGGCTAGAAATTTAAATTAAAAATGGTATTGGTCTAGTAAGGGTAATTTAAATAACTTGGTAAAAGGCATAGCTTAAATAATGAATTATCTGAAATAAATTTATAGGAACCTAAATATATGTAGGAAAATATATGAAGAAATTTGGTTGAAACAAATTAGTGAATATTAAACCCTTACAATTATAAGTGAAATTATTACATGATGAAACATTATCAATAATAACATGGCCAACTAGCTTAAATGGGAATTAATGATAACCTTATATGGGGATTTAAACCCAAAATGGTTGAACAAAGTTATAATAATTAATTGTTAATTTATTTTCATCAACCTTAAAATTATTAAGTTATTATTAATTGCAAAATAATTAAATCTTGTTGGAGGTTATTTCGTTGTAACCCATTTAAACAAAAAAATAAATTATTCTATATATTTTCCTAACTAATTGTTGAATTTTATCTTGGGTTTTGGGTGGAAGTTTTTTTGGGCATTACATCTTACTAGACCTAGATGTGTCATTAGATCTTCTGGATAAGATTCACCTTAAGATTGGGGATATATTACTGACTCAACATCTGGACTATGAATGAATTATTTTGCGGTATCATAGATGTTTTTCTACTAGTCATTTAATGAAGGATTATGGGCATTCAAAACACAAAAACAGGGTGAATAGGGTATGGTGGAAGGATGTTCTCCCTTCTCACTTCATTGTTAATGCCCGTTCTAAGATGGTTAATGATGTCACTTCAAAAAAGTGCCCCTCTATGGCAGATACTACCCATATTATTAAGGATATTCCTCGGGAGATCCATTATTATCCTAAACCACATGCACTTATTAATGAGCCTTATCCTTAGGCATCTTAACACGCCCCTCTTGAGTTTGATGTGGAGAGGGAATCCCATTGAAGTTATCTTGTCGTGTGGCCCTGAAGTTGTTGGAGAATCGAACAAGGATGAATAGATTGTCGTCTAGAATAAAAAAAGAAAATTTTCTAAGTTAACGGTAGCCCCTTCCAAAATGACTCTTAGATCTCACAATTTCGGTTGATCTATGGATTTTTTGTTATAATATTTTTATCTGCTTCTATGGAATAGTTTTATTCATTCCTTGTTTCCATTGGTAGATGCATTCTCTCATGTTCTTCATTGCTACATCTTTTTTCTCCTCTTGTAACTTCTTGTTACTTTGAATTTCGGGTTTTTGCTCCCCTAAAAAACCACTCTTTTCACCTAGTCAAAAATATATATAATGAAAAATAAAGTATTAAATAATTTAAGAAAATCTATTACTCTTTGTAGTTTTGTAAGCTTCTAAAATATATGACTCCTTACATGTTAAATTGAAACAAAAATTTAATCAAACACTATATACAAACAAGCTAAGAAATGATGCTGCTAATTACTACAACAACAAAAAACGCAATGCATAAGATGGAAGACTGTTGAAAAAGGTGACTTAATTGATATGGACACCTGTTGCTTGAATTTGGTGAAACAAGGTCAATGTCTCATGAGGAAACCCATGTCTTGACTAATAAATGCATTGCATAAGATGATATTTTGTTGAATCATTTTTTAAAAACTTCATGTGAATTCATGCTTATATACAGTCTTGGCCAAAATAATTCACTTTTCATACTTTCATATAAGAGAATTTAAAAGAATTTTCCATGTGGTAAACTTGAATTCCATTTTATTGATGCAGGAGTCTATTTTTCTTTCTTTATTCTTGTTGTATATAGAAAAAAATTCAAAAATTCTCAAAATTCTCGAAACTCTATAAACCCTATTGAATAGTATGGCATGAGGAAGAAGAATTGGAACAAAAAGAAATGTTATTATTAAGCAGCATTCAAAAGCTCTAAGGATATAAGCGGCAGAAAAATGCAGCAAGAACACACATTTTTTAGAAGACATATTTGTTATTTATACAAAATGAATATACTCTAATGGTCCTATGATTTAAATTTACAACAAACGTGTTTGACCAAGAAGTACCCAAGAGGTTTTTTTAATTGTGAGATACATCAAAAGGATATGTATTTAGGTAATGTTAACTAGTTGATAAAATTTTGCATAGAGTACTTGTGACCACATTTTTCCTAGCTTAAATACTTGGATTTTTTGTGTTTTCAATTCTTGCACTTATTTTTATGGACCAAGTATTGGTAATGGATGGATCAATGAGTGTAAGGGTTATCCTTTTTATTTGAAGAAGGAAAAAAAAAAACAATGCTCGAGGTTTGTAAGAGGTTATCGCCAACCCATTCTGCAAAGAGAGGGAGATGACAATAATTTGGATTTACATGGAAACTGAAATAACAATAACAAGCCAGGGCTGTGGCCCCTAAGAATAGAACCCTTTCCTCTATAAGTGGATGTATCCATTAACCTTAACCATGAAATTTTATACACCCTGTGAGATGATTATTGTAGATTTTTATTCCATCAAGGGGTAATAGGCCATAAAATGTAGATGAAATTTTTCCAGAGAGATTGGTGACATGCTCTCAAATTTATCTAGATTACCCAAAGCTGCTGGAATTTCTCCAATCAATTTATTATTCCTTGTGTTCGAAAAAATGGCTAGATTCTTTACATTTCCAAGTGATGCAGGAATTCGATCATGATGGAGGAGAAACAATGAGAATCCTTATAAATACTTGAGTACCTAGGTTGGCCTCGATTTATTTTGGTGGAGTTGATGGAGGATTTAAAGTGGAAGCCTCACAGGATTTGACACTGAACATCAACTTCTTGGTGTAGGTGGTATACTTATTCACTTATTTAGTGTTATTCCACCTCACCAGGTGAGTCATCTCCTTAGGTGGACATGGATCTAGGTGTCATCTTAGTTATGACAGATTCTCTTACAGAATCTGTCATATGTGTAAGTGTGTCATAGGAGTTACATTCCCATTTGGGAAAGTAACTCGTCTTCTCCATTATGGAGGAATATTCTCTTACATGGGAGCTACACATTCACTCCCCTATATGTACACCATCACTTTTGATCTATGTTAAGCCAATACAAGCTAAGATAAGGCTTCCATTCCACTCCACTTTTTGAATCTTGAGCTCTCATATGCATGCACATTGCTTTACAAAGCTTGCTTGCTTTAATCTCGCAACTCCTACACTTTGGTGAAGTGCAACTATTTGATGCTCGTGAATTCCTTCCAGGTCTTCGTCCTACACTCCTTCACAACCATTCCTTGAAGTACAAATAAAATTTCTAGGTGCCTTCATCAAGTTAGGGATTATATAATTTCCAAACACTTTTGAGTTTCGTTGATTCCTCAATATCATTAGACGAAGTAGGATTATAATCGACATTGATTATATCATAATTCTCATACCAAACCTTGAGATACATGAAATGGGGTAGGAATATTTTATCCCATATCTCTTGAAATAAATTTTGGTGCCCTTCGGAGGGTAACACATAGAAGACTTGCAAGATGTAGTGCCCACTCCTCTTCGACACTATTTCATTTTGATGTTACTACTGTTGGACTGATACTTAGACATTTGAGTATTATATTATGATCAGTAGATGATGGAATATAAAAATATTTAGACCATTTAAATTATGTGGTTTAAATTTTTATTATGATGCACTAGATGGTGATGATAGACAAATATATATGTTGAGTTTTGATATTTCTTATTTTTGTACTAATATGTCGTAATTTGGATGTATAACCTATATTGGATGTTTTGAGTAAAATTATGATTTTATACATGCCAAAATCAAATTAATTGTATCATGTTAGATGATAGAATTGCTAATGTCAAATGATGATTATTGATGTTATATGTATATTTTCTTGATGTTCTTAATACGGCCGGAAGGCCAGAGAGTTTTTTTGTTTGTGTTACAAAATAGTTTATAACATACATCAAAAGGGGATTGGGGACCAACCAGGGAAGGATGTCAAGTGTTGAGCAATGCAGCTAAAATCTGACAACTTGTGTAATGTTATGTGGTGTTGTTGTTGCATGCCTAGTTAGGAGGTTTCCTATCGGGGGTTACCTCACATGTGTGGCCATGGGGTGAAATGTTTTCCCTTTTTCTTTTGATTTTTGTATGTGCTTTATTTATTTTTTATGTATTTAATTTTTATAATTGTTGTCATTTTATTCGCAAGTAATAATGTGTCTTAATTATGCTAATACTTCTTATTTGGTTAACTAAAATAGAGATGTGACAAATAGATAATTATGGGGTTAGGCGAACCTTGTTGCAAGTGAGATTTATTTTGGTGTGTGTGTGTTTTAATCCACCCCAACATCAAAATTAGGATTTTGACTTAGGAGGCCTTTTTGGAGGCTTGTGAGACAAGATAAACTTGTCATATGCCTCTTAAATTTACCCAACAACCATACCTATGGGTTGCGGAGTTTATTTTTGACTTATTTATCCTTTTTGGAGTGTAAAAGGGTTAAAATAATTGCACCTTTTTCTTGTCACAATAATTTTTTTCTTGAGAAGGCATGGTGTGCAAGTTTGTGTACCATGTGGGTTTTTCATAGTTCTTACATGATCATTTATTGTCTTAGGAATGGTGTGTTGACTTGAGTATGGGAATGGAGGAATGAAGAAATGGCATCCTACATGGAGCCACCTCATCATCTTCACATTCCATTTCTATTTATTGATGTATTTTGATGGAATGGGGGTTATTCATTTTTCTTCCTTTCCATTTTTTAAATTAGGAGCTTGTTGGAGTTACTTTTGGGAATTTTCTTGGCTTGGAGGTTTGAAAGACTTGTGACGTGAAGTTTTCTTGGGAGCTTGACAGAGAGGTAGGATCTACATCCTTGTATTTTTATTATTTATTTTTGTAAATGTGAAAATGGTGCTTGTTTAATGTAGTATGAGTTTTGTGAATGTTATTTTGTGTGGTAGGGTAGTATGCCTTAAGTTGGGTGTGGGAGATGGACTTATGGGACCATTGGGGAGGCGAAAGGGAGTATTTGAGGCATGCATTTGGTGGGAGTGTGATTAGGAGTTTCACCTATGGGGATTAAAAAGGATATGATGGTCATATTATTTCTTACTTGCAAGGGAGAGATAATGATATTGTGTTGTTTTTTTTGTGCACTTAGAGGCTTAGGGTGAAACTCCCACTTCACTTGGGAGGGAAAATGAGGTTGTTTCCCATAATCATTTCTCCATTTGGTTTGATTTTGAGAAGGTATAAACTTGTCGATTATTTCATTTTTGTCGTGTTGGATATTTTTAAATTTATGTTTTTTGTGGAAGTCATGTTTGTTGAAAAGTTGTCAAATGTTGTTCAAGATCCCCCATGGTTATTTGGTTGGGGCTCAGGGGATATCAAGGAGATGGCTTCTCCACTTAATGGATTAAAGGTTGGGTGGAGAGCATTTCCTATTACCCCTTCCTTTGTATTGTGATCCTTGTTGTGAAAGATTGAAATGAGCTAGATTGGAGCTACATTTGGGAAGAAGATATGCAATTGGAGACTTGTATATTTGGCCTTGTTGATAGCCCTTTATTGTAAATTGTCCATTTATCATTCCCACTTTTTGTGGATGATTGTAAATTTGTAAGCTTGAAAGAAATTTATTCTATCACTTGGAAATCTCTATATTTTGTAAACTCTTATAAGAGTGTTTGTATGATAAATTTATATTTTCAAATGTGTTAGTTTTGTTAAAAAAAAGAAAATATCAAATTTACATGGTTAGGTGAAATAGAAAACATGACATGGTTGAAAATGGATAGGCATCTCGTTTAATTGAAATTGGTTTTTTTTTTTTCAAAAAGGGTGATATGTTTCATTTTAGGAGGAATGAGAGTAGTGTTAAAATGCATTGCTAATTGAATTTGTTGTCATTTAATTGTTGAAAATAGAGAAAGGATTATTTACTCTTTTTCTATGGGATGAAAAGAATAGAAAAGTCTTGTTACATTCTTTATCAAGTTGTAGGAAGGAAAGTATAGTTAAAATCTTTTGAATAAGTGAAAACATCCTTTTTACCATTATCATTTTGTAGAATGAGTTGTTTAAGAATTCCTTTTATTCTCCCAATTTTATTCTTAGATAAAATTAAATAAAAAGAATTCATATAATTGTGCAAGTGAATATATATACATATACTCACTCCTACTTAAATGTAAACCGTGATTTATATATATATATATATATACATATACTCACTCCTATTTATGTGTGCATGGATACTTGTGATATTTATCCTTTGAGCATTTCTATATTAAAAGAATCACAATTAGGGGAGACTGGAACAAGTCATTCAACATGAGTCTACACTCAGATATGGATCTATGTTACAAGTTTTTCACATTTATTAATTGTGATGATTTGTTAGCGAGTAAACGTTTGTAATTATATCTCTGCGATATCTCAACTATCTATATTTCACTATCAGACCTGTTGACGACATGGTCTTTCATACCAACATAGGAAATATTCCTATAGTGCCACATGTATCAGAAAGAGACCATTCAAATGAATGCAAGGATGGTTGTGCATGAGGCATACATGAGAAGCCCATTCATCTTCTGCAATTTTACATCTAAAGCGCTACAAAATCCTCATGCGTACACATTCTAGGAGGTGATCAGTATTTTGACCTGTTTTGAGCTTACCACAAAGTTCATCCCTTAATCGAGCTCGAGTTTCCTGCTCTTATTCACCTTTCATTTTAATAAAATGAGAGTCTTAGGTTTAGTCGTGTAAGCCATAGTTCTTTCAAGTCTCGGCCATATTTTTTTAATTCAATGTATCTTTGTATGTAGCTTTATAGACAGTGTCATTGTGTCAAAAGTATATGTCTAAGAAAAGATTTAGAATAGTTATGAACTTAGGTTTTTATAAGTTTCTTTTTAACTTATATTTTGTCTTTGTCAAAATTGAGTCATGTTTTTTTATAATGTCTTTATCATTTTTTCTTATTGTAAAATGTGTGGTATTAAAGTCAAGTCACTGGTCAAAATTTATAAAATTGTCATCAAGATTATAGTTGATAAAGGAGTCAATGTTGATGCCATTTGTAAGACTCAAGTATTGTTGATTCAATTATTGTTTTTATCAAAATCAAGTCAGAAGCTAAAAATAGTTTGTAGTATTTGAGTCAAAAATCTAAGTTTTCATTTTGTGCCAATATATCATCGTGTCCAAGTAAAGCCATATTGTGAATGTCTTAAGTCATTGTTCAAAGTATTTTTAGTCAATGTCACTGTAAAAAGTGTATGTGTGAAAAGTCCCAAAAAATATATATATAAAAATAAAAAAAATTGCCTTACGAACGCATTTTTGGTGGAATCCGACATTTGAGTAAGGTATGTCACCATTAATCCTCAAAATCCAAATTCACTGAGCTAGTAACATGAAACTCAAGGACAGAGGCACAGGAGGTTGGAGGTTATTCAGTGACCTCTCGTCAGTCGCCAATGATGGGGCAGCTTCAACTGTGGTGACATCTATGTAGTGTGGGTATGTGCTTTTAGTTGTGTGTTTCCTTCGGTTTGCAGTGATCCTTTTTTTTAATAAGTAGAAATTTCACATTGAGGGGGGGAACATGATCCAATGTTCCATTTCTAGTATGTCAGCGTTTTCTATGTGTGTATGAGAAATAATTTTCCTATATTCTTCCCTGCAGTGAGATGTGATGAGGGCTGATAATAGTACTTGGAACATCATGATGTGGTTGTAGGTAAACCACTTGAAAACCTTCATTTTTGGTTTGTGGTAAACCAATAGCAAAACCACCATTCTTGGTTGTTGGTAATCCATTCGCAAAACCATCACTTTGTGGTTTGTGGTAAACCAATTGCAAAACCACCATTCTCGGTTTGTGGTCAATCGTTTGTAAAACCATCCATGAGGTTTGTGATCATCCTATAAAAATCACCTAATCATGAACAAGTGCAAGTACAAAGGTAGGTTTTCCCCATGTTCACACTAAGGAGGGGAATGTTAGGAAATAATTATTTAATAGTGCTCCATTGTAATATTTTATATATTTGTGATGGTTGTTATAACCACACACGTAAATAGTTATGGACGTATATTGGTTGGTTGTGAAACACCCGTAGAATAGGTGTGAGAGATTCTAGGGTGGGTAAGTAGTTGAGAGTTTGTAGGAAGCTTGACCTTAAGAATAGGATGTCCTAATCCTATATATGTGTAAACAATCTCGAATGAATAATAATGAAATATTATTATTGTGTATTCAGTATGTAATCCGGTGTTATTATTTCAAAATGAACCATAGAAAAAGAGTGTTTCATCGAGAAATGGTTTGAAAATTTGTGGTAGATACATAAATCAATGAGGCATAGAGTGTAAAAAGTGTGAATGTGGTGAGATTAATTTTATATTTATACCCTTATCAATCGAGTATGAACTGTGGAACTAATTTTCATTATCGGGTGGTGTGATGTGTGAGAATGTGATACCAGAAAGATGTGGTGTGAATGTACAAAATGTGAGATGCATAGTGTATATGATGTGAGTTCTATGGGTGTAGTATGCCCTCAATAGTCAAGTGTGAACCTTAGCACGAGAGCGTGTCATAAGGTAGTTATGATACAAGTGTATCAAGATGTGTAAGATGTGTGTGAAATACTAGATATGATGCGTAGAGTGAAAAATTAGAAATGTGACACACCTGATAATGCTATAAGAGGGGAAGAATAGACAAGATGCCCCCAAGTGTATGATGTGAAGATCTAAATTTCAGCGAATGTAGTCAATCCAAAACTGCCCAAGTATAAATGAATATGTGCGAGAAGTGAAAACAATAGACTTATAAATGGAACACACGAAGGCCATACGAAGTAGTGATGTAGACATATCTGTGATAAATATGAGGATAATGAGCTAGAAGGAGGATATCATCCAGTTTGTATCCCAACTGATCCAAACCATCGTATGTCCAAAAAGTATCAGAACTAATAGAATTAAATGGAATGTGTGGCCAATAATCATTATTCCTGAAAAGAGTACATGTGAAAGGTGAAAGCACAGTGGCAAGTTTCTCATGAGAACATGCGGAAGGTGATATGACTTCCAATGTATGGACATACCCCCAATAAAGTACCATAGCATTAGTAGAATGAGGGAGGGGGATAAAGTTGATTGAATGACAACTAAGGCACAAATAGCTCCTTCGAGTGGAGGTAAGTTATCATAATATTTCGTGGGTTAGCAATTATCAACTTGATGTATAACAGTCACAGAAGTTGGATTAGGTAACACTATGGCTAAATATAGGTGGCAATATTTAAATGGGTCACAATTAGTAGATATTTTATATTTAAATCCTTCATGTAAGAATTTAACACATAGGTTGATTGTATAAGGAATTTTCTGCATAGCGTGCATCCATGTCCTACCAAGTAAGAAATTGTATTGAACTATGAAATTGATAACAAAAATACAACTGGGATGGTTTTTATCTTGAAAGTGAGTGGCAACGTGATAGTTCCTAAACAAGGATGTGTAGAAGAATCGTACACATGGAGAGAAATGGATGTTGAGTTAACAAATAAAGAGGAAAGACCGATGTGTTGAATGAGAAACAGAGTATAACTATTGATTTCATACCCATTATTGATTATAGGTCACTTACTACCCATGTTATTAATGAAAGATGACATATATATGGGAGGATCATTTTCATAAATAGAAATATGGGAATCTGTATTAGTTAAAAAAAAGTTATATTTTGAGAAAATGCATCTACAAATGTCTAATATACTATGTCCAAATGAGTAGTAGAAGGAATACTAGTATAATCCAAGATAGAAATGATTCTAGATCTATAATCAGGATTGGCTAGCAAGAAATCATGAATGGAGATATCCATGATGAGAGGATCCTAGAGAAATAAAATGAAAGAAGTGATGAAATGAGCACCCAAGAGCATTTGAATGAGAAGGGTTCACCAAATTATTTAACAAAAATAGATATAATAAAAAACCCTATATATTGTAGAGTCACATGGGATAAATAAAACACTAAAGTAAAGATCTGACCTAAGCAATAAGCTAATAAAAATTGAAACCCTAGGTGCAAGAGAAGGAATAGAATATTTTGTTGATTTCACACTTGATCTCGAGGTATGTTGAGCTCGAAAAATAATGAAACGGGAGAGGAGATTGTTGCAACTAAGCCCATAAAATTTTGGAATCGTTGAAACAAAATGGACAAGGGTGATTGGACAGGGGTAGGGGCGTCTTGGTGTCACAAACCTTCTATAGGCTCCCATGACTGCGCAGAGCCTCAAAAACTAATTTTTCTTCTATTGAACCGATGTTCCTAACCTTTGATGTTAATTTTCTTCACTTTTAGCTTGAAAAAAAAATAATCTCCTCCATAATCCCGAACCACATCAAATTCTAAGAATAAAAAGATGTAAATGGGGAGTCAGACTAACCCCAATCGTCACCCGATTGAGTGAACTTATAACTGAGCGATGCTCTTCATCTCATACTCCATATAGTTTTGTGTGCATGTATATAGAATCGTGCCCTAGGAGAATCATGTGCAATATGCACTTGATAGTTAGAAATAGTTAGATATATAAATGTAGATAAATTTTTGGATGGAAAAATGAACTTCCCCTCATATTAAGTGTATTCAAAAAATGCAGTCACTTTTCCCTTGAATGAGTGCTAATTGAATGGCTTTGTGGTCTTAGAATGCCTTTCCGTGCAACTTTAGGTGGCAATAATAGATGCTTAGAGCTTGGTCCTTTATTATGATCACATAGCTTTGTATTTATATGATTCCCTTGTTTGAATTTAATAATTGACAGCTAAATTTCCAGCCGATAAGAAAATAATACTCCTAAAATATAAAAGAGATCCAAAAGAGGTGAGCAAGATACAAAGAGGTTGTGGGCGTCAAAACAGGACAAGGGAACCAAGGCACTGACATTATTTTTGGGTGCTAATATCCAGAGTCAATAAGGATAAACAAGTAAAACATCATTTGGGCTATGGTATGTGCAAGATCAAAAATAAAACTAGAAAGACACGAAAGAGGCCAAAGACAGTAGTCAATTACGAGTTTTCACACTTATGAAAAATATGAATAATAGTATGCGATTAGGACCTAGAAATGTACCCACATGCATGATTTAGTGTCTAGAACTCCAAACCTGACTGCTCCAAACCTTATTTCTTCTACTCCTGTTGTGAAGTTCTGCCACCATGTTTTCCTACCCTAGTTAGGGTTTGGGGATGGGCCGAAACACTACCATTGCCATTGCCATCCATTTTACAAATAAATTAAGGCATCCATATCAGGATTATTTTGTTAAATTTCATATATTTTTAATGAAATAATACTATAAAAATTTTGTAAGTTGTGCCAAAATCATGGAAGTGAGATGATTACCTTGAAATATTTAATAAATAAATACAAAATAATCTAAAAAACCCTCATTTACAACACTTCTTCACCATTGCAACACTCAATCAAACAATCCTTATGACCTCCTAGCTAGGTTATTTATGTCTTTTTCTACTAATCATAATCTAGTATTTATTTTTGGAGTTTCTTCTTTAAGCTTCCAAGAAGTTATTGCTCCCACCATAGGATTATTGAGTGATACCTAAAAGTAATTGTGATGTAGGTATATTTCATTTGAGCTCATTATTTCTTTCCTACACTTACATTAATATTTTATTTCTAAAATATACTTTTGATATTGGGTATTACATAGGTATTTTTATAAATATCATCTCACATTTCTCTATTTTGACATGCTTTTATGTTTAGTTGGGGCCTATGCATAGACCTCATTTATATGTTTGCTAACCTTTTCTCTTATTCAAGGGTTACAAATACATTATTCCGTTGAACATGGTACCTCAAATGGCCTACCAAGATTTTTATTTGATCATACTTTTTCATTTTGGCTAGACCATTACATTTGAGAGATGTCACTATTTTAACATAGAAACCCTAGCCTTTCTTTATAATCCATAAACACCAGTTAAAATTCACTACTAGTTAATTGTTTACCAGGATATTTAAAAATTCATCAACTTTAAGGACTTTAATTTATCCAAAGCTTATCCAAATTTGATATAAATCTAAATTATTACTGATCCAGAACTATTTAACCAATTCTCTAAAAATCACTATTCAATCAACCATTCCAATTTTACTTTTAACCTATTTACTCTTAGATGTCATAAACATGATATTTAATCTTGATTTAATTTTAACTAATAATTCAATGTGTAAATGAATCAAAACTCAAATGTCAATATACCAAATTAGAGAGATGAAAACATTGTTGTTTATGGACTTCAGCAACTGCCTACATCTTCCGATTTGTGTGAACTGGTTTTATAGTACATGTTTTAGATTAGTGAAATCAAGACAAAGAAAATAAGTAACACCGAGTATGAGATGGTTTAAGGTACCTCTGGATGAGATGATGATGGATACGAGTGAAAAATAAAAATCCTCCTTGTAGCGCGCTAGATGACCTGCATAACAAAGATAACCTAAACATGGAGATGGATTAGTAGATAGGATGGAGGGTTTCGTGACAATGTTGGTCTCAAGAAGTGAAAACTTCATAAGATACATGTCAACCCTTTTTTTAACAAAAGATAGATAAAATATTGATAAATTAGATGTAGCAGATAACTGAACTGAAGCAGAAACCTGAAATGTGTTAGATGAGATAAGATGCAAATCTAATCCAAAAAATGTAAATCAAATCAAACCTTAGAGGGTCAATGGAGACCCACAAATGTAAAGCGTAGTCAATGGAAACTAGGATAGGATTAGAATAAAATTGTAGAAAATAGACCTGCAGGGGCTCTAAAATACTAAGAAGGTATTTGATCTGATATGGGAAAGTTGTGGAAATAGAAAGGATGCAAGAAAGTTGATAGGTTTGATAATTGTAGATAGGGTCGACGATAACTGGTCTAAATTGAAGGTGATTATGGAAGCTCGACTACGACCAAGATAGATCTAAGATTTGATAAGGTAAAAATGGAAAAAAAAAATGAAGGATTAAGAAGGTTCAATCTGAAAGGGTGAAGCATAAGAAAAAAGGAAAGACAAAAGGGGGCTCCAAAAAATCACAAAGTTTCCCCAAATCTTTACAAATATGAAATAGGTATTGAAAAGGAAGATCCAAGATGACACCAGTCGTTGGTGAGGAGGAGTGAAACCCACAAAATAAAATCCAAATCTGGAAAATTATGGAAATTCCATCCCTTTTCAAGGAGGGTATAAATGATTATTTATAAGTGCGATGGTAATATGGATGGGTTACCACTGATTGCATAGTTCTATCTATTAGGGAAGTGAAATAGTGACGAGCTTGAGGAAATGATCCCTTATTAGGAGGGATTAGGTTTTAAGTGATAAGCATGAGCTAGGTTTGCTTAAGATGGATAAATGGGTAGGTGGGAGGAGGAAAATAATAAATAAATGTAAAGGGGAGATGAAAACATTAAATGAGGACCTAGAGATGGTAAATAGGGACATTTAGGGAGGATAAACAAATTAGATGGGGATTTATGATTAATTAATGGTTAGTAGGGATTATTAGGGTAGATTAATTAATGGTGTGACTAAGATGGTATTAGAAGTAATAAATAGAAATTAAATGGATAAATATATTTTAGTAAGGAAATGGGAATTTAAATGGGAAGAGGGGTTTGTATGTAAAAAAATTATGATGATAGGGAGAGAATGCAGGATGAGGGATAGGGGATACCAAAATTTAGTGTCTACATTTAACTCTTTTAATCAAGTTGTTTGCATTGGGCAACCCATGAGACAAAAATGAGAAGTGAGGAAAGATTATGGTTGAGGTGCTCCCCCTCAAACTAGGGGTCAAAAACGTGAAGAAGAATCGATCACGAGTTTGAAAGAGATAGATGAAGGGATAAAGAGTTGAAAGGATAATAAAAATAGAGAATATGAAATAATATGCCCCAAGTGAAAAAGGATAAGGAAAAAAACAAAAATATGGTGGTGATTTTGGAATTAACTTGTTAGGGAACAAAGTACAAACTCAATGGAGATGATGGAAATATCCTACAATCCCGTGAGTCAGCAAAAACACTGCAATATGGATGGAATCCCATGTGAATCTACTTATATGGATGCTCAAGCCTTAGGACTAATGGGTCAAAGGAAAACATCAAAAGTAAGCACAAATAAATGCAAGGATGGTCAAGACAATGTTTTTAACATAATACCATGGACAAAGCACATGTGATATAGTGCATACATGAGGAATTGATAAAATATACATCCGGGTGGGATGAAAAATTGAAAGATGGCCACAACGACAGACTTAAGATGAGTGATCAAGAATGTGCTGCTAGATAAGATGATAGGAAAGGATAAAAAGATGAGCCATGTAAGGAAAATATTAATGTGTTATAGGTGACACATGAGCCTAAAGTTGAAGAGATAAAAGGATTGGATGAAAATATTGGATGAGATGAAATAAAATATTGGGCTGATGAGATAAAAATATCGGCTAAAATAGATTGAATGAGATGAGATAATATGGTGTGATAGATAAAATTTGAACCTATGAGGATGAATCAAATATAGGAAGGAAACTCCATCATAGGAATTATCACACATAGGATAGATGATTTTCGAAAGGATTTGAGGTAAACGTGAAATGGAATGAGACAAAGTAATGTACTTGTGACCAATGGTAGGTGGTAACACATAACTAACAATATTTAGTTACACTTACAATCTTGAGGGAAATGCGGAGTTTTTTCTTATAGACCCACTATAGACATGATGAAGGGGTCAAGATGGAACTTGGATGGGGAAGATGAGATTTCCTTAGGTTGTATTCCTAGGTATATGTCCCAACTCTAAGAAATATGGCACAAATTGATCAATGTAGGAAGTTTGAGGAGCATGTAAAATATTATCGATGCGGGAAGCTTTCTAAAGATGTTTTCTCTTGATACCTTATGCTTTTCCTCTTGATTATTTTAAAAAATTTGATTGATTAGGGAATCCTTTACTGCCATGATATATTAACAAAGAAAGGTCACAAGTGCAAGGTATTGAAAGGTTCCATTTTCGGTTTACTATCTAGAGATGCTAAATGATAGGCTCCATATCCATACTTATGTGTGATAATGTAGTGTGTAATCGAATTGGGAGAAAAATTTCCATGTTGGCTCCTTTCTAGAGAAAGTGACATTCTAATTAAATGAAGTAAATGGGTAGGAATACAAGGTCATTTGTATCCATGGGATGGTTGGATGGAGGAGAAGACAAATTAATGTGCATAGGAGATGTAGATAAAGAGAGAGACATGAGAAGATTAAGAGCAAGGATTGGATACTCCCCTAGTGAGAGATTTTGTATCACAATAGGAAATCTGGATGCAGATATGAATGAGCTATTGGATGCTAAGGGAGATGGGGTAGGCTCATTAAAAGGATCAGGGATGATGACTCTAGGTTTTTATTGGATTGATGATCGAGTATTATGAGGGTGAGGAGGATTGGTAATGTCGATGGTGTTGATGAAGAGAGGGTGCCTTCCTTTAGGGGAAATAGAGATTGCGGAAGTGATTACAATGAATTCTTTGGATGGAGAAATAGATGTAGATTCCTTAGGAGGTGAGGATTTGATTGGCGGATTGGATTTGAATGTGGATGAGACATAAAAAAGAGGCTGGTATTTAAGGATGAGAATGTCATCTTCTTCTATAATATTATGAATGAGAGTTTGAAGGGTCTTACAATATTCTTATCATGCCCGTGGGTATGATGATAAGCCAAAATGGTGTTAGAATCAAACCACATTAGTTTTGGCCGACACGAATCAAAGGATTTGATAGGAGGAAGATTGATTGCATATGATTGAAGGAGTTGTTTAAATATTTATGTATAAGATCCAATGGGTGTTTTTGAGGAAGGGATTGCATGGATTATGGATTGATTGGCTTTGGGAGAGGTGGATAGAGGTAAGATAAGTTAATTACTTTGTTATTTTTAATAGGGGACTTAGATTCTGATGTGAAATTATAAGGGGAAGACATTTTCAACGCGGAAGGAGGCATAGGTGACTTGAATGATTTTTATCTAAAATTAGGAGGAGATATTTTGGATTTAATTTTTTTGATCTGGGATTTAAATGAAGGGAATGGTTATAGAATATATGGGAAATGTCCTAATATAGATAATGAGGTGTTATATTTCTTAGATAGTTTCGATTGTTTAGAATGATGGTAATTAAGAGGAGGGAGCTTCAAATTTTTTGTTTGGATGTGAAAGATATTTTTGAGTAGGAACACAGAGGTTTTTAGGATTTTACTACAAATATTTACCCTTGGAGGGAATTTTAATGATTTCAAATGGGGATCCTTAAAGGTACAATCAAATGATGTATATTTTGTTGGAGGTATGGGGATTGAAGATGGAAGTGGTTTTTGATGATATTGGAAGGAGTTGTAAACTATGTGGTTCTTGGTAAAAAAGTGATGATAGTTATTTTAGATGAGGTTGGGATTGGGACATCCTTTGTAATGGGATCAAATGAGGATTTCTGTTTGGTAGGATTTTTGAGGGATAATATGGATGTGGAAATAGATTCAGATGTTGATGTGGGTATGGTTACAATTGTGGATGTGGTTAAGGGTAAAGGTATAGAAGTGGGTATAGATTTAGAAATGTGTGGTGAGGATGTTGAGATAGATGTTAAAGTAGATGTGGGTAGAGAGCTAGGTATGATAGGTGAAAATGTAGTAGATGTAGAGATGGATGGAGAAGTGGATGTAATTAATGCAGGTAGGAAATAGTCATGGATATAGTAGATGTGGATGGAATGGATGTTGAGTTTGTTATAGATGTAGATGGGACTATAGATGACTGGGAAGAGACCGTAGTAGGCATGTATATGAAAATATGTTTTGGGGTAGCTGTGTGTGGAATACATATAGGTGCAATGGATGTAATAAATGAATATTTAGGTATTGTATATGTGGTTAAAGAAGTAGACATAAGTGCAGATGTGGATGAGATTGTATGGGTGAGAATATATGTCAAGTTAGGAATAGGGTCGATAGATGTAGGTAGGGTAAAGGGGGACAATAGAAGTTGATACTAATATTGAATCTTGACCCAAAGAATTGATCATGAGGGCATTGGGTGCTAGAGATATAGGGGTATTAATATGATTATTCAGTGCATGGTTGGGAAAAGGTTGATTGAAAATATCTAGAGGTTGATTGGGAGGTGTAATAGAATTTTCCACTCAAATATCTACATGATCTATCAACCGTTGAACATGGTCATTGAAGTAACGACACTTTTAAATGTCATGACCACAAACTTGGTGATATTTACAATAGTGAACCTCACGATACCATACAAGTTTGGGTCAAATAGGGGGAAGTTGAATTAGAGGGACACCCATCAATTTTTTTTAACATGGAGTTGTATAATTCTCCAAGGGGAGTGTAATCAGGGGTCGGTCTTGGATCCCTTTTTGGAGGATTGATGTGGGATGTAGATGAGGAATCGACTATGATCATGTTGGCCACATTCCTTGATTTTTCATTATGATTTAATGGCTTGGTGAGTTCAGGTTTTGTTTTATCTGATTGGAATTTTAGAGGGCCTTGCTCAAGGGCCATTGTGTTCAAGTTTAAGAGCCATGGTGAATTCTTCTTGAAAGGTTTGGATGAATGTATTTGAAGAGTAGAGGAAATATGCTTTGCACAATATTGTGAAAAGTGTTCGATTAACTCAGTTAGAAGAAGGGATAAATACTACTAATTGATTATGCCTCGCCATCTAGTAACAAAAATTGTGATAGATTTGTCATCAAATTTTCTAATAGCGTAGAGGTCCATTTTAGTGATTTTATCACAATGTTAATTAGGAAGTGTTCTAAAAATAGTTGCACGAGTTGGGTCAAGGAAAATAAAGAATGTTGGTGATTTGTTTTATACCATTCCAACACATGGTTGGCCAAGGACACGGGGAATGTGTGGATCATAATGTCTTAGTCATGGCCTATGAGATAATATGTATAGCTAAAGGCACAAAGGTGTTGTTAAGGGTCTTCCTTTATATTAAAATTGGATAATTTAGAAATTTCCCAGTGTGGAGGAATGGCTAGATAGGGACTAATGAGTTGATAGGTTCATTGTAAATATGTTCATATGAGAATGTGGTTTTGGATCCCAAAGTAGAAACTTTAAGATTGGCCATCCTACTTAATAACACATGTACTAGATTTTTTTATGTATGGATATGAGATTTATATGATTAAGGATGAGTAGGTTTTTATGGAGATGGTTGATAAGGGTGGAGATAGTTTAATTGTTTGGATTCAATAGGTTGTGATATAGGTTGTTGTTTGGAGATAGGGATATAATAAGATGGATGAGATTATGTTGGTTGTTAAGATATGGGGATGTTATATTGGTTTTGTTTGGTATAAGTTCGGGTGTAGTTATGGGGTGGTTAAGATGTTTGCATAGATTTATTGGGGAACATGTGAAAAAAGACACCTCAAAGAGGTAGTTGATGAGTTTCGGTTGATTCAGAACAATGGGGTGGTGAGGTGATGAAATTTGTGTGGATATAGGATGTATAGATGCGGAGTGAATTTTGGTCATGTTGTTTTGGTGGAAGAAGAAATAAATGAGATTCTTAGAAATTTCAAGTAGGGGAAATAATGACAACGGTGGATAAAGAAGTAATGCAGATAGAAGAAGTGTGGATAGTGTTGACACGAGGTAAATTGGGTGGATTGGGCACCACCAATTGAGTTTATTGATGGGATTGGTGGATTGTGATGGATTTGCATATAAGATAGTGGAAAATGGCGACGAGATTACCGTCAAGGAGTTACTAAAACTCTGACCATCCACAAGGCATAGTAGGAGGCCCAAGGGCATGTAAGGAAGAAAAAGATGAGGGCATATCTGGTCTAAAGGGAATGGACCGATGAGAGATAAAAGTATTAGTTTTAGTGTGGGGATCATTTTGGATGACATGGGTTTCATAAATAGAGACCATATAAACAAGGAGTTGGGAGACCAAAGGTGTGGTGATCATAGGTGTAGAAGGAGTGGAATGTAGAGAAGTTTGTTGGAAAGGATCGTTGCAAGTGATAATGTTGTTGGATATGGTATATTATTTCAGTTTACTTTCCTCACAATGGGTGATAATAGATGTAGATACCTAATATCCAGTTACATAGTTTTAATACTAAACTAACACTAACTATCCTCATCTCCATTGTTTCTATAATAATTATCACTTTTCCACTAATTAGCTAACATTCCCCTTCTTATTCATTAATCAATTAACTCTTCCCCCATTCTTGATGCCAATTAATGACCTTTCGTTACTTCTAATCCATTTCTAAGTGATTAATTAAACATTATTACTTAATTACGCCTTCTATTTTAATCAATAAACCCCATTTATTGATTAAATTCCCCTCTTAAATCCCTTGAATCATGTTAATTTTCCTCTAACCCCCCTCTAAATAGCTCCTACAATCTTATCCCTACCTATTAATTAATCACATTTGATTAATTAGACCCCTCTCAATTCCCATAAAGTGCACATCCTTTATTAATTCTTCTAAACATGCTTATCCTTTTTAGTTATTCTTTGGGATTTGTCCCACATCCACAAAATTTCAAGCCTTAACCAAATGGGAAAGCTATATAGAGAACCCTCCTACTTCCTTCTAAACACACACCTCATTTTCATTAGTGAAAACTATAGGAATTTTGATTTGAGTCATTCTCCATTGTTGGAAATAGCTTCTCCATCTTGCATCCATTCTCTCAAATTGAGGAGCATGGGAAGATCCAAAGATGGCCTTGTGGTAATTTCTTAGTGAGATCTCATCCTTAATTCTTGAGGTAAAAAATACCAAATTTATTGATAGGTGATATAATCAGGTTCATTCTTTAGGTAATAATCACAAAGAGTAGGAATGGCTTAGCATTTAATGGTTTTATCATGATTATGCATTGAAGAAGTTATTTTTCCTTAAGCTCTTATCTTAATGTCTTTATAGTAGATTTCCCTTAGCTTTTAAACTACTAGGTGTTCATTTATTTCAATTAGATTTGCAATTTTATTATGTTAACATATGGCATGCCTAGTAGGAGTTACTCCATTGTCCTTAGCATTTTATTTCAAGATTTTTTATTTTAGTTTCAATTTTGGCTAACCCTTATTTGGAACATGTTAAATAACTTGAATTTCTTACTATATTTTGTTAACTTTACATCTATTGATTCTCTCTTATAGGTACAAAGGAGATGGGTTGTTGCTAAATTTGGGTTAAAGTGGGAATTTTTTGACCTTTTTAACATTTTCCTTCTCAAAATCATGTGTTTGTGACATCATATAGGTTCCCCATGCTAGTGTGAACCAAACCCATGCTACCGTCTCTCTAACTACGCTACTCTAAAAAAAATCAATCATTTTGTTTCAGACATGTGCTAATGTCAATCTTGTCATGCTAGTGTCAACCTAGGCATGCTAGTGTTAATCTGGGTGTGCTAGTTTCAATCTTGGCGTGATAGTGTTAATATGGGTGTGCTAGTGTCAATCTGGGGGTGCTAGTGTCAATCTGTGTGCATAACCTATCTTCCGGAGGCCATAACTTTTTCTCCCAAACTCAAAATGACTCCATTTATTTTTTGTTAGAAAGGTATTGAAGCCAACTATGTAATGGAAATATAAATACAAGGTTTAGAGTTACCAAAAATTTAGTGTTTTTTTAAGATAATTAGTCATTTTATAGCATGTTTAAATTCTTTAATGAATGTTGTGTCTCCATGTCATTGTTAAGTTAGGCTAAGGTTGAGTATGCTCTTCTCTCACAACTTTTAGGTGATCTTGAGAATCAGAAATAACTTTGGTCTTCCTTCCATTTTAAACATTTCATCATTTCATTATTGTTTAAAGGAATGAACAATTTTTAAACATGCTTAATGGTCCTTTGATATAGCGTTTTCTATTGCATCTTTTAGATGATGTTGATAATAAAAAACAACATTTGATCGACGTTTTGTAATTATTTTTAAATTTTTCGAGGAGAACTACTAACTTTTGAGTGTAGGACCTTATTTCACTTTTCAAAGAATCAGGATTTAAACAAATAGTAATATAGTTTGTTATAGTTTTCCAACATTGTTCAAAACCAAACTAAGACAAAAGATTTAAAAAAAACACCACTATTCTAAACATTGTATTTGTAGGTTCGGATAAGAGATATGGATTGTCTGCTTTAACTGGGGGATGTATATTTCCATAAGCCATAAAACTCATTCTAAGGATTACCCTAGGAACCCCAAAATAGTCCACACCTTGAGGGAACTAGTGGATGAAACGGGAAGCACCCCGCTTACCTACTTGATTAGTGAAAAACCCTTGTGAGATAAGCTTCAAGCTACCCATATGAGGCCTCATTAATTTATTTTATTTTGGGGTTATGGTCCACCTATCTAGAAACAATTGTAGACGTGTGTACCTCTCTAAGGTAGGAATTGGTGAGTGTTGCGGATAAAATCCTATGAAATCATTTTATCCAACATGCTTCAAAATCTATCACGGAGGAAGAATTTTTTTGGAGTCAAAACCTTGTTAGTCAAACAAAGGGGAAATTCCATTAAATGTTTAGCCTACTGTTATTCATCATGAAATTTGTGAAGTGTTACTTTGTCTTAATTTTTCACTTGTCTTAAGACAAGGCGAAACTCTTCCAAAGTTACGCCAAGTATTTTTCACCCCCACTTGGTCTACTCCTTTAATTTTTTGTTGGCCATTCAGGAAAAAATAAAGCATACATACGAAGTGTTACTCAAGATTGTGTCTACTACTTTTTCACCTACTTACATCATTCCTTATTGCAACTGCGATACTAAGCATTGAAAGTGAGTTTGTACGTTCTCAAATATTGAGTAGCCTTATCTTGATACCCACATCAAGAAGTTTCATTTTTAGTTAAGCTTGCTTCATCATTGATCTTCCCTTGAGATGTTATGTTGCTAGCATCATCTCAATACAATTTTGATACTTCCATTTTGTTTTTCATAAACTTTATATAAGCTCCTAGATTATATCATTACGCTTCTCCCACATTAACAAATCCTTGTTATACTTTGACCTTGTCTACTTTCAAACATTTACTCAACCTTGAAAAGTGTTTTTGTTACGTTTTTCACGTCATATAAATATTATTTTGATACTAATAACTTGTTTTTCTGCAAATCTTGATTAATGTATCTAAGTTATATTGTTGCATTTATCGCATTTGTAACTTCCAATTTTTTTAGCTTTAGGCCTTGTTTGTATTTAGATTGGCTATAGTATACTTTGCATTGGAATTCACTTTAACCCTTTATTAATACTTATGCCTTATTTATTTTAAACTTGACTTAAGTGTTGACATTGTGTTGATCATCTTACATCAAACTACCATTGAGACACATTTGTATAGGAAGTATTTCCTTGTATATTGGATTGGTTTTCCAAACTTGCGTGATTGTTCCTTGTGATCTTTCATCTTCTAGACTTGTTTCCTAGGATAATTATTTTGATCATTTGATCCTTTGGTTCTATATTCTTTGTCATTGTACATTCTTTAGCCATTGATTGGACATTCTTTGTGAGCTTTACAATTATTACGCTGCATGTTTTTTTTACATAGGGTCATTGTAGTCCTTGTACAAAATTTTCAAACCTTTGCAAAAAAAAATCCTATCAAACAAATTTTCAGACAATTTGGACATTGGGAAAGTTTCCTTTGTAACCTTTGTATTGTTAAATGTTGATAAACCATTTTGATATTTATAATTGCAGCTTTGTTGGATTGTCGAAATTGTGTCATCAATATATTTTTTCTCGTTAGATATTCTTTGGAAAATCACAAAAACCTCCCCTATTTGTTTGCAACATGTAGAGTTGGTCATGATTACGCTGCTCAAATTGACATGAAACTTCTTTTTCCATGAAGGAATTCAATCACATAATATAGGTCTAGGAATTTGTACCCAAAAATTCCAACCATGATTGACAATCACATGGTTCCTCACACTTACAAAAATAGGGAACCTAGGTTTAATAATTCACATTTAAATACACCTATCATTACAAAATCTCAATTGATCCTTCGTGCTAGAGAACCCATTCAGTTTCCCCTTTCCCAACCTTCATCTTATAGTTGGTGGTATGATTATGATGATTCTAATACAAAATATTCTTCTAATTCCTCTCAATCTCCTGATTATTCTGATCCAAACTATTATTCAGATTCCCCTCAATGTCCTCAGCCTCATGTAATCGACTTTATTCTAAGGAATAATTAGTCTTCTAAACAACATTTTCATCATCTAATTCTTTTGTTGCCAAAAATTATCCCCATCAAACATATAATTCAAATCTTGAGTAACAGTCCTCCATTTCTTCACAAGACCCCTTTATCAGTTACCTCAATGATGTCTTCCTCCTTTGAAGATTCGTGTGACTCCCAGTTCCACCAATCAAAAATATAAATTGATTCCTATGTTGTGGTCCTCCCTTTCTTCATAGGACCCCCTTTCTCAGTATCCTCCACGACGTCTTCCTCTTTCAAAGATTCATGCGACTCAAATTTCCTCTAATCAATCATCTAAGCTGACCCCTATATCACAATCTACTGACTTTCTACACAATCCTATTTGTTTACCTGCATTATGCCATCTTCTAGGAAAACCAATACCAACCCATTCTAAATCCCCATCTTATTCCACTCACAAGACATCTAAATACAAATATACTTTTTCTCTTGAGTCATCTTCTTCTATTAATAATTTTTCAACACTTAGTTGACCCCTTTCTTCCAATCAACCATTTATCAACAACCAACCGTGAACCATACCGATTTATTTCTTTTAGAATGATGAAGAGATCAGAGAATTCATGGGGCTACATGATGACATTACTCTAGATAATCTTGAGAAAGGATTCTCTTTTTACCTCGATGCATTCACATATTTTGGGGAAGAGGTTGATTCCTTTTGTCAAAAAATAGAGGAATATCCTTATATCATCAAACTTGATCCTCTTCTTATTCTTCCATCTTCACATTCCCCATTACATGGAGAAAGTTTTGGGTCTTTCATTAATCCCTAACCTATCTTCTCATCACCCCATCATTCTTTACTTATCACAATTTTTCAATCACAATATTTCCTTGGGTCACCTCCTAGTAGCCCATCATCTTCTTCTATACGTGGGGCACATCCTAGTAGCCTTCATCTTCTATTTGTCGATAACCTCTGGGTATCCCATTATCTCCTATTCTTGGGCCACGTCATAGTAACCCCCCATATTCTATTCTTGGGCCATGTCCTAGTATCCCGCTATCTTCTATTCTTGGGCCACATCTTATTAGCCCCTCATCTTCTATACTTGATCCACATCCTAGCAACCATTCATCTTCCCTCTATGGGAGACCTCCGAGTTTTCCTTCATCTTCTATCTATGGTACACCATCTAGTCGACCATTATCTTCTATACTTAGGCCATGTCCTAGTAGCCCTCCATCTTCTATCTATGGCTCACCTCTTGGTAGCCCATTCTCTTCAGTCCTTGGGCCACATCCTAGTATCCCTTCATTTTTGTCTATTTCTCTCCTCTCAGTAGCCCATCCTCTTCAATTCTTGGACCATATCAACTTCATCCATCATATCATCCTTCTATCAATAATGGTGGCAAGCCCACCATCATACCTACCACGCCTCTCATAAATCCTAACCATCCACTTTCTTCTCCCACTTCTCAGGATCATAAAAATCACACATTAGCTTATATGAAACCCCAACAGTTTCTTCATGAAGCTAAGATAAAAAAATATGAAGAGATCCAAAGATCTAAACAAGTTAAAAAACCATAAAGTTAAAAATAAAACGTGATTTAAGAATGCACACCAACATAACCATCAAGTATGGCACAAAGTGCAGAAACCTATGGATAGGTAACTCAATCCCCCACATACAAAATCCATGTTTTATGATAAGTGGCAGTCACTTATAAAATATGATCTCACCACGGTCATCAAGATTGGAGATAATATCACTCTTGATAAGCAAAAAATCCCAGTCTCCCTTCTAAACAAAAGTGCAAACATTGTTGTTAGATCTTATCACATGGAGTGACTTTTTTGGTCATAACTTACCAATCATTCATCTTCATCGTCTTCTCCCTTCATGGTTTACCTTTGCATAACAGTTAAAATCTTTTTAAAATATAAAAAATTTAAAAATGAGAAAAAAAATTTAAAAAAAAGAAATGGTACAATGATCAAACATTGTAATCAGGTATTGCATACACATGGATGTTATTTCTTCCCTTTATTTCCATTCCTTTGCAAGTCACTCACCATTTTCATCAACTCGGTGATCTTTTGGTTAGTCTATTCATTCTATTTGTGTAACATTTATCTATATGGTATCTATTTGACCTTAGTATTTCATCACCTTAGTAAATTAAAGAACAAATAACCTTTTAGAGATATTATCACTATCATACATTTAAAAAATGTTTTGTGAAGATATTTTGTATGTATCGGTTGACACTAGACAATTTTGTCATCACAATCACTTCCACATCCTTCCATCAAGGCATCTGTGGTTCTTAATCCCTTATAAAAATAAATCAAGTGAGCTGAAATAAGTTTTCAGAAAGAAAAAAAATCAATCAAAATATCAAAAATATCAAACTAAAATCAATATATAACTCTCTCTTGGGGTATTTCTAGTATGTCTATTGGGGCTATGGACGTTTGGCTGGTAATAGAGAAATGTTATGACTAGAATCAAATATATTTCAGTTGGGGCTATGGATTCCTGGCTAGCAGCAAAACAATGTAAGGATCTCTTTCCACTATTCGCAAATCACCTATCAAAATAAATCATTCCTACACATTGGCTAGTGTGTCTTTACTTGTTTTTTATCAAATATTCCTTTCAAGAAGTAAGTAATTTCCACATGCACACACTGGGTCTCTATGAGAAAACAAGATCAGTATGTTACCATGTGTTATTTGGACCTTGTTCAAACTCTTACTTTAGTCCTTATTTTGATTCATGATTTGTTCCTTTTTCTAATCACCTTTTCATTGCAAGGATTCTAGCTACATTTTCCACATCCTTCCATAGCATTCACATTGTTCATTTGATTTTTTTAGAATATCCATATGTATAATATTTCCTTTTTACCATATTTAATGGAACCTTTGTCCCCGTTTAATAAAACAATCTTCTACTTATTTTTTATCTTATGTTTCTTGGTCAGCTTGCACTGGGGGCATGCTCGATCCTTCTCAACACTTCATTAGTTTAAGTTCATCATCATGTTGCACATATCCTTCGTGGCCTTTATCCAACATATCCTCTTCTTGTATATATGCAAAAAAAAATTCCCTTGTATATTCCCATCTCTCATTGGGGGAATATTTGCTTATTCATTTTTCTTGTATATTTCTTCATAAAATTTTCAAAAACAAACCTAAAAACATCGTCAAAAATCATTAAAAATGAAAAAATTGGTATAATTCCAAAAAATAAAAAAATTGGTAAAACAATCAAAAATTCAAAATTTGGCAAGAAGCATACACGCAAATGAATCATTTATCAAACATATCGCCCTCAAACATAGAAATTTGTCTTACAAAACATCTTTCTTTGGTCCTCTATTTTTCTTGCAAATGACTCGTGGATCATCTGGATTTACCTCCATTAACAAATTTGTTTTTCTTACTATGTCTATACTCCCTTACACAATGAGTTGTTTGGTAGTGGTTCATAGTGCATGATTTCTTTTTCATAGGACCCTTGTGTCCTTCGTATATTCACCTCACATGTATTCTTTCTTGGGGTTTCCATTTTAACCCTTTTCATTAACTCAAACATTTGGGAAATGAAGCTCGATAACAAAAACATTGGTGTAAATGTCTTGAACATTATTTGTTTGAGCATATTTGTATGTACTTATTTGGTTTTTTATCTTTTTATTTACTTTCTTATAAAGCATTGTGTTCTGTATATTTCTTTGAGTTATTCCTTACATGTATATATATAATAAATAGCTGATGACGTAGATCATTAATCAAAATGACGAACTAAAGTTTTTTTTACATCATTTGGATGCAATCTATTTCCATTCTTTAACTTCATTTTTCTTCCTTATCATTTTCTTCTATCACACTTTTTCTTCAACAACACCTGTGGCAATAAGTATCACCTTCTATCCCACCCCTCCCCCATTCATTTCTTCTATATGTTTCCTTCCTCTTTTTCGATGGTCGGTCAACCTCTTCCATCACCCCATCGACACTCGAGGGGGCATCCTTCATTTTACTGAATGTTTCTTCTATCCATTAAATTTTTTTACTTGTCTATAATTATCTAGTATATTTAAAGTTGTGTTACTTATGCCACCCAAAGAGGGGAAAATGTAGACACCTAAAATATACTTACGCAGTTGTAATACTAAAATTGCACTAATTATCCTCTTTTCCATAATTTCCATAATATTTAGCACTTCTCCGCTAATTACCTAACATCCTCCTCCTTATTTTTTAATTAATAGCCTTTCGTTAATTAATTAACTCTTCCCCATTTTGGATGCTAATTTACAAACTTTCGTTAGTTATAATCCACTTCTAAGTGATTAATTAAACATTATTAGTTAATTGTGCCTTCTATTTTAATCAATAAAATATTTTTAATGGTTAAATTCCCCTCTTACATCTGCTGAATCATGTTAGCTTTCCTCTAAACCCCCTCTAAAAATATTCTACAAGCTTATCCCTACCTATTAATTAATCACATTTGATTAATTATACCCCAAACTTATCCTTTGTATTTCTTTTGTGGGATTTGTCCCACATCCACAAAATTACAAGCCTTTCCCAAATAGGCAAGCTATATAAAGAACACTCCTCCTTACTTCTAAACACACACCTCATTTTCACTAGAAAAAAATATAGGTATTTTTATTTGAGCCATTCTCCATTGTTGTAAATAGCTTCTTTATCTTGCATCCATTCTCTCAAATTGAGGAACATGGGAGGGTTCAAAGATGGCCTTGTAGCCATTTCTTGGTGAGATCTCATCCTCAATTCTTGAAGTGTACAACACCAATTTTATTTCTAGGTGATCTAATTAGGTTCATTCTTTAGGTATAAATCAAAAAGAGTAGGAATGACTTAGCATTTAATGGTTTTATCATGATTATGCATTGAATAAGTTATTTTCCATTAATCTCTTATCTTAATGGTTCTATAGTATATTTAGCTTAGCTTTTAGACTACTAGGTGTTATTCTATATCAATTAACTTTGCAAATTTATTATGTTCACAATAGACATGAAACAGAAGAACTTAAACTCATACAATTTATTAGTAAATAACTCAAGTAATAAAATTTTGATCATCTTGATTATTTAGAATGATGTGAAAAAGTAAAGAATGGGCTCAAATGGAACCTAGAGAAGTGGCCAAACTATAGATGGTTTTAGTTTGTTTGGATGACATCCTTTATATACCCGAACGTACGTGAGACTCAAATTTATGATGACTACCGGTACAGGGGCTGGTATTGGGGCCTACCCCTACACTTCACACACAACAACGATAAGGATGCCGGTTGCTTAGCTAGTATACCGATATCTAAAAAAACTATAATGCACCCTGTTGGTATCCAAATTGATTCTCCCTTAGAAACTGAGAATAATCAAATATTTAGCAGGACACTAAGAGATAGACATATCATATTATGAGTCATTTTGTAGCTAGGGAGGAGATTTGTCTGACTCTTTGTCACTCAGGCATCAGAGAAATGACTAGCACCTTCATTAAGAATTTTATCTATCCTCACTTCTTTAAGTCGTGCCTTTCAACCAAGGTGAGAGGACCCATTTTGTAACCTCTGTTGGTGAAGGAGAATAAAGATATCCTTCTTTACACAAATTTGAAAGGAGACCATGAGAAAATATTATCAATGCACCATAATTTAACTCTCACAAGTTGTCACTTCTAAAGAATGATGATATTTCCTAAACATGATTGAAGGTTACTAGAGACATTATGGAATCCTGATTGATTCTGCATATTTTGGTAGTAGCATTTATACATTTGTGGACATATAGGTAAAACATGGGTAGTTCAAGTAGGATTCATTGTTTTGAATAATTTTTTGGTGGGAGATTAAGTAGGATAAAATTGATTATGCCATATCTTTTAGAACCTTCACAAAAATTGGAACACCAAATGACAGTAAGCTTCAGAATAGCTAAAATATTTCTTCAACCAGAAAGTGTGCATTAATGGAGGCCCATATTTACACGGTTTCTAACAATCTCCAAGAATTTAACACAAAGGCTCAAGCTAAAGACTCAATTAAGCAACAAAGACCCCTGGTTCCTCATGCCTAAGATACACTCAAAAGCTTACAGAGAATCTTTATCAACAAGTGACAGTAAAATGATTTTAAATTGTTTATCTCATTGTAGAATGAAGGATCTTCTTGAAATGAAATTACAAATGCCACTAAATTGTTATAAAGATGAGATCCTATGTGATTCGGAGGGACTTTAACACAAGATTGCAATAGGAATAAGAAAAACTACTTGCAGACATTCTAAAATAAAGCAGACACAAATTGGTCCAAGATTGACACAGATTAATTCAAAATTGATTAGATTCATCAGTAGGGGAAAGTTTCTTTGAACAATCTCAGAGCTTGTCAATGGTTGTACACTCGCAACCAACTTGACATGATTGAAATCTAAAACATAGGAAATTAACAGGTTTCTTGGATTGGTCTCTTAGGAAGATGGGCTCTCTCAAATTTTCTCTTAAGAATTCAACCCCCGACCATTTGCAAGAGTATTCTCATTGCATTTATACATTTCACTTGCTCACTCATCCCAAATTTTCCCCCCAAAAAAGAAGAATATTTGAGGAACCTTTGCTTGTTACTAATTTCCCTTAGAAAGAGACATTTAAAAAATTCATACCCAAGGCTTCTAGGTGGACAAATTATGAACTAATCACTTTTCTCAGACCCTCGACTAATGACTACGATGTCATGCCACAATTTTTTTACAGTCCTTCTAATCATTCTTATTCTCGCATGTTATAAATCCTCATTTTAATAATTTTCCAATGGCTCTGTACAGCTAGATTTGACAGGTAATCCTTTTCTCCCTCAAGGAAACACCTTTTTCATCCTTTGCGCCTGTAACCTCCATCATTTTATCCTTTTCCCATTATTTACTCTGTAACTCTGCCCCGCATTCAGATGCTCTGGTAAATCAGTTTTTGCAAGTGCACAGAAATTAACTTCCAAATATACCTTTCCATATCCTTGTGACTCACTAAATCTAAAAACATTGCAAGAACTTCTCCATATAAAATGCATGTATTCACAAAGAAATGATGAAAAACTTAAATACGAATCCCAAGGAGTTTTGGAAAAAAAGTGGAAAAATCAGAACAGATGCAATGTCATAACAATCATTTGATTTGGACCCCTTCTCAAATATGGGCTTTAGATTAGAGTCACCTCGTACATGTTTCCTTGGCACAACTGCAAAGGTGAGAAGTACAGAGGCAAGTTTCCAAACAAGCGTGGGACTTCCACATGCCCTATGGCCCAAGAAAATCTATGTTTTGGCCTTTGAAAAGTCTCAGTATAAAAGGAGCCAGTGGAAGCCTCCACGTGTCTCAATTGAGCGCAACTTTGATATGGTGCCCAAAAGCAGAGACCCCAAACAAGCATGGGCTCACAATGTGTCTCAGTCTGGACAGAGTTGTTGAAAAATTTTAAGGGCCCAGCATGGAAGGTGCCATGTGTCTAGGGTCCAGATAGTTTTCCTTGGCTATTGAAAAGTCCAAGCAAGGGTAAAGTGAGTGGAAACATTCCAAGTGTCTTCATGGAGCTCTTTCAAAAATAAAATTCAGGGGTTGGTCCCCAAACAGGCCCAGGGCCCTCCACGTGTCCCAGGCCTTAGAAAGTTGCTTGAAAATTTTAAGTATAGAGAGGAGCCACGGAAAACCTCCACATGTCTTTATGGCGTCTTCAAGATCCCTGTGAAACTTTGAGAAGGTCCCCAAAAATAAAAATTGAGACCCCAAACAAACTGTGGAAGCTTACCACCTGTCTCATTAGCGCATTTGTTAAGGTAGGACCCTAAGGTAGATCCTTGAAATAGGCACTGAGCCCTCCAATGCGTGTCCATGGTCTGACCCAAGCTACAACAGCCACATAAAAAATGTATAAGTCTAAGAAAAGTAGCAAAAACCTCCACGTGTCTCCCTGGTGTAACTCCAAAGGTCAAACCAAGAGGTGACTTTTCAAATGAGTTTTCGGCTGCTCCACGTGGACAATATTTGAGTTGAAGTGGTCCTTAGATGTTTCAAAGTCACCCCACTAGCTGCATCCAATCAAAAAGTGCTATGTTTCCACATAGATGTTCAGATATAAATTTGACGGGGAAAACACACCCGTCAAACCGTAAAATGCAAGGAAATCACCATTTGTGCCTAAAAATGAATCTTTCTTTAAGGAAAAAGAATTTGGAAATGATATAAGGCCCAAAATTGATCCACCGAGCTGCATCCAATTAGAAAGGACCATGTTTCCATAGATATTGGGACAAAAATTGATAGGGAAAACAAAACGTGACTGTGGAAAAAAATAAAGGAAGGGGAAAAACCTGAGTTTATGCCCAAGTTACAAATTATTTCACATGGATAGAGGAACAGAAAAACAAATTCTTGACTTTAAGTGATCCTCAACCAAAGGAAAAGACTGATCATGGCAACAAAATGAAGGAAATATATTTCACGCATCAACACGGAGAAATAGAAAATATAACAGAGCTCGCAAACTAAATAATTTCAAGCACAAATGGTGCGAGATCAAATTGAGCACCAACATCAGCTCCGACTCGGGGATGGGCACTCCCTGTGAGTGCCACAAGAACAATAAAGTAGACCATGTGCCAAAAATCCATTGGGTAATGGAGTCAAGAACAATCTTGCAGAGCAGAACAATAATAACCAACTCCCCTAAGGACTAACTGAGAAACCAACAAAAAAAGTCACCAGGGACTAGGACAAACCAAAACAAAAAAATATGAAAGCAAAACAAAACCAAAAGAATATACACTATATAATGGCAAGCATCCCGATTCAAAGAAAATAATCAAGGAAAATCTTCAAGTGCTTGCCATTCTGGATATGACCATGCTAAGCAATTCTGATACATATTTAATAGTTGGTCATATGATTATTTCTCTTTTCCATCCAAGTTGTTATCTGACCACATTTTTCAGGCTTATCCTTTGTGCATATGTCAAAAATTTCAACATCTCTCGAAGCTACATCAAACATCAAAGTCCCAGAAAAGCAACCTACTCATGATACTTGCATTGATCAATTTCATACTCCTTGAAAACAACATAGCTCACAGAGTTATCAATATCAATATCTACATGGAATACTTCGTAAGAAGCATTGTTGGGGTCCTCAATGAGATATAACATTTTAATTTCACCAGGTAACTTCATAAGGCTTCCCTCAATTGGTATGGTGGCATAAGACATGTCCATTTTCACACTTCCACCCACACTAGCATCCCATTTTCTTGATAACAACATTCCCCATTTGGCAGGGCAATCAACAATAACAACATCTAGTTTTAAGTTCTTACCTGGGTAGGCTACAAGTTGCACTATCAAACCCTTGACACATCTAACCACTGGCACCTCTCTAGAATCCATGGCAGTGCACTTCCCATAAGCTGTTGTTACTTTGAGATCCAACTCATTCATGACCTCAAGAGGCATAACATTGCATGATGCTCCAGAATCAAACATGCAGTTGTGTAACTTCTTATCCTTAATAATCAAAGTAGTGAAAAATGGATCCACCTTCAGCTAGGACTCAACCAAGGATGTTCCCAAATATACTTCAGGTGGCTCACCTAGTTCTTCTAGTACTTGGGGTTTTTCCAACTCTGTAATGGCATGAGGAACCTCTACATTGTTTACATTTTTACCTTGGGTGACCTTTTCTTCTTTAAATACCAAATATTCGAATGCTCTGTTCCTATGTTCAGGGATTGTAAGCAACTCAACAATTGGTACAGAAGTCTTGATCTGACTTAATACTTGGGCAATGTCATAAGGAACATATTTGGGAAAGGCAGCATTTAGAGGAAGAGTGACAAACTCATATGACAGCAAAGGATTTTTCAAAGTCTAAGCATGGGCAGGGATACCATTTTTATTTGGGGTGAAAAATCCTTTTCAAGATGCATCTTTATTAGGGGCTTCTTTAGGGATACTGGTAAGCACTAAAAATTTTGGTTTGGCCTAAGGTCCTACCCCTTTGACAACTTTTCTCTTGGTATTATACTATTTTTTATGGCCAACTACTGCATTCATTAACAATTTCCTATCCTCCTCAGAAGGGATTCCTCCATCATATTTTTTGATCATTAATGCCCTTAAGTATTCAAAATAATTACTAGGAAATTCAAAATCTTGTACCATATCAGTTTCAAAAGTATGAGTGGAAGGAAGAGGTAATACCCAATGAATGCAATCCCAGAAATCTTGAACAGTTCTGGCACTCATCAACTCAGTTGAGGTTGGTTCCTGCTGTAAACTTGTAAAGGAATCCATTGTCAATGCATCATCATGAGTTTCATCATCAGCTTCCTCAACTTATTTGTCTTCATCACATGGGGAATGTGGCAAGAAACATCTATCACACCACTCAATTTCATTGACTTCTTCCACAATAGTAACTTTGGCAGTCAAAGGATCAGGCACAATTCTATTCTCATAGGCTTGGGGCTGTCTATTTCCTGATCCCACGAGTCCTTTACCTCTTTCATCAGATCTCTGATCACCCCTAGGATGATTGGAAAATATTTCTTGACATTTTGATTTATGATGACCTTGGGAACCTTGTCCAATCCCCTTCTCTACTCTGGCCAGTTTGTAGGATATTTCCTTAACAGCTCCAGCCAAAGTTTTTACAACCTCCTCCAGATCCACAACTTTACTTGACTGAGGCTTCTCTAGATTGATCAGCTTGATGCCTTCTCTCTTAGGAGGTTTACCAATTTCCTTGATGTTATTTTCAATCTATAAAGCCATGGTGAAGGCCTACCTCAATGTTGTTGGGTTCTTATCCCTTAAATAATAGGCAACCTTCTTATCAAAAGCATCAGAGTATTTTATTAAACAAGAAACATCACTTGGCCTCAGGATCACAGGTAGCCTATTCAGGGTCTTATTGAACCTTATATTGAAGTCATGAATAAAATCATTAGGATTCTTTTTTATATTTTCAAATTCTGATAAAAGAAACCTAGGGTCTTTTTTATCTCCATACTGCAATCTAAAAGTATTCTTCATTTCTGTCCATGAATCAATGGAGTTGTCTGGAAAATATTTATACCAGTCTCGTGCATCCTCCTCTAGAGTATGAATAAAAAAATTTATCTACACATCCTCAAATTCAATCTCAAATTCCTCCATCATATTGACAAAAATATTTAATTGTTGATCCCCAGTAATGGCATTATTTCCTTGAAATTTAGGCATTCTATTTCTGACATCTTGGGGCACAACATTTGGATAGCAAACCATACCTCTAAAATATATAGGACCAAAAGTGTTCACAACAAACGGAGGTCTTGGTGGGGGTTGGTCCATATTGTTTTGGGGAGGTGATCTTACATGAGAAATAGAATGATGGGGAGTGAGGGGTCTGTGGGGCACAGGAATACAATTCTCAAAATGAATGTTCTTTAAAAACTTTGTTTTTAGGAAGATCCTATCAGCTTTGGAGAACATAAGGACAGAATGAGATGTAAATTTTTCAAATATAAAAGAATACCCCTCTCCAGATGGAGAATTCAGATCTACAAAAAGACTACCTAATTCAGTAGCACTTGAGGAAGTATGGGAATCTTTGATGACATGCTTATCAGTTTCCACAATTGATAACTCTTTTCTTGATTTCTGATCCCCAATAACTTTCCAGATTCTTCTTCCTTCAGAATTTTTCTTTCCCAGCTCTAGAAACAACCTTCTAGTAGGGTCTTTAACAAATAAATATCTTCTTCCTTCCACCTTTGTAGAGATTAGTGATAAATTTCAATTGACAGAGGTTAAGACACTGGCATTTATCAAAATTTAATTCAAAATAGAGTCGCCACAAACGATTTTCATCTTAGTTGTGAAAATGCACTAAAATTGGTCTGTCAAATGTCTCTCAACACTAAATTCACACAAAGCTTCATATATTTGACCTTCCTTTACCCGCATTTAACATTTTTGATGTAAACTTAGTGCAAAAAACAACAGAAACTGGAAATATTACACGTAGAAAATGTAACTTTGCTTGATTCTTACAAATCAGGAAATAAGATGACATTTCAACAATGTATTAGCACTTAGAGTATGTAAGAAACATTACCAGGGCCAAATATGAGATTTCCTTTGAAGATCCCTGGCAATGCCGCCAATCAATTTTTTTTTCCCACAAATAAATCTCGGAGCTCAAATAATCCCTAGCAACGTAAATCAGTTCCCCAACAACGACGTCATTCTAGTGTTGTTAACACACAAATAAGTCTCAAAGTTCAAATAATCCCTGGTAATGCAAATTAGTTTCCCAAAAATGGCACCATTCTGGTGTTGTTGTTGCACAAATAATTCCCAGAGTTCAAATAATCCCCAGCAATGAAAATCAGTTCCCTGGAAATGGCACCATTCTAGTGTTGGTATCTAAATTGATTATCCCTTGGAAACCGAGTGGTAATAAATATTTAGCAGGACACTGAGAGATAGAAAAATCATATTGTGATTCATTTTATATCCAGGGAGGATATTTTTCTAACTTTTTTTCACTCAGGCATCAGAGAAATGGATAGCACCTTCATTAAGGATTTGATCTATCCTCACTTCTTTAGGCCGTGCCTTTTGACCAAGGTGAGAGGACCCATTTTGTAACCTCTTTCAGTGAAGGAGAATGAAGATATCCTTCTTTGCACAAATTTGAAAGGAGACCCTGAGAAAATATGATCAATGCACCACAATTTAACTCTCATGAGTTTTCACTTCTAAAGAATGGTGATATTTCCTAAATAGGGTTGAAGGTTACTAGAGACATTATGGAATCCTGATTGCTTCTGCATTATTTTGGTAGTAGAATTTATACATTTGTGGACATACATGGAAAACATGGGTAGTTCAGGTAGGATTCATTGTTTTGAATAATTTTTTGGTGGGAGATTAAGCAGGATAAAAATGATTATGCCATATCTTTGAGAACCTTCACAACAATTGGAATACTAAATGACAGAAAGCTTCAGAATAGCTAAAATATTCCTTCAAACAAAAGGTGTGCATCAATGGAGGCCCAGATTTGCACAGTTTCACACAATCTCCAAGAATTTAACATGAAGGATCTAGCTAAAGACTCAATTAAACATCAAAGACCCCTGGTTCCTCACGCCTAAGATACACTCAAAGGCTTATTACAGACAATATTTATCAACAAATGACAATAAAGTGATTTTAAATTGTTTATCTCATTGTAGGATGAAGGATCTTCTTGAAATGAAATTGTGAATGCCAATAAACTGTCACAGGGATGAGATCTTATGTGATTCAGAGGGACTTTAACACAAGATTGCAATAGGAATAAGAAAAACTACTTACAGACATTTTGAAATAAAGCAGACACAAATTGGTCCAAGATTGACACAGATTAATTTGAAATTGATTAGATTCATCAACAAGGGAAATTTTCTTTGAACAGTCTCAGAGCTTGTCAATGGTTGTACACTCGCAACCAACTTGACGTGATTAAAATCTAAAACACAGGAAATTAACAGGTTTCTCGGATTGGTCTCTCAGGAAGATGGGCTCTCTCAAATTTTCTCTTAAGAATTCAACCCCCGACCATTTGCAAGAGTAATCTCATTTCATTTATACATTTCACTTGCTCACTCATCCCAAATTTTCCCCCCAAAAAAGAAGAATATTCGAGGAACCTTTTCTTGTTACCAATTTTCCTCAGAAAGTGACATTTAAGAAATTCATACCCACAGCTGCCATGTGGAAAAATCATGAACTGCCCATGTTTCTCAGACCCTCGACTAATGACTAGGATGTCATGCCACAACTTTTTGACAATCCTTCTAATCATTCTTATTCTTTCTGTAGACACTAAAATCAGGTCACACTCCCCTTTGGTCCCTCGACGAATAAACACCCTTCATCACATTCAGCTAGCCATGCCCCCTTTCACCCCACTGATATTAATTTAATTAAATTAATTCATTATCCTCACTATATCTATTATTTAAATATATTATTTTAAATAATATCCACACATACAGTTCACTTAGACACCTCACCAAGCCAACTCAACCTAAGACCTATTCTTAGTAAGTTGTCATAACTAACTAAGACTTAGCCAACCCTAAAAATCAATGCCTACATTCCCTCTAACCACATTCCTGCATGCTTACAAGAAGCTCCCAGTCTAATCCTCGGGTTAACGACGTGAAATCCAAAGAAATCAAGAGGATATCCCTAATATAGTAAACCTAGGAAATCCCACCTTGACCGACGTCGGTTACCCCTAACCGTCGCCGGTTAAGCTGGAACCGCCATCAGTTACCCTTTTAACCCCAAAACAACCTTATTCTCAAAAGTTGGAAGTTGGAAGCAAAAAGTAGAAGGTTGGCTAGAAAAAACACATCTCAGAGAGAACACATCTTTAGAGAGAAAATTCTAGTGAGAATCTACATGCAAGGAAGGAGATCAAGTATCTTTTCTTACACAGCTATCCTAGCCATGATTTGATCTAACCAAGCAAAGAGGAATGTACATACAGCCCATGCAGAAGATTTCCTTCAGTTGGTGATCACTTGCAGCCTTCAAAACCCCTCATCAGCACCTCCATCCCTCACTCACAGGAATTTAGGACCGGAATCCAAGTAAGCATAACGTCATAATTTTCTGGTTTATTTCATTTTATCATCTATTGTTTACCTAGCCACCTATTGACCTTCTCCAATATATCTACCTCCATATACCCATTAAATCCTCACCAAATCCTACCCCAGTCACCCAATACCTCATCCTGACCAACTAGAGTCCTTTGTGCAATCACAAAGGAGACCCAAAGCTTGTTCTATGGCATTTACAGATTTCCACATTAACCGGCACTAGTTGCACCTAACCGCTGTCAGTTACTCTTAACCGACATCGATCTCTGTATTTTCCCATACAACCTAGAATAGGGACCTGGCCACCAAATTTCATCTCACCCTCATCCACCTGTGATCTACCTGAGACCTCTATCAAACCTGCAGATCCCAAAACCAATCATTTGACCTTTGGATTCTATTCTAGCTTAGCCTATTAGATTAGATCTATTTCTTATTGTGTTTTAAGTGAGATACCTAAATCATTCAAATTACAATAGGATTTACTTTGTTTATAGCATTAAATTGTTTAAAACAATGGACACATAGCCATCTGGGAAGTATCACACTTCCCGAATCTAGCATACGCTAGGAAATTCACTACCCATATTTTTTAATTCCTTCTGGTGGTATTATTTTGCATTACAGGTAGTTCCTCATAGCCAAAAGGAAGCTCTCATGATTATTTGTGGATTCAAAAGTCATACGTGCGTAACAACCCATTAACCAACATTTGAACAGGTATTCCTCCTATGCCCGTTACCCTATCTATTTCGTCAACACTTCAAAGAAATGATCTAAGAATCAGGTGAAACATTTTGGCATGGCCGGTGAGACCTATTCGGGGTTCCTTGCATTTCATTCATTCCTAGGAAAAGTTGTGTTTGAAAAGAATACACACTATATTTCTTCCTTGGTAACCCACCTCTTCTTTCTATTTTCTCTAAAGGAAACTTTTATTTTGGTGTAATTAAAAAGAACCATTTCTTCATGTTTTCTACATTGTAGTGAAAGAGAATCCTTCTTCCTCTTCATCTTATTATGTCATCCAATTTCACATCTCAATTTGGGCTTAAAAATAAGTACATTCCATTCTGATTTATTACATTAGCTCACATTAATTGAGGGAAACCTATACACTGGAAGACATGCCCAGCTGATGGTTGACAAACGAATCATAGAAAAGCACTTCTTTCCTTTTCTCTTTCTCTGAGTCTTACCAAACCTCAAAAAAAATTCAAAATACATACATTCTTAAACAACATCTTACCTGGAAGAAGCTATAGGTGATCACACAATCATGACATAGTGGGCACCCAACTCGCTGCTCTCTTGAGTCCTACTTCAGAGCAAAGCCCGCCCCCACCATAACATACCTAAAACCTCACCTTTTAGATATCCTTCTTTGTAGGAAGCCATCCTTACCAAAAACTCTATTTCACGATTCATGTGTTAATCCTTAAATAGCATAATCTAAACAAAAATAATAAAAAAGGCACTCCTAGGATCACATTTTCTTAGTGTTTCTGCTTGGCTTGCGTTTTGAGTTGAGAGATCACATTCTTCACTTTTTGTTCATCCTTACATGCTGCTCATCACAACTGGTGTATTTTGGCTTCACCTGAGTGTGCCTGGGCCATATCATCATCATTCTCAAAATTATGGGTCTGATTTCACACCATATTTTAATTCACAACCAATTTTATTTCATCACTGTTTTGATTTCATAGTAACCGTCGTCAGTTACCTCTGACCACCATCGGTTATACCCAACCTACGTCGCTTCCAAGTCCTTTTGCTGACCTACTCAAAAGGACATTTTTGTCCATTTTCTTCCACTTTTCACATTCCCTGTCACTACCATCATACCCGTTGATGTTGTAAACATCATAATATTTGGCATACCTGTTAGATTTCACCTTCTGCCTTTTTTTTCATTCACTGACCATTTTCTACAATGACCGACAGTGGTTACCTAGATCGGCATCGGTTTTCCCTAACCAACATCAGTTAGCCTGTTTCACATTCCAATTACCATTTGGTACCTAATACGCTTTTTTCTACTAGATTCACCTATTCTTTCTATTCTCTGTGTCATTTACAAATAAGCATCCCTACCTGATTAGTACTAGTCACATGGTGCTGACCCGAAGACAGGCAAGTGCACTCGTATTTCACACCAGTTGTCAACCACTCCTACCTAGTCCTTCACCACCTTCCATTTTATCACCAGCCATGGATCCCATCCAACCTATTAGTATCACTACCATAGATGAGGATTTTGCACGACTCCTTGACCAAAACCCTGTTGCTTTGCAGTTTTACCTTTCCCATTCATCCACTCGAGATGCCTCAGGTCAGTTGATATACAACATGCCCATATCTATCCCCCTGAATCTCACTCCCACTCCTGCATCGGTCCCATCTGGCTCCGTGATTCCCGCATCTACCTTACACCCAGTCATTTCACAACTAGGTCCTATACCCGCTATAATTGTCATGTCTTCTACCTCCGTGGAACCTACTACATCCACCATACCCATGACAACTACCCCAAACACAACCTCATCCACCCCTAATGTCTCACACATACCCGTATCTACATTACCACCTCTAGTGTTGGTGACCCCTACCCTATTTCAGAATGTGGTCCTTTCCATTCCACAATTGTTAGCCACTATTGCCACTAGGGTTACCACAATCCTTCCACCCCCATATACATACTACCAACAACCTCCCATTTCATCCATTATACACACCGGATACGTACCGCCTATTTCAATACCTTCTTCTCAATCAACCTACATGGAAGCCCCATATAATGGAGTGACACCCCTGTTATATTTCCAAAACCAACCCTCTCACGCTACAAGAGGCACCCAATCATTGCAACCCACCAATGAACTAATTAAATTGATGTTGGACAAGATGTAGACATTGGAGGCATCGGTTTTAGGCTCCCACAACACTGTCACCTATGATGAGATTTACAACGAGCCCATCCACCCAACCATTCCTATCCACTCATACCTCGTGCATTGGGAAATGCCTAAATTCAATCATTTCAATAGCAAAGAAGACCCGTAGCAGCATTTGTGGTCATTCCAACATGAGTCTTATCTGATCGCTCATGATGATGCCTTGCTCTTGAGAACCTTTCCCATGTCCCTCACTAGACCTGTATTAGATTTGTATAGTGGGTTACCTAGACACTCTATATTCTCATTCAATCAGGTAGCGCAAGCCTTCTTGGATCATTTCTCTATCAATATCGTCAAGAAGGTTACCATGACCAATCTATACTACACACGTTAGTATGAGGACGAATCTATCATAGATTTTGTTGTTTAATGGCATAGCCTGATCAACCAACTTACCTTCCAACTACCATAAATAGAACTCATCGATCTCTTCACATGGGCTTGTGCTAGACATATCTCGCCGACCTTGCAAGTCCAAACCTTCTGAAAATTTGACAAAGCATTCACTATGGCACAAAAATTAGAGATTCATGCCATCGAAGAGAAGAAAATCCAATTACGCAATAATAATTCAGCATTCAATTCGAATGATAATTCTTCTTCTTCTAAACCAAAAACCAAATATTCAAAAACTAAGGGCATCACTAACACAGTGGTCCTCAAGGTTGGCCTAGCTCATCCGTCAAACCAGGCTACCCCTTCATTTGATCTCTCACCTATCCAGAATTTTCAATTCAGACGAGAGCAACGGAAATATACCCCAATTGGGGAACCTTACTCTTCTGTCTTCTAAAATCTTATCAAATATGAAGCCATCACTCTTCCCTCGATAAAACCACACACAGGTTTTGAACCTACTCACCTCATGCCTGCATAGTATAAAGAACGTGATTTCTGTAATTATCATCGAGTAAAGGGGCATAGTGATGGAAACTGCATCACTTTCAAAAATATTATCCAAGAAATTCTTGAGAAAGGTGAGTTAACCATGGATAATCCTAATGCACCTACCAACCAGAACCTACACATCTTCAAGAAACCATTTCCCAACCATGCCCCTTCGTCTGATCAAACTGATGAGACCTCAACTCATGATACCCATACCCGCAAGGTCCATGCTATCTTTAATGATGTACCTTTCACCTCCCAATTATCCCACATTCCTTCCATAGAGGAGATCCTATACTGAAATCCTCCTTCCGCATCGGAACCAACTTCCCCTATTCCTTCACCAACAAAGGAACACCTTTCATCTCCTTCATCACCTACGGAGGAGTCTTCCGCTAACATTGAGACCATCTCACCCCTAGCTTCACCACTTAGAGAACCTTTATCCACAGTACCTCCTCCACCCATAGAGGAGCACCCATTACCTCCTCCACCCATAGAGGAGCACCCATTACCTCCTCCACCCATAGAGGAGCACCCATTACCTCCTCCACCCACATAGGAGCACCTATATGTTCCTTCACTTATAGAGGAGCTCCCATCATGTCCTCCACCCATCATAGACCTAGTTGAGAAATCATTTCCTCTTGGTGAGCATTCTCCATCAGCTATCCAAAATCCTACAGACGTACTTTTGGCTCTCTTATCCACGGAAGCTAAAGCTAGCCAATTCCCTATCTCTAAGACACATTTTATGGGAATTTACATTAGGTGCTCATCAACTCCACATACAAACATGTTGTTCTCACATTTGGCCAATCACTTAGATTATGTGGATAGAGCCTTACTATGGGGGTGTCTTCTACTTCTAGTCTCAACACAAATGTATAGATCCCTTGTTGATACCTCCTCTATCTACCCAAAAATATTTCGACCAATCGAACCAAACACAACCACCTCTATCACAACCCCTTCCATGACACCTGTTATAGCTCAAACGACACCCTTACCCATAACCCAAGCTACATCTAAACCCAAATCCATTCATACAACATCTTTCGCAACTAAACCTACTACCACTTTAGGGGTCACCCCGACCACCAGCCTTACTCATCCACCTATCAAACTGGATTTAGATACATCCTCCAAATTCAACATCATACCTACTCCTACACCCAAAAAAAAAACCAAACCTAACGACCTCATACCTCGGTTGTACCAATCACACCTACACCTATCACGTCTATCTTAGGATCTCAACTTCCCCACATGGTCAAGAAACCTCCACCCACCAATAAACCAAATACATAACAAGACATTCCTTCCTCACAAACCTCTAACCTACCCAGACGCCCAACCTGACTTACTCCTACACCTGCAGCCTCTTTACCACCCATACCTCTAATACCCTTAGCTATTGCTTCACTACCCACTACACTTCAGTCATTTTCTCTCACACTCCAAGCATGACCTACATCATCTACCTTCATAGCACCCACGTTATCCCCATGGGTAACTGTACGATGGAAAAGTGACAAACGAGCATGGGAATCTACAAGTAACTCTTCCTCGCACCTGACCTCCTGAGGTCATGCCAAGACAGCCGGTGGGGATGGAAAATACGTGGGGCATACAAAAACTAGTTAGGAAATTTTATGTCTTTGACGCGCACAAATGGAATCTACGAATCCAAGGCAAAGAAGGCCCTCCTAACCTGAATTGGCATGATAGATCATTTGTTGAGGATGACTGCTTGGAGGCTCCAATCAATATCGAGCTCTGGCGTGATCCGATCTATAGGTTGTGGAATACATGGAACATAACCTGTGGGTGTTTCGTAGATATACCCCGATAGGGTCATGAAAAATGGATGATGGATGTATGGTGGATTCTATGGGTGATTCTTTGGTCTAGTCCAGAAATCCTTAGCTTGATTAGCTGCTATGTCTAACGAGGATAGTTGTGCGATGATGATTGGTGGAAGTGGAGAGGACCTAAATACTAATGTGCGTAAACCAGCATCAACATCTGATTGGCCTATGGGCCCATTGGGTTGTGGGACCTATGGATCACAACCGTAGGTTCATGGTCATTATGGCCTACTATGGTCATGTGCAGAATCAATCCCTAATCCCTAATATCCAATAGTCGTATGCCTTTTCAGCCTCTATGTTTAGAACTAAAATTTGTGCAATCTTCTCAGAGTACCTTACAGGAATTCTGACAACTTGAATTCTTAAGCCAGTGTCTATGTCAATGAGGATGTCTCCTGTATCTGGTTGTGGGACCAAAGGATCACAACTAAACGTTTTCTCTCTTTCAAGTCCTTCTACAGTCATGAGGATATTTATTAGGGAAATTTGTAGTTTGGCTGGTTTGACCAAAACATATGTTCTTTATCATCTTCTATGTTTAATCCTCTTAACTGTGAGCTGATTTCTTGTATGGCTGTTGTTGTTCGGAAGACCTAAATTTTGAGATTTTGATCTATGCTAGTTATTGCTACAACAAGATTGGGTTGAGGCACGATTGGCTCAAATATGTATTCTCTGGGCTCCCTAGGTCCCATGATTGTCATACAAAAGAAACAATATAAATCTAACTAAAGCAAAGTAAACTAATTATGTAAAGTATATCCACAGCATATATAAATTCTTTATTTTTGTATTTTTGACAAAGTATTTAACAAAATTAAGATAACAACTATTTAATATATCTAGAAAACAACAACTAAGCTAATAATAGAATTTAAAACAAATAAAGTAGCCGAGTATAGCTACCTGTCTGTGCAGTTGTGAATCTACTCTGAATAACCAAATAGCTGATCTAATCTATTTGAAAGACCCCCAATCTTACCTCAGAAGTGATGAATGAATCATAGTTTCTCAGAAACTATCAATCCTCACAGCTTCCCCGGTAATATCGAAAGTGAGATTAACTAAAATGAAATGATTCACTACTCTATTTGATATGTTTTAACTAGAACTTTGATAGCTTGAACCTAGATTTTACAGAACAGTGGCAAATCTGATTGTTTGTGGCTTTGTCCCCTCAGTGTGGTCTCCTCGTTCCTTCGTTCTCACGTGAATCTAGAAAAGTGTGTAATGCTAGCGTCAACAGAAGTAGGTACTAGAACAATGGTAGTTTTGGATGTAAACTGAATACAATGCGAGTAGGAGAGGGATAGCACAAGAGAATAGAGCTTGGGTTATTGCGAGTCATGCAACACAAAACATCTAGAACCTGAAACTATCCTTTTTGACGAACAAAACCTGCAACTCTAATGGCTTCAGACTAAAAATGAAACTATTCTACCTCAATTGATTGTATAAAACAATAATAACACTAGAACAAGAAGATCATGTGGCTTCTAAATAGCAAAATATGACTAACTATGCATGCAACAAATGAAAACTATTGAATTCCTAAGCAATAACTGAAAGACTAAACTATTGAAATGAGAGGATGAGAGGCATTTTTGAGGGGCCATTTTCTTGTAATCAAACAAGCTATTTATAGAATTCCCATTCACCCAAAGGTAACTCCAAATAGGACTCTTTTACTATAAATAATGAAGAAACACTATTCTAGGGAACCAAAATCATAAATAAAAGCAAAAACAGATGAGAAAGTTGGTAAAAGTTGAAAATTTACGCGATTCGCGTTAAAATAAGCATGCTAGAAAATGCGTGAAGGACCGCTGCCCTGAGTAGGGTGGCGGTTACAGGACCGCCGCCCTACCTGGGCAACAGTCACGAGATCGCTGCCCAAGCAGTGTAGCGGTTTCGTCACTAAAGACCAAAATGCAAAGGAAAATAGGGGGAAAGAGAAAAATAGAGCATGCAGAGGCTAAGAGGGGCATGTGGGATGTTAACGTACACTTGGAGAGCTTTTTTGGATCTCAAAAACCTTGCGATGAGACCTATATCATCATTGGGGCATGTGTAACATCATTCTAGCAACGCAATACCCTTACAATTTTGGGTATGTACAGTAACTCGCCCTCTTCCTCTATCTACTTTTACTTCTGTACCTCGTACACCCAATTCACCTTTACCCAAAAATGTTGTTAAAATAAAACTCCTACACCTCGTACACCCAAAGCAAAACTCCACTACACCACAACAAGGTAGTCAAAACAACCACATACCCTCCTACCTATCCATCTACTATACCCATACCTAAACAAACATGACCGACACCCAAAACCATGCCAGCACCCAAACCCATAGCTCGACCCCCTCCTCTTCTAAAGACCATTCCTCAACAATCGACCACACCTACACCCAAACCCATGTTCACTTCCCATTGTGATCCACTAGCAGGGTCTTATGCCAAAATTTAAACCAACCTCCTTTAGACTTCTATCATCACATTACCACCACTCAAACCTTACGACCCCCTCAAACCCAAGCTAACAGGGTTTGACAATACTAAAATTTCCACATACCATCATGTGTCAGGGCATGATGTGGAGAACTGTAAGGCATTGAAAATTGTCCTTATCTAGTTGTGTCCTCCAGAGGCCAACTTTGATGATGATGACCTTCTTGATGAGGATCTTGCTACACCAACACCCATTCCCACATTGCCCACTCAATGACCACAACCTCCACCCTCATAGCTCCTAGAGCCACACCCAAGATTTAAAATTAACATGGTTTGCATCATAGAACTTGCCACACCACCACCCCAATTTCATTTCACCCAGCTCACCTCACAAGGCTTTTCTCCTCTGGTAGGTTTTTTCCCTTCATGTCGTTATACCACTCATCCTACACCTTCTCCATTTTCCAACTTCCCTCAAATAAACATGATACACGTCATTACACATGTGTAGAAGGGTAAAGAAAAGGCAACTAACCCACCAACTAATCCTATACCCAACATACCATTTGCACCAATACCTAAAATAACTATATGCAGCCCCACATACCCCATTTCTAATGGCATCACACATCACACCATGCTTAAACAATTACACTAATCTCCCCTCAAAATGTCCCTATATGAACTCATTCAAACCTCAAAATCCCATCATTAAGATCTTATGGAGGTTCTTCAATCTATTGAGGTTTTACCCAATGACCCTACACCCGTAGCCTCCATTATCATACCCCATCATGTAGCCTCTCTCACCAAATTACCATCTTCATCTTCACCCCACCTTGTTCACCAAGTAGCCTCCCTTAGCTTCTTAGAGGAAGAGATCATGCCACACCAAAACGATGACCTAGACCCAGCCCTCTTCATCTCTGTCCACATCGACGACATATGGGTACGTCGTTTGATGATTGATGGGGGCACTAGCATTAACATCATGTCATCCCATGTATTTGTTCAAATGTGCATACCTGACAATTGCATGCATAAACATCCGGTCATGTTACATTCATTCAATGATGTTATCACCTCTACACTAGGTACTGTCATCCTTCACATTCGCATGGGTCCCTACACTGTTCCAGAATTGTTTTATGTTTTGGAGGGGGAATTCTAATATAATTTGTTACTTGGCAGACCTTGGATCCATGTCATGGGTTGCAATCCTTCCACTTTGCATCGTTGTGTAATGTTTGAACACGAAGGACAAATTATACCATTCCAGCGGACCCCTCACCTTTCAAAACATGCAACATGCTTTACCGACCCAATGATGTGCTCATACCTATCAAGCCATCTACCTCTGCATCCACTACCGCTTCACCTACACCTCCACCTACCAGTACAGCCACTGCTTCTACCACACATACCTCCTCCATTCTTACCACTACCATAACCTCCATGGTTGACCCATCAGCTTCCCAATCCATTAACTCCACCTCCGCATTGACCTCCAACACATTATCCATACTAGCTACCTACATACCAACCGCTGATCCCTTGGAAGGTGTTTTTCAATGCCTCACTCTGGGGGAGTACCGCCTATATAGTTTCAACACATTCCTTACTCCACATGAGTATGGAAATTGGAATCCTTCACCAACACCCTCACTATGATCACCGTATAAGATAACGTCTCCTTTATGGTCCTGCTCACCTTTGTACTAGTCTCACCTATGGGGGACCTGATACTACCACTTGCACACATGAACCACCATCACAAAACCACCTATTTTCCACTGACTTCCAATCACTTACCAATTGCCATTTTGCCCACACCTACCTGCACCGATGTGTGTGGAAGGGTTTTGGTTTTGGATTTTACGAGCAAGGATGCCATACCATTATTCCATGTACCATCCGTAAACATAACGAACGTAGTGGTATCGGATTCCCTGAACCACCTTCCAAACAGGGCCGCATTGAACTCATTAAAGACACTAGCTCTTCTCCACCTTCTTCACCCACTCCACCTTCATCACCATCCTCACCGACGAAGTCGATGGATCCTAAATCCATCCCTCCTAACTTTTTTTTTCATAAACACCATTTCCTTGGGGCCTCTGACTTATCAACGTGAAGGCCTGGCCCCTTCCACTCTTCCCTTCCTGTATCTTGAAATGATCAATGACGACACACATACAATTAACATCATTTAATGTTAGGATGATGAATCCATACTCACCTAACTTGGTGCAGAAGACTCATATATTCATTGATTTTTACCCTCTGAGATGTAAACCATGTTGAATGAATCAACTATTGAGATCAACATTCATACTCAGGACGACCCGCACATCCTAAAGATTGGACAACCTTTAGATGCTACTAAACAGGAAGCCATCACTTCTTTTCTCAGAGATCATAACCATGCTTTTTCTTGGTCTTATGCAGACATGCCCGGTATTGACCCCACCATAGTGGTCCACAATATTGTAACCGTTCCCAATGCCAAACCCATCAAACAAAAGCTGAGGAAAATTCACCCTCACATTGCTCTTCTCATCAAAGAATAACTTTAGCACCTTCTTTCCATTTCCTTCATCTTACCCATTGATTATCCTTGTTGGATTTCTAACATTGTCCCTATCACTAAAGCGACATGGGGACTCCACATTTGCATGGACTTCTGTGACCTCAACCTAGCCTTCCCAAAAGATGACTTTCCCTTACCTAGTATTAATCAACTGGTTGACCTCACCGCTGGTCATGAGATCCTATCACTCATGGATGGCTTCTCAGGTTATAACCAAATTTTTCTTTCCCCAGAATATCAACACAAGACCTCATTCATCACCCCTTGGGGGACCTTCTACTATCAAGTCATGCCTTTTGGCATTAAAAATGATGGTGCCACATATCAATGGGCTATGAATTACATCTTCCATGATAACATGCATCACATATTGGAAGATTACGTGGATGATCTCTTGGCCAAATCTAAATGTCACTCCAAGCATCTTTCCATCCTTAAAACCATCTTTGACTGCCTCATTAAATATTACGTCCACCTTCAGCCTAAGAAGTGCATCTTCACGGTTATTTCAGGAAAGCTCCTGGGATTTATCATTTCCCTCCATGGTATAGAATTTGACCCTGCTAAAGTCAAGGCTATTCTCAAAATGCCTCTGCCTACTAACCTTAGAGAACTCCATAGCCTACAAGATAAGTTGTAGTCCATTCACCGTTTCATTTCACAATTATCTGATCGATGTCAACCATTTCATCATCTGCTCAAGAAGGATGTCTCCTTTAAATGGGATGATGACTATCATAAATATTTTTAGGCCTTAAAACAATACCTTCTCCAACCAATCGTACTCATCCCACCTAAATATCATCAACCTTTCTACCTATACATATCTGCTACTGATCATTCCTTGGGAGCCATGCTCACTCATCGTGATAAACAACACAGGTAGCAGGTAATTTATTACATAAGCCATACTCTTTTGGACTATGAAACCTGATACAACCATCCTGAAACACTTTTCTTAGCCTTAGTCTTCATTGCCACCAAACTTCGTCATTACCTACTCAACCACAAAACCTATGTTGTGACCAACATCGACCCCTTACACTTCATGTATGCCAAACCTTATCAAAATCAGCGTGCCGCATGATGGCTTATGATTTTATCTGATCTTGACCTTGAATTCATTAATCAAAAGTCCATCAAGGGCAAAGTGATCACCGACCAATTGGCCGACGCACCTATTTCCGGGGATCAACCCTCTAATTTTGACTTTCCAGATGAGTCAATTGCTACCCTTTCCCTGGATGAACCCCCTTACCAAATGACACTCTTCTTTGACAGTTATAAGTGTCAGTGTGGGGGTGGGGCTGGTATTATCCTCATTCCTCTTGATGGAGAACCCATGCCTTTATCTTTCAAACTATATTTTGAATGTACCAATAATATTGCCAAATACAAAGTGCTCATACTAGGTCTCCAAGCCACCTATGCCCTAGATGTTAAATCAATCAACATATTTGGTGAATCTGAATTGGTCATAAACCAAGTCAATGGTATGTACCAATGTCATAATGAGATACTTCAAAAGTATTAAAATCATGTAGACATACTTTTTACCACCTTTGACCATTACACCCTTCAAACCATCCCATGTTCAACCAACAAATTTTTAGATACCATGGCATGCTTAGCTTCCCAAATAACCAATTCACCATATAATGACTCCAATCACCCTCTTATTTACCTCACAATGTTTACTCGATAGGGATTGCTACCCCTGAATTGAGTGACCTTTGGTATAAAAAATACTCCGACTACCTTTCTCTCTCCATCTTACCTCCTGATCTCACCCGTAACAGACAACGCGCCTTCCTTAAAAATGTCTCTCATTACGTGATTCTGGGAGGACTCCTCTATAAACGTGGCTTCGATGGTATTCTCTTATGATGCCTCACAAGTTTTTAAATTCCTTATACCATTAACGAATTTCATGATGGCATATGTGGAGACCACTTCAGTGGCCTTACTATTGCTAAGCGTATTCTTTGCCTAGGCTATTACTAGTTGGCCCTTAACCAATTTTGTTACGACTACGTCAAACATTTTGTAAAATTCCAACAACATTCCAATCTTCATCATACACCCAGTCATGCCTTACAGGTCGCTTGTGACCTTTGGCTCTTCTCTCAATGGGGTTTGGATCTCATTGTAGAAATAAATCCTCATTCATCCCAATGCCATCAATGGATCATCGCTGCTACCAAATACTATACAAAATGGGTGGAAGCCATACCACTCATTCCACGAAAGATAAGAAAATATGTGAGTTCATTAACCACCACATCATTTGTTGCTTTGGTGTTCCTCATCGCCTCATCACTGACAATGGAAAATAATTCAAAAACAAAACATTGCAAAAACTTTGCAACACCTTTGGCATTCAGCTTAGTTTCTCATCACCTTATTACCCACAAACCAATGGCCAATCCGAATCCACTAATAAAACCCTCAATAAAATTCTCATGAAAGTGGTTGACGATACTGGGAAGGATTAGCATACGCACATTCCTTTTGCCCTGTGGGCATACCGCACTAGTATTCACACTTCCACTGAGGCCACACCATTTTCTCTGGTCTACCGTACAAAGGTTGTTTTGCCTCTCGAAGTCCAAATCCCCTCACTCTACATTTCTCTCCATGACATGCTCACTAATAATGAATTTCATCTGGACCATTTAGCACATCTAGAGTTATTAGATGAACATCATCTTAACGCTCTGGATCACCTTTAAGTTTACTAAAAACATATCAAATGTGCCTATGACAAACGTGTTCATGAATGAACCTTCCAAGTCGGTGACCTTGTCCTGAAAGAAAATCAACACGTAACCAAAGTATAAAAAGTAAATGGGGAAATTTTTCTCCTAATTGGCTTAGACCATACATCGTAACTCATACATATGGATCAGGTGCTTATCGTTTATCTTCTCTTGAGGGTAAACCTGAACTTGAGCCCCTTAACACCTTGCATCTTTGACCATTCTATTGTTGAATTTTAGTCCTACCTTCCCTTTTTTTTCGTTCCATGCTCATCCCTTGAGTGTCATTCACTCCATACACCTCACCAACGATTAAACAAGAATCATTTGAGTACCTGTCACTAGTTATCTTCTCTTAATATGTGTACCACAACACTGCACATAACATGATTCTCATGGATACTTTTCATCTATCTTTAGATGAGATCCCATAGTCATTTCACCTTGCCCTTTGAACAAGAGTCCTATCTTTCACCTTGGTCTTGTCCATGACTGCAAATACCTCACAATGGGACCAAACTCCTTGAGTCAAATTTCTAATAAAAAGATGAATCCCTCAAAAAGGACATCTTCCTCTCGACAACTGCTACTATAAATAAAATGCTCCCTCGAAGGACAACTATGTAAAGCTCTAAAAAAATGAGAGTAACCGAATCTTCCCGCATCAATCAGCTTCACGAAGACCTCAAGGAGTTTAATTTTTCCCATATAGACTTCCCGCATCGATTAGTCTATCTCAAATACAAGTCAACACAGAAAACATTTTTAGTCATGGACTTACCCATTGTGACCTTGGATCTCTTTCCCGACAAGCATGCTACCTCATGCCACATAAAAATTTAACCACCTTTCACCCTTCTTGCCATTCCCACTCTCATTTCCTCACTACCTCAAGGGACTTCTTGGAACTTAGACATTTTGTGATCATATGGCTCCATTTCACTATAAAACAGTCAATCATCCAATGTTTTTAGGGTCTTACGTTCATCACCTCCTCCCAGGTATCATCTACTCAGTATGATCCCACCCAATTAGGTGGCTTTATTGCCCCCTCTTATTTTTTAGCCATCTTTATTTACGTTTTGATTACTTTATACAGGACTTGGTCCTCGACACTTAATTTTGGGATAATATTATTCTTTCACCACAATTTCCCCCACCTACATGATTTTTACCTATAATCTACCCACACCTAGTAGATCTAAACCCACAACATGCCCAAAAACCTACCAACTCAATTTCAAACCTCCTCATTTTCTTCCCTAGCTTATGGGAGAACTACATCAGCCTAAGGTCCCTTTTTGTCGGGACTATGTAGGCAAGACTTTGAGGGCATGGGGCCCTTGGAGGTTAGCTCGGCCATTTCTCTACCCTAAATAATTTATCTTCCATGTTCCCCACCATTTACACCATATCTCACTTAGATTCCCTTTTATATACAAAATTGGAAATTAATCCACATACATAACAAGTTGTTTCATAGTTTAAACATTATCACAGCATACATTTATTACACCTACGATTTCTCTATCATCACTATGCATAGATTATACCACATCTCACATATGACCCATAATATCGTTCATTACAAAAAATAATGAATCACAACTTCGCCTACTTTCAACACGATCCATGCCTAATCAACCTAACTCATCCATGCCTATAACCTGACTCAATCCATGCCTAACCAACCTAATTCAATCCATGCCTATAACCTGACTCAATCCATGCCTAACCAACCTGATTCAATCCATGCCTAACTAAACCTAACTCAACCATGCCTAACCAACCTGACTCGATCCATGCCTAAACTGACCTGACTCCATGCCTAACTCACCTAATTTCTATCCATATCAAAACAAAAAATTCATATCTCATCTACCACAAGCCATAAACCAATATCTCATAAACATATCAACAAATCACAAAATACCATGTATCTCATCATATAAATCAATAAATGTGTATCTCAATATACATGCCTATCTCATCATGTCCATTATCTCAAAATGTCGGCACACAGGCCAATATACAATACAAAATGTTATTAGCACATAGGCTGGTCTCATATATACAAAAAAGAATAAATGAATACAAAATATCTTTGGCACACAAGCTGATATATGATCAAAATATACAAATCACTCATACATCCTCACTGTCTTCAGCATGCATGCCGGTATATGTATCAAAAATAAATAACTAGTATACATCACAAACCAGGTGACCACATGTTAGGCATCTCGTCGGATGTCCTCCATCTCTGTGTCACCTGTACCCTTGACCTCCTATGTCCCTACTGACACCTCACCTAGAGCTAGTCGCCATGCACTGATGGCCTCTCCCTGATTGGGCCTTGGAGCTCGCTGACCTATTCTCTCCACACTATTAGTGTGGGATCTCGTCGTCTCATTGGATGCCTGTTGTGCCTTATAATCGGCATAGGAGATGAAATCTATCTCCACCGCCATAAGCTAGTCATGATAGTATCTCACCTCACCTAGGGCATCCTGTAACCTGGATACAGGCACGGTCTGTGGTGGTCCCATAGGTCTCATCCCCTGTACATGCCCTACAACAACCTGCCATGTTCCTACTTGTGAACTGGGACCTGATCCCGATGCTTGTGGTGGTGCCCCCTGCCCTTGTGCCTGTATCTGGACATGTAAGGCCCCAATCTATGCCTGGGTTGTGTCCAACTAACCCTGTAAACCTGTCACCTGAGCCTATAAGGCTACCACTTGACCACCCCCCTAACCATCTCCATCTCCTCCATCTACCATCTGGACCTGCAAACTGGCCACCAGTATGTGTAGCTTTGCCACCTCTACCTCTGAACCCTCCAACTATGTCTGTAGTCTACTCAGCTAGGTAATCAGTGTAGCTACCTGCCCCTGTAGGGCGTTTCTCTGCACTATAATGGTAGCTAGGTCTGGCTGCCCCGGTCTGGGTGGTATAGCTCGTAACAGAGCCACCGACCACTACCTATACCTATCTATACATCTGGCATCATCTATTCGCTGATCCATTAGCTGTTCCTCCTCCCCTATGGGAACTATGGGTTGTGGTAGAGGTAGGGACCTCTCCACGTCATCTCTCCGATACTATGGGAAGGGTGGAGGAATGTCCTGTAAGATCCCGAACTACCATCGGACTCTGTCTACCAGGATCATCTCATCCTCCCCAACACGGCGACCTTGTATCCACCTCTCTTGCTGGAGCTTAGCTAGATCCTCATGCATATACCTATATGAGGGGAATCCCACATATGGCCTCCATGTAATGTCCACTCCAGACAATCCCTCTAGTAACTACCGAAAATGGGCCACATCATGTGTCGGCCTACTCAATTTCTGCTCTCCTATCACCAGCACCCATCTCATGTATCCCACCCACACAAATCTAGGTGGGAATGCATCTGCTTAGGGCATCCCTATAGGTCATACACACACTATGTGCTCGTATGCCCAGCAATGTAGTTTAAATGTACATCATAGGCTAAACTTGCGTAATTGCCCATATGCCTACAGCTCTCTATATAGCTGCACTAAGAATTTTGGTGCCCAATTATAGCGGGTCTCTTGCACCATCATGTCGTGGAGTACCCCCATTAGTGATAAGGGAAAGCATCCACCCTCTACATCTGGCAGTGCATAGCAACACACTGCCTCCATCAACAAAACCACTAGCCTCGTCTCATTCGAACGGGATAGGTACATATATCCATAGCTCAAACTGGTGCTATGGAATCTCATATCAACCGCCTCCTCACCAAATACAATCCCAATCAGCTCCTCTGAGGCCTCAGAGGAGATAGAGTAAACCTGAACACCCAATATGGGTAACCACAGAATCGGGAACACGTCCTCCAGGGTGATAGTCATCTCACCCATCGGTAAGTGGAACGTGTTGGTCGTAGGATCCCATCTATCAATGAGCGCAACCATAAAGCTAGGCTACCAAACAACATGTCTGTAGCGACGAACCCCACTCAAGCCCACTTCCTCCACATGCTGCAACTCCAACGGGGTCGTTGTGCCATGCAATGTCACTAGTAGAGGTGGAACCCTATCCTGCATATGTAACTACACTCTCCCCTGTATCCAATCTAAGCACGTCATTAATCCACATTTACCATGACCATATTCACCAATTATCATTACCCTCCACCCTATTTTCACCCTACCCATCTCAATTACCTAGCCCACATCACTTTTACACCCTTTTGCCTACAAGCCTAACCAGTATAAGTTCATCCTAACTGACTTTGGTCACCTTTAAACTGGCATTTTCACCTATTTTGTGACAGATACCGGTTAACCCTTACTGACCATGGTTACCCCTTAACCGACATCGGTCACCTGTTTGGTGACCGATACTGGTGACACATAACTGACGCCGGCCACACAAGACCGATGCCAATCATTGTCGCGGAAAAACCCGCATCTTCCTAAAACCCCCCTTTTTCTAAAACCCTCCCCCCTGCCCCTTTTACCCCACCTACAATGACCTACACTCCCCTTAGATCTCTACCCACCCCACCTATACCATTTACTACCCTCCCCTTCCTCTTTTTCCCGCTATTCCCACCATACCCACATTTAATTTTTACCCACCAAACAACCAAAAAACCACAACAAACCAACAACTAATAATAATCTACTCCTCTAATCTATCAAATCCACAATGTAGAGCAGGGAACTAACCTCATCGTGCTACCACCATTTCAGTGGCACATGTAGTCGCTGTACCAGTGGCCCGCCCACTCCCTCTCCGACCTCCGACATCACCAAATAGCTACATGTAACCTCTGATTAATCAAATCTCTCACCCTGATCTCATGGACCCGCTACTCCCCAACCAAACCCTCATCTAATCAAACTACCAGCTCACAGTCCCATTTTTTCTAGACACTTTTTTCTCTTTTCTCCCTTTTTTATCATTTTCTCACTTCGCAAATAACATATGAATAACAAAAAACATGGATTTTTTTTTATAACCAAGCCGACCTAACTGACATTGGTTACCCTTGACCAGCATCAGTCACATGCCCTACCTTACCATCGTTGGTTGACCTATACCATTGTCATTTATCCTTGACCAGCATCGGTCACCCTCACCTACACATTGCCCTAAATTTTTCCCTTTTACCCTCCCCTACCTCATTTTTTTTGCCTCACCCAACCTTCACCCTGATCATTTACCCCACCCCACCTTTACCCAAACCATTTACCTCACCTTCCTGACCTCATCATTTACTAACTCCCTTTTTCCTCCTTTGGGGAATCATTATTTTAACCCTACCTTGACCTTACCCGTGCCACAACCTAGATATTTGGACCTAGACCATCGCAAGTGACCTTTGACCTCATGTGTTCGTTATACCTTGCGGCATTGTTACCTATGTTGTTGACCTAATGACCTTACCTAGCCTATTACCATGATCGTTTATCCTGAACCTACCTTTGGTGTACCGGAACATACCTACACATTCCTGCACCTAACCTATGTTGTGTTTCCTAATCATATCATATACATTGAATACCGAAATCACTTCAACCTTGTTCGGATAAACCTATCGACCTTAGGAAATGTAGAGTTTTTCTGCTCTTCAACCTGGTAGCGTGCTGCAGTTTATACATGTGTGTGTATTTTACTGTTGCTACCCTTGACCTAGACCCATTACCTAGAATTTCCTAAGTAGACCTTTCACCCTTTTTCCCCGTTCCCCACCTTCCCCTTTCTCACATTCACCTTTTATCAAACCACTCACCGATTCTACCTGCTTCCTCGTCAATTCCTAGTTTGATGGGGATCACCTTCACCCACACATGGGGCAACCACATCTTATTTTTGTTGGCGTCACTTACCAATACATGCTATGCAACAAAAAGGGGAAAAATGTAGACACTAAAATTAGGTCACACTCCCCTTTAGTCCCTCGACGAATAAACACCCTTCATCACATTAACCTAGCCATGGCCCCTTTCACCCCACTAATATTTATTTAATTATTTTAATTAAATTAATTCATTATCCTCACTATATCTATTATTTAAATATCTTATTTTAAATAATATACACACATACAGTTCACTTAGACACATCACAAAGCCAACTCAACCTAAGACCTATTCTTAGGAAGTTGCCATAACTAACTAAGACTTACCCAAACCTTAAGAAGCTCCCAGTCTAATCTGTGGGTTAACGACATGAAATATGAGGAAATCAAGAGGATCTCCCTAGTTTATTAAACCTATGAAATCCCACCTTTACCAACATTGATTACCCCTAACTGTCGCCGATTAAGCTAGAACCGCCGTCGGTTACCCTTTTAACACCAAAACAACCTTATTCTCAAGGTTGGAAGTTGGAAGCAAAAAGTAGAAGGTTAGAGATAAAAAACACATCTCTGAGAGATAACACATCTTCAGAGAGAAAATTCCATTGAGAATCCACATGCAAGGAAGGATATTTGGCATTTTTTCCTACACAGCTATCCCACCCATGATCTGATCTAACCAAGCAAAGAGGAATGTACATGCAGCCCATGCAGAAGATTTCCTTCAGTTGGTGATCGCTTGCAGCCTTCAAAACCCCTCATTAGCACCTCCATCCCACACTCATAGGCATTCAGGACTGGAATCCAAGTAATTATAATGTCATACTTTTCTGGTTTATTTCATTTCATCATCATTTTATCATCTATTGTTTACCTAGCCACCTATTGACCTTCTCCAACATTTCCACCTCTATATACCCATTAAATCCTAACCAAATCCTACCCCAGTCACCCAATACCTCATCCCAACCAACCAAATTCCTTTGTGCAATCACAAAGGAGACCCAAAGCTTGTTCTGTGGCATTTCTAGATTTCCACAGTAACCGGCACCAATTGCACCTAACCACCGTTGGTTACTCTTAACCAACATTGGTCTCTGTATTTGCCCATATAGCCTAGAACAAGGACCTACCCACCAAATTTCATCTCACCCTCATCCACCTATGATCTACCCAAGACCTCTATTAAATCTACAGAACCCAGAACCAATCATTTGACCTTTGGATTCTATTTTAGCTTAGCTTGTTAGATTAGATCTATTTCTTATTTTGTTTTAAGTGAGATACCTAAATCATTTCAAGTTACAATAGGATTTACTTTGTTTACAACATTAAATTGTTTAAAATAGTGGACTGACAGCCATCTAGGAAGTATCACACTTCCCAGATCTAGCATACGCTAGGCAGTTCACTACCCATATTGTTTAATTCCTTTTAGTGGTCTTACTTTGCATTACAGGTAGTTCCTCCTAGCCAAAAGAAGGCTCTCATGATCAGCTATGGATTCAGAATTCATACGCGCGTAGCAACCCATCAACCAACATTTGAACATGTATTCCTCCTACACCCGTTACCCTATCTGTTTTGTCAACACTTCAAAGAAACGATCTAAGAGTCAGGTGAAACACTTTCATGCGAGAAATCCTTGTTTTAATCATTTTCTGGTGGCTCTGTATAGATGGATCTAACAAGTAATCCTTTTCACCTTGGAGGCAACACCTTTTTAATCCTTTGCACCTACAACCTCCATCATTTTATCCTTTTCCCATTCTTTCCTATACAACTTTTCCCCGCATCCATCTTCTCTAGTAATTCACGTTTTTGCAAGTGCCTGAGCAATTCCAACTTCAAAATATCACCCTTTACAATCCTTAGACTCACAAATTAAGTTATAAATCCATTTAATGGCACTTTGCAGACAAAAAGGATGAGGAACCTCATCAAAAAATGATGAAAAACAAAGCGTATTCACATCTCCAGGAGTGTCGGAGCAAAAATGGTAGAAAAATAAATGCAATGCACAATAACCATTGATTCTACTCCTTCTCAACTTTGTATTAGAGCCATCCACATGTTTCCTTGGTGCAACTGAAAAGGTGAGGTATAGAGGCAAGTTTCCAAACAAGTGCAGGCCTTCCAAGTGCCTTGGGCCCAAGAAAAACACCTTTTGGCCTTTGGAAAGTCTTAGTATAAAAGGATCCAGCGGAAGCCTCCACGTGTCTCCTTGGCACACCTTTTGTATGGTTCCCAAAAGTGGAGACCCCAAAAAAGCGCGGGCTCACCATGTGTCTCAATCCGGTAGAGTTGTTGAAAATGTTTAAGGGACCAACAAAAAGCACCATGTGCCTAAGGTCCCAAACAGTTTTCCTTGGCCATTGAAAAGTCCAAGCAAGGGCAGAGTGAGTGGAACTTTCCATGTGTCTTCATGGCACTCTTTCAAGAATAAAATTTAGCGGCACATCCCCAAATAGGCGCGGGCCCTCCACATGTCCCAGGCCTTAGAAATATGCTTGAAAATTTTAAGTATAGAGAGGATCCAGCGGAAGCCTCCACATGTCTCCCTTGCGCAACTTTGAGATGGTCACCAAAAGTGGAGACCCCAAACAAGCATGGGCTCACCACGTGTCTCCTTCGCGTAGATGCTAAGGTAGGACCCAGAGGTGGATCCTCAAATGAGCACCGGCCCTCCACGTGTCCATGGTATGACAAAGTTGCAACGGCCACATAAGAAAATGTCTAAGTCTGGGAAAAGCAGTGGAAACCTCCACATGTCTCCCTAGCACAACTCCAAAGGTCAAACCTAGAGGTGACTTTTGAGATGAGCGCAGGCCCTCCATGTGGAGAAAACTTGAGTTGAAGTGGGCCTTATAGCTTCAAAGTGCCCTTCTAAGCCGCATCTAATTAGAAAGGGCCACATTTCCACAAATCCTAAGATATAAATTTGACAGGGAAAACACACCCATAAAACCATAAAATGCAGGGAAATCATCATTTGCATCTGAAAATTAATCTTTCTTTAAGGAAAGAGAATTTGGAAATGATTTAAGGCACAAATTTTATCCACTAAGCCACATCCAATCAGAAAGGACCATGTTTCCACATATATTGGGACAAAAATTGACAGGGAAAACAAAACGTGACTTTGGAAAAAACTAAAGGGGAAAAACCTGAGTTTATGCCCAAGTTACAAAGTCTTTCACATGGACAGAGGAACAGAAAATAAATTTTGTACTTTAAGTGATCCTCAACCAAAGAAAAATACTAATCATGGCAACCAAATGAAGGACAGAGCTTTCACACATCAACACGTGGAAATAGAAAATACGACAGAGCCCACAAACTGAAGAATTTCAAGGACAAACGGGGTGAGATAAAATTAAGCACAAACATGCTGAAAACACCGCAATGAATTTTCTATTGGGTGATGCAATCCTAATAGATCCACCTATGAGGAGATGTTTAATACAGGTGTAAATTAATGTGTGCGTTTGGATGTGTGTGGAAGAAGTGAATACACATGATTGACCTCGTAATTAGACTATGTTGCCAAGTAAGTATAAAGAGGTTCTTTTTAAGCCCCAAAATTGAAATGTGAAATCTAATGAATTCAAGTAGACAAGAAGGGAAAAATAATGCAAAAAGAGAAAATAAAGAAAAATTAAGAATACCTAGATAACATTATTTTCATTTTTATTTTTATTTTTGAGAAAATGTGTTGTTGATCCAAGCAAGTAATCCACCATGCACGCAAGTAATCGAAGCTTCTACTTGTGAGATTATTAGAAAAAGAAAGATGCAAAATAGGAATGGAAATGAAAACAATTAACAAACTCACCAAAGAAGGGTGGGTCCCACCGGGCATGCTAGAATGTTGAACCTAATTTCTTATAATTGTTTCATATTAGTGAAATTGTAATAAATAAAATGAGTAACATCGAATATAAGAGGTTTCAAGGAACCTCTAGATGATATGATGATGGATACAAAAGAAATTGAAGAGTCCTCCTCAAAATGAGATAGATGACCTGAAAAATGAAGAGAACCTTAAAATGGAGATGGATTAGTAGATAGGATGGAAGGTTTTTTAAAAATACTAGTCTCGAGAAGAGAAAACTTCTTAGGATATATTTCAACCCTTTTTTTTCACAAAAGATAGATGAATTAGATGTAGCAGATAATTGAACTAAAACAGAAACTTGAAATGTGTTACTTGAGATGAGATACATATCTAATATAAATAGATGCAAATTAAATCAAACCTGGGTGGTTCCACTGTGACCCACGATTGTAGAGCAGATTCAACGGTGACTGGGACAGGATGGGAAGAAAAATGTAGAAAACAAACTTGTAGGGGATTTGAACTATGGAAATCTTGGATCTGATATGGGAAAGTTATGGAAACATAAATGATGTAAGAAATTTGATAAATTTTATAACTGCAGATAATTTCAATGGTGACTGGTCTGGATCAGCGGTGATTAGTGCAACTTGATGGAAACTAAGAAAAATCTTAGATTTGATAAGGTCGAATTGGACAAATAAATGAAGGATAAAGAAGGTCTAATTAAGGATGATGAAAATGGTCCTATATTAGTGGTGAATCTGCAAGGATGAAGCATAAGATAAAAGAAAAGAAAAAAGGAGGCTCCACACAAGCACAAAGTGTCTCTAAGTCTCCACAAAGATGGAAGGGGTCTTAAAAAGGAATATCCAAAATGACAGCAACTATTGGTGAGGAGGAGAGAAACCTATAAAATTAAATCCAAAGCTGGATAATTCACAAAATTCCATCCTTTTACAAGGAGGGGGTAAATTCGTATTTATAGGGTCAGTGGTGAATTGGATGGGTCAACAGCGATCATGGAGGTTTGTCCATTTGGGCACTGAAAGAGTGACAAGATCAAGGAAATGATCCCTTATGAGAAAAGATTGGGGTTTTAAGTGATAAGCATCATCTACGGTTGTTTAGGATGGATAAATGGGGAGGTGAGAGGTGGAAAATATTAAATAAAGGTAAAGGGGAGAGGAAAACATTAAATAAGAATCTAGGAATGGTAAATACCGACATTTAGGTAGGATAAACATATTAGATGGGGATTTAGGATTAATTAATGTTTATTAGGGATGATTAGAGTAGATTAATTAATGGTATGACTAAGATGGGATAAGAAGTGATAAATAACAATTAAATGGATAAATACATTATAGGAATGAAAGGGGAATTTAAATTGGAAGAGAGGTATGTATGTATGAAAATTATGGTGACAAGAAGTGAATGTAGGATGAGGGATAGGGGATACCAAAAAAAAAATTCTACGCCGATGTATTAAATTTTTTCATGATCGTAAGTATAATCAAAGTCGGAATTAAAAAAAATAGATCAATATCTTGCAATGTTGCACCTTAAGACCTTCTAAAGACCCTGGTGGAGCCCATTGTTTGTCATTCATCTTCCCAAAGTACTTATAGCAATGTATCCATGTTGTTCTTATCCTTCCAGTGCATTCCAATGCACAAAACAATAATACGAATTGTGTAGAACACAAAAATAATATATCCACAAGGATCATCTCGGAATTCAGGACAACTTCTCAGTTTACTATGAAGACCCAATCTTCTCCTAAATTCCTCTAAAATTTACTTTCACAAAATTTCCTTCTTGTGGCTCTAGCACATTCTCGGACTTTTTGTTATTCAAATACCAATGAGCCTTGATATAGGTTAAGCCAACTCGAATGACATGGCGGAAGATGATAATTTTAGCATATGGTTGGTTAGGGGTTTTATCCTCCCCAACCAACCCATTTATTATGTGGTAATATTAATCCCACATCTATCGGCCAAGGATTTTTTATAGCCTTTAAAAAGGATTTGACCACCATTTTTTATCATGGTTGCAGCCACACATATATGTCTTTTTCTTTCCACTTAGGTGGACAAGTTGAGTTTTTTGCCATGTTGGAAGGTGGAAAAGTTTAATGTGCCACGTAGTATGGATGGAGGTTGTTGGTGCCTGTTGTAGTTGGACTGACCTTTTTTGTCTAATGAGCATGTTATATTTAGTGTTGTGTGGACAAGGCTGATGTAGAGACCATACTTGAGGTACCACATAGGAATGTACGGTACATTCAATTTTTTTTTTGGGCTCGCTGAGCTATTTGTGACTGACCAAGTTTTCTCGGCCCTACAAATAACATTATTTAAACATTCAATTTATCCCAAATGCAATATATAATTAAAATCAGTGGAATATATATATATATATATATATATATATATATATAATTATGGCAATAGAAATGTGAAGTTATAGTGGAAAATACACCCCTCTATTACAAAAGTGTTTCGATCCTAACTGAGGGCCCCCAATAAGAAAATAGTGGGGCACACCCATCCATAAACGAGTATTGAAGATTGGCATCGTAAAACCAAATTTTTATCTTTTAGTTCAAACTTCACTTTTTCCACATGTTGCGGCCTGATTTTCCAGTTGACATTGCCTTCTCCCAATTTTGACCAAACTTTTACCAACAATAACTTGAGCATCTAACCTTCGTTTTCATCAATCCTTATACCATCATAAAGCTCTCAAAATGCTCTACTATAGTATAATGGTTTATGGAGATTTAGAGAACTTACAAATCCTAATTTTTCCTCTGGATCACTCCTCCCCACTGGGAAGGATTTTTGTCCATAAAAAAGTTGTTTTTAACCGAATTTTTTTGTTAATCATATCCATGCATTGCACAAACACATACATGATCTAGAAATAACATTATGGGTTAAATCACTGCAAATTCTTTATTAGCTAATTAAATAAAATTGATTAGTAAAAATTAGACAATTGTTCGCCAAAATAGGTAATTGTTCCTTGATACTCTATGATTCTGCCAATCTCTGCAAAAAAATGTGAGTTGTTAAAATCTAGTAATTATACTACCATCACAAAAATTAGATCAATTTATAAATACATGCTCGCCAAAATAGGCAAGTGTATAAATGATACTCTCTGATAAGGCCAATGAGTGTAAAATCAATTCCACTAACTCGATCAATATATAAAGACAAATACATGCAAAAATAGCTAGTGCCCACTATCCCTCTGAAATGTTCAAGCACTACAAATATCAAGATCCAAAATGTTTCGACTACCATACGCCAAAAATTGACAAGTGTCAAAACTGAACCATGTGAACCTTCGAATAACATATCTATCCCAACATTCTTCACACTGGAACTAGGATAGAAACAAAATTTCTTCCCAAACTACATATCAAGTGTGTTATCTACCATATAGCACTACATACATGTTGTCAGTGCAATCATAATGTAATATAATGTTATAACCACACTTAAAAATCAATTTTTTCCCCATGGACTTGTGTTTTTCAAGTATGGTAAAAATGAGATTATGCATTGTGAGAAAAGTTACAAAAATGCCCAAATTATGGGTCTTAAATGCGCCTAAGATGTATATTCTAACAATATATGCATTCCTAAGCAATATCCATTTTGTAAACAAGTACATGAAACTAAACACTATCAAGTCATATCAACCTGCACAAACTGCTTTCAAATATCTAAACCTGAAATATGAGTTTTTTTAATACCCAAACTGTACCAAGAACCCAAAATATAAATAAGGATATGTAACTTGAGTATTTACAAATTTCTCAATGTAATAAAGTTCACTAATTATGGTAAACCTATCCCTCATTTTTCTCAAAAACATAAACTCCAAAATATGGAATACTATTCAATAATCAAGAGCTATGCAATATATAATTGAAAATTTGGTGATGATCCCATTTTAAAGGACTTTTATTTTTAGGTATTACCAGATCCATGGTTGAATTGTTGACTGATGGTGGATTAGGAAATTCCCTTACCTTTACAACATACATGTATTATATCTTTGTTTTACCATTCCTTTGATGATGTTATGGATGAAGTTTCCAACAAGTTTCCACCTAATACCCATTCAAATTCCTATTATTCTTCTTATTTTGGGATGAAGAAATTTGATTGCCATTTCTCTCCTCTAAACAATGAGATTGGTCTTTCTAATTTTCATTTTTCTTAACAAATGAAACCAAGTTCTTTAACAATGTCTTTCTCTTCCAGGAAATGGAAATAGAATGATTATGAAATCCACAAAAAATACAGGGAAAATAATTCCACATTTTCAAAAAATCAAAGCCATACTTCTTAAACTGAAAGAGTGGATTAGAATTTTTACTGTGCTTATGATTATGATAAGAACGTGAAGGTGTAATTTCACACCTCTTCATTGTGTTCTCTTACAAAATCCATCCTGTGATGATGAAGCACCATTTTCCTGCTCAGAATTTTCCTGAAGGGATAGTGGAGTATACACTTTGCTTTCGAAAGCTTGTGTCCCAACAACATGGTTGGAGAATCCTCCAATATCCATTCCCACACAAGGAAAACATGAACTTGTAAAACAATAATAATCCTCAACCTCTATCGGGTTAGAGATACCTTGGCCATTTTTACCAAGGCCTCTTTCATCAAATCCCATTTTCAAAAATAATCGAGATCTAATGCCTTTAGTGTGTTTTGGAAATGAAAAAAATATATCATTACCAGAATCTAAATCTGAATGGGGAAAAGATTAATGTGGTGAAAAAATTACATTACACTCATCAGTCATGGTCTCTGGATCTGAATTTGAAGGTATTTCATTTTTCTGATCACCACATTGCAACCTTACCAAGAGCTCCTCCTTGGTTTGAAATTTTGATATCAAGTGAGCATTCTCCTCTTCCAAGTAGAAATACATTGATCTCAGGAGAGACTTCTCTTTCAAGATCTGGTGATTTAATGCCTCAGGATCATCAATATTTTCTTATTTTGACATCTTTCCCATAATGCACATGTACCTATCTAATCGCAATTTGAATCAACTACACAATCTGAAGCAGTTAAAATTTCAAATCATACTATTATAATACCAAAACATGATCTGTAAACACGAATTAAAATTCACTACTAGTTAATTGTTTACTAGGATCTTTAAAAACTCATCAAATTTAAGGACTTTAATTGATCCAAAGATGATTAGAATCTGATATAAATCTGAATTAGTACAGATCCATAAATATTTTGACTAATTCACCAAAAATCGTTGTTCGATCAACCATTCATATTGTAATTTTAACCGATTTACTCTCAGATGTCATAAAAATGATATTTAATTTTTCTTGAATTTTAACTAGTAATTAAATGTGGAAATAAATCAAAATTCAACTATAAATATACCAGATTAGAGGGACGACACCAGAATTGTTTACAGAGTTTGGAAACTACTTACATATTTGGGTTAATATGAACTAATATATTAATTTTTTACAAAATCGTAAGTACAATCAAACTCACAATTCACAAAAATAGACCAATAGACTAACATTTTGCACCTTCATACCTTCAAAATACCCCGACAAAGCCTAGTGTTTGTCTTTCACCTTCCCAAAGTACTTGTAACAACATATCCCTCTTATTTCTAACCTTCTAGTGAGTTCTGATTCTCAAAAAAACATCACGAAGTATTGAGAACATGAAAATAATATTCCCACAAGGAACATATCTAAATTTTAGACAACTTTTTAGTTTACTACAAAGACCCACTCTGCTCCTAAATACCTCTAAAATTTGCTTTCGCAAAATTGCCTTCTTATGGCTCTAGCACAATCTCAAACTTGTTGCTATTAAAATACCAATGATCCCTTATATAGGTAAGATAGCACGAATGGCATGGTGGAAGAGGATAATTTTCACATATGGGTAGTTAGGGGTTCAATCATTCCCAACCAACCTACTTTATATGTGGGGATATTAATCCAATATCTATCGGATGGGGAATTGTTATAGCTTTTAAAAATGATTTGACTGTCATTTTCTGTTGTGGTTGCGGCCACGCATATATGTATTTTTCTTTCCATATAGGTGGCCAAGTTGAGTTTTTTGCCACATTGGATGGTGGCTAAGTTTAATGTGCCACATAGTGTGGATGGGGGTCATTGGTGCCCATTGTAGCTGGACTGGCCTGTGTTAGCCGATAAGAATATTATATAAATAGCACCATGTAGATGAGGCTGGTGTGGATGCCATATTTAAGCTGCCACGTAGGCTCATCTGGTGTGCTTGGTTTGTTTTTTGGGCTCGCCGATCTATCTGTGACTCATCAAGTTGGCTCAGTCCTGCAGAGAACATAATTGAAAAATTATAATATATCCCACATGCAATATATAATTAACAGCAGTAGCACGCGCGCATGCGCGCGCGCGCACACACACACACACACACACACACACACACACACACACACACACACACACACACACACACACACACACATATTTGTCATAATAGAAATGTGAAGCTATAATGGAAAGTAAACCCCTCCGTCATAAACGTGTTTCGACCCTAGTTGAGGGCCCCCAACCAACAAATAGCAGGGCTCACCCGTCCGTAAACGGGTGTCAAATACTGGAGTCCCAAAACCAAATTTTTACATTTTTTTTCAAACTTCATGTTTGCCATGTGTGACAGTATGATTGGTTAGTTGACCCTAACTCATCCCAAATTTGACGAAACTTTGACCAACAATAATTTGAACATACGACCTCAATTTTTAGCATTCTGTATACCATCAAAAATATCTCATTATTATCTACCATGCTATCATATTTTAGGGAGATTTAGGGAACTTCCAAAGTCCCAGTTAGTCTTCTAGTTCACTTTATTTCATCTCATGTTAACTTGTCTGGTTAGGTTCACCTTTTTTACATTAATGTATAGGATTTTCACCTTTTTCAATTATCCTAGAACTTTACCACTCCCCATTTTATTCTTAGGCTTGGATTTCCCATTGTTGATCACCCTTCGACCTTAGGTTCCCTCAACTATAACATAATAATGAATGCGTGATGTGTCAAGCATTTTATATCCCATGGTCGAGGCCATCACCTATAAGTGAATGTCTCAGTTATATATGCTTGAAAACTATTTTACTTTTATCATATTCATTTATCAAAAAATCATTTCACTTTATTTACACATTGGAAATTTACACATATTTTCTCACCTAGAAATTAAAATGGAGGTTTTGGATCTTATCCCTTTGCATTTGGGTCACCATACTAAGCTATGAATATAAGATTTATTCTTGATATTTCCCCTTCTCCACCCATAGTGATTTTTTCTTGGTTTTGTTTCCTCTGGGGAGCATCATGCATTTGTGGTCACACTACAGGCAAGTTTCTCTAACCCTTCTTTTTCCTTTGTTTCTTATTTATGGTTGTGTTGATATGGCTGTTCATTCGTTGTTATACATTAGTTTAGATGTATCTTTTATTTGGTCTATTGATTTGTCTTAATATGTTATTCCCCTTGGATTTATCCATCTCTTAATCTACCTTTATTCTCAATCATGGTAGGATATCTCTCTTCATATTAGGTATAGACATTAGAAACAATATATAAATACTTTAGGGTTAGGGATATTGTCCTCTATAATTACAATGTCCCACTTTTTGGTATGTTTTGTACCATTATAATCATGAACTTTCAGTTTCATTGATTTTCTAAAGGTAATAGCCATAAAACCATACACATTCATGAAATTCCACAAACTAACAAAATTTTGTGTTTAGAGTTTAGAATATATGTAAAAAAAAAATTTAAAAAAATTGCAAAAAAAATGGTCTTTTTCTTAATTTTATTCATATGTTGTTTCTTATGTTATAAAAGAGGAATGACTGTCCCCGGGTAGTTTTTTTAAATGAAAATTTATTTTTCCACCATGAAATTTTAGATATATGTTCAAAATTTGAATTTTGAGGTGCTGTCAAATTTTCATATTTTTTGGACTTAAATATATTTTTTAATTAATTATTTAGTAAAACTATTTTCAAATAAATGGTGTACAAATTTTTATGCCAATAACTTTTAATATTTATATCAAAAGTGAATTTTTTTTTCACAGGTAAGAAGAAGACTTCAACAAATAGTAATTGTATTTTTTTCAAAAAAATTTGATATATTTTGCTATTTTTCAAATTGGGTTGATTGTGTACGATCGATTGTCCTAAAATACCATATGTTAGCAAAATATAAAAAATAAATAGTAAAACAGATTTTTAAAAAATGAAAGGTATATTTTTAGAAAGCTAATAAAATTTTGTATTTTTTGTTAAAATTTTATAATTTTATTCATTCGTTAACCCTAACTATGTGGCACCTAAGTGGCACATTTTGGCATAAAATTATCCTCCAAATGGATTTGGCGCCAAAATGTGCCACATAGGTGCCACATAGGGGGGTTCGTGTGAAGGGGGTTCACGTGAACCCCCCTAAACCCTAAATATTCCACCCAAAACTATATAAATATCTATATATAACTCTTTTCCGTAAAAATTATTTGAACCCAAAGGGGTTCACGCGAACCCCATTCGCGTGAACCAGTTTCTTTGTCCTACGTGGTAGTTCGAGAGAAGGGGATTCACGTAAAATGGTTGTTCATGTGAACACCCTCGATTTTTGATCCCACCCAACCTCTTACTCACATTTTTGGGACACGAAGTGGGACACAACATTGTGCTTTGACCCAGTTACACTTGTATTCCTTGAGCATCTTTTGTAACTACATCTTTTTTGCAGGTCTAAATTTGATCCCCCAACATTTTATAACATAACCATGATTGATCTTATTGCATAATAAATGATCCAAAAAATAATCCACCAATAAACATACATATAGTCTCAATTATCTAACAATTGTTTAACTACTTTTGGTTGATATATTATTTCCTATGAGCCTAGATGCTTATGCATCATATACCTTGTGTAGTTTTGGAAACTTTACATTTTACTCAATGAAATGTTATGCCACATCTACTTTATTTTTCCTTCCTTTCCACTTTAACAAATAATTCATGTACTCTTTATTGTGTTTTTTATTGATATTCATTTTTATTATCATTTCCACTTCATCATGATCCTTATTGGGCATTTATCACCTCTATTCTAATTTTTGATACTATAATTCAGGTTCACCTTCATATTTTTTTATAATGTGTGGTATGGTTACAGATCTCCCACATTAATTAAATTACAGATGTCAAGTCCTACATGGAAATTGATATAATAAGCATTTTGTGGAAAATTCCCTATTATTCTAGCCAACACTATTCATTAGAGTATTCACACTTTTTAATGTGGTTTTGGTCTTTTTTTAAACACATAACATTATTTGTGTTCATATAGCTTTAAGCTTAATATTATCTTCAGATTCAATTAAAATTATTGTTGTTGATAATCCCCTCATGTATGTGACTTTTTATGATCGAGGTATCAATTCCTATATGGAACTTGATATCATAAGTATTCAGTGAAAATTTCCCTGTTATTCTACATGAAACTATCCATTGGACTGTTCATACTTTTAATGTGTTTTTGGTATTATTTTAACCACATAACATTGTTTGTGTTCATACATATTTAAGCTTAACATTATCTTAGGATTCAATTAATTATTGTTGGAGATAATCCCCTCTTGTACATGAATTTTTTTGATCCACTTTATTACGGGAATATCTTATTTGTAGGGGTTCACAATAATTAGTTAGTTGTTGTGCAACTACCTCTTAGGCTATTTATAGTCTTTCGCACTAGTATTTTATAGATGTGTAACATCTAGTATTTGTACATTGTTTGATATATAATAATTTGGAGACACCGTTAATGATCTATTACTATGCACATAGTTTCTATGTTGTGCATGTGTTTTTAATGGCTATAGTTTTCTTTATTTTGCTAAAGATATCTTAGTGTAAGAGTATTTATGACTCGTATACTATATTATTCCACTTATGTCTATTAGATGTTCTTTCTAGAAAACTTTCCTTTTAAAAATATGCCAAGACCATGTCCCCAATCTAATATTCAACTTCCCTTCATTTCTCATATACACATTGACATATTTCGCATTAATATTTTATAACTGATTGTGCACTTGTCAGTGTATGTATTTCATGTGTTCCATAAAATATCATGATACAATGTAATCATATCTTCATTCTGCTATAAGTTTTGTAATTCTGATAACCCTCTTGGTTGTACCCATATATAATTTAAATAGACATTTTCCCTATATTCTTATCCATTAAATTATTATAATCAAGCTCTACTTATGCTAAAACCAATTTCCAAGTTCTAAGCCTATCTTAAATGAAATATATAAGTAAATATCCAAGGATTTTCCTCACAACTTGTATCTTTCCATTCTTTGGAAGATTTTTTGAACTTGGAAGTAAATTTATTTCCAACTTGCTCTACAATTTTCACCACAATTGACCAAAAAAATTGTATTTCTATCGCACACTATTTACATGGTAATCTTTGTAATCTCATAATATCCCTGAAGAATATATATTTTTAGATAAGTTGCAAATTACTGGTCTTCTGATAATAAATGAAATGTTCAATCTTCAAAAAATTATCCACCACTACCAAACATGAATCAAATCCCCTCTACATTATGGGAAACCCAAAAATAAAATCCATTCTTATGTCTCCACAAGGCATCTCTAGAATGGGAAAATGATGATATAACACTCTATTTATAGATATTCCTTTAGCAATCTAACAAATGTGGCATTTTTATATTAAAAAAATTCACATCCATCATTTCCAGAAGTAACTCTCTCCTGATTATGCTATGGTTTTTTCCAAACCAAAGCTCCCTATCAATCCTTCTCAATGTTTTTCTCTTGTGAAGTTTTTCCGCATCAACCATTTAAAAATACATATTTTTCCTCCTAAACACAAAAATACTTAATACTAAAAATATTCCAACCAAGATGTCTTATTTCCACTTTTGGGTAATGTACATTCTTTGCATGCTTCCATAAATGTTTCATCTTACACATATATTCCTTTCATGGACTTAAAATTCACAACTTCTATTCTCATATCTTTTAATAGAAAACTGTGCCTACTGAGCACATCATACACCATGTTACATCTACTATTACTATGTTTCAACACAAATGTGAATTATTTTAGGTACATCATCCAATTCTTATGTCTCTGATTCAAATTTCCCTATATTTTCAATAAACTATAGTGCCTGATGGTTCGTGTATAACACAAAATCACTAGGAAACATGTAGTTATCCAATTCTTAATGCTTGCACAATTTCATATAAATCATAATCATATAATCTATATTTCGTCCTTGAATCATTAAATGTTTCTTAGATTATGCAACATATATATCTTCTTGATTTAAAAACTATACTACTATTAATTCCACTAGCATCACAATCGACCTGAAACACTTCAATAAAATATGGTAATGCTAACATTGGTTTCATTGTTATTCTTTTATTTCAATCCAAAAATGTATTCTCTAAACCTATTATCTAAGTGAAACTCTTCTAATATCCTCTAATGGCCACTCTAATCATTTCCCATACAACATTACAATGTTTTATGAACTTAAAGTAAAATCTCTCCAACCAATAGAAACTATGTGCCTCAGAAGCAATCCTTGGTGATGGCCAATCTATAATTACATGAACCATTTCATTATCCATATTTTATCCTTCTTTTGAAATCAAAAATCCTAGATACACAAATTCCTCCTGTAAGAAATCTTACTTTAAATTAATCAACATCTTATCTTCTAAAAATATTTGCAACACTTACCTAACATGTAGTAGATGTTCCTCATGCATCCTTTTGAAAATTATAATGTCATATAGGTTTATGATCAAAATTCTTGGCTAACAAATGGTTTATAGATTTGATTCATCAACCTCACGAAATTACATTGTGTGTTTCTTATTTCGAATAAAATTACAAACCACTCTTACTATCCTTCTTAAGTCTTACGCATTTTCTCCAATTCATCTCCTTGTCTTATGAAAATATTTAATGGTATCCACTCTTCAAATAAAAATTTCTAAAATAATTTTTTCCACTCAAGTAATCTATGATTCATTCCATCTACAAAAATGGAATCCTATACTTGATGGTTATATTTACTATGGCTCTCAAATTAGTGCACATATGTCAGTGACCACTCTTCTTCAGTGTTAATATTGTAGGCAATACACAAGTGTTCAAATTCTCTTTTGTGTGTATCCTATCCAAAAATCCTTGCACTTTCCTATGTATCTATCTATTCTTGTTCCTTATCATTATAAATGCTCCCTTGTTCAACAAAATTGATCCTAGAATAAAATCCTTGTGGTCACTAATTCCTCTCATGTTTCTAACCATTTAAGTAACTCACTATACACAACTTCTAAAAACTCTTCCAAAATTATTTTCACTTATGAAGGTGTATTTTATACTCCTCTAGCATCCTCTTCCATACCTTCTCTTTACATTATTTTTACTAAGAGTACATAAAACATGCAAGCTATATTTTTTCACTTCACTCAAGAACTGTTTAGATGAGAGTAGCAAGACTTTTTGTGTGGCTTCACACTTCTCCTAAAATTGGTTTAGTGTATATTATTTTTGTCCTCTTCAAATGTGTATGTGTTTTTGTGGCCATCATTTTGTACCTTTCAGTCGAACTTCCAACGCATTTTAACTACCATGTGACATGATTCCATGGGAATAATTCCTCCTATTATGTAATCTTCATATATCCCAAAATGGAATTCAACCATACATTGTTCCTTTACTATAAATTGGTGTCCCTTTTGTAACCATAAACATGCGTACATATTTAGATGCTTAATGTTTTTGAACTTCAATTTATTCAACATTACTCCACAATAAAATTATTGGTACTACCACTATCCACTATTACTTTGAATACCTTTTCCCCATATTGACATCTTCTTCTATTTTCAATATTATTTCCTCCTTTTTTGTTTTTAACACTATGCACTCCAATTCCAATGCTTCTCCTATATCTACTTCTTCTCCTTTTGCAATGTGAGAAGTTCACTTGCCACCATCTTTGGTTTGTAAAATATCATAGGATCTATGTCTTTTTCTGCACACTTGTAGTATGTGTTCCTAAATCAATGACCTCATCCTCAATTTGTACTTCCATTTTCTCAATAGGTTCCTTATTTTTATGTATTTGAACATTCCTTGCTTCAAAATTGCACAATATTTTCTATTCCTTTATTCATTCGATGACCTTGCATGGCCTTTCCTCTTCCTTACTTAGTGCTATATTTTTTCATCAATATCTTTTCTTATTCCTTAAAAGTATATTTATAGGACTATTCTATGGAATGTAATTGTACAATACCAATCTCATCCTAAATATCCATGCACAATTTAGTCATATACCTGGATATTTTCTCAATGTAATTCTCCACATGTCACGTTTGAATGGTTAGTTTGTAGATTTCCTCAATGTATTTTTTCACATTAAGCTCCCTCTGTCACAATTCTTGCAAGTTTTTGAACAAACTAAGCTGGTAATTTGTTGGTTAAAATTTCTCCTTGAGATTTTCCACTAGCCTATCCCATGTTTTTATCTTTTTCTTGTCACACTAAAATCATTTTTTTTTTATATGTTCCCACAAAAGATACACATGCCCCTTCAAAATTATACATGAAAGCATGTAATTGCTAGGATCTTCCATGTATTCATACTAAAAATATTTTTCCATCTATATTATCCAATACACGAAATCTTCTGGTTCCATGCTACTAGAATAACAAGGGGTATCCAGTTTATGTTTACTCCCCATCCTACTAATTCCATGTAGCATTTTGTCCTTAAGATTTTTTTACACTTCTTCTTCCTCTACGTTTTCATTTTCATTCACATCTACATTTATAGTAGCATCATGTGCTCCCTCTTGCATGAGACTTCCTTCATCATCACTATGGTCTTCCACAAAATACACTTGCATTTATTTGATTTCATGGCCTTCTAGAGATCTTACATATTTCACATTATTTTTTCCACGCCATCAACTCTAACATCCTTATTTCAAAGTTCTTATATATTATTTATATAAAATCCCTTTGGTTCATGAATGGGAAGTGACATATCTAAACAAAAAAGAAATAAAAATGAATTAGATATTAAATCGTTAAGAAAATACACAAAATGTAACGCTGCCAATATCCTATTCAACAATAAAATACAATTTCATCAATATATCACCATCTAAACATCAGATGGAGATAAAACTTTATAGATAACTTTTGTAACACCCACAATTTTGACGTTCTAAAACCACATTAATCCTTAAACAATTATCCTGAATGTTGCAACAATTTCTTTTGTTTTAAGTTACAAGGGTGTCAAACCGTAATATACGTTTAATTAATTCCTACTAGCAATGTTACATTTCATAGGATATATCCAGTCTAGATTATTAATTAATTACTCTTAACCCAGTCCTAATGTCAATTTAATTATCATTACTAGATAAGTGTCCATTCATTTCTCCTACGAGGGTAAATAGTTTCCCTCTTGAAAATTAACATTCAACCCTGTTTAATAAACCCTTATCTTTAGTTACCTTAGTTATCTTAAATTATTATATTTAACGTACACTGAATCATTCACTAAAACCTACTAGAAGGGTTATATTTTTAACTTAATACACTAGAGCCCTATGTGGCCCCATTCACCCATTTACACATACATTTGATTTATTTAAAATTTACAACCATAATATGAATATTCTCACCTAACAATTGTAGGGTTGATCCTTAACCCTTGGATCAAAACAATAGGGCCCACAAGATTAGATCTACCCAAAAGAAGCCCTAATCATCCTTAAGGGAGTCTTCTTAAGCATTTCTTACCCTAAGCTCATTCATTTTTTTCTCTTTGGTTTTCAGGTTGAAGGATTGGATGTCATGGATCAAGGGAAAATCAGTAAGGAGTCTTCTTGGATGCAATATACAAGAAGAAGGGGGATTCCATGCATTTGGCTCCTCCTTTAGAATAGTTGAATCCTATATTTAATCATGTATTCTTAGTTATTTATTGCAATGCAAACATCTATCCTAGATCTGGTTTGATATCTATTATTGATTAGTTCTCTCTCTTTTTTTATTCATGGGAAAAACCCCATTTTTTAGATCAAGATTTTTATGCATTTAAATCCCTATATATAGGTTGTAGTATGGGTCGAAACAAGCTTACATGACCCTAATAGGCTTGATCTACATTTAGGTGAAGTCTAGATTCACAAATGCCAATGGTTTGAATGGAAATACATTTTTTTCAAAAAAACAATCCACAAAAAGGTGACCAACCACGGTAACTACTATGCTACCGACGTCGGTTCCGCTATCGACACCAGTTCTTGTGTTAATGATAAGTTTTTTAAATTTTGTTTTAAATCCAGGGCATAAGAGATTAATACCAAGAGCAACTTCTTATTTAGTTTTAAGAAAGTGTAACAGTCTCAGAAGTATTTGATATAAACAAGGGCATAACAAATGACTGTCAAGTTTACAGAAATGAAATTGGTGTTGTATCTAGTCACCGATGTTGGTAATAGAAATACCAATGGTGGTTCAATTACCGACGCCAGTTATTATCGAATGAGTCCATTTTATAAATTTTTACATATCTTCAACATTTTGTGATTCACAATCATCTAAATGACTTTTCCAATAATTATTCATTAAATTTAAGGTTGTTGTGCAAGTCATGACATCATTCAAGTTAATAACTAAACTTGGAGTTAACATTTTAAAAACTACAATATGAAACAATGACTGATGTCGATATTGAAACGACATCGGATAAGACTGACCGGTATCAATCATTGTTTAAGGCAGAGAACTCAAAAAAAAATGTATAGAAGAACATGGATATCAAGGATAAATTTAACTTTAAACATATCAATACCAAATAGTGTTTAACTATTTCAACCCAGAATAAGTCTTTGACAACCTCCTAATTCACATTTTTATCAAAACATTGAGATTTTCAACTTTATTTTCTTTCAACATGTTGGTCGTCAAAAAGGACTTCAAGAAGAGCAAAAGTCAGGGGACAAGAAGTCCCTCCTCTTTAATGGGAGAGGTTCCCTTATTCAGAAACGAACTTATTTACACATATACAAAGCATGATTTTCTAGTGAAACTTGGATATTATGAAAGTGTTTTTATAAGGATCATCAATCACAAAATAACTGAGGAATGAAAATGCGAGAACAAGCAGAAAGGCACCATTCAGAATTATAGATGATAGAGTAATTCCTTATGCATGCGAGGGTACAGAGAATTGGAATAAGATCATTTGTATCACATTAATAAGATGAAATTTGAAAAGACAAAAAGTTCTATAAATAACATCTGCAAGAATACAAAGCTTCTCAGCATAATATAGACAAATGATCTAACAAGATTAAATGAATAGCTTAGGAATAAAGGAAACTAGATAGACAAAGAATGAAAAATCCTTCTGTATTGATTTCTTTAAGATTTATTTACACTTTCAGAAATAAGCCAAGTTCTTCCTCCTTCAAAATGGTGAGGAGATGCCATTATATAGTTTACAAATTAGTTACTCCCGGTAATTACTTCTTTTAACTAATGATTAGTTAAAGGGTTTCAAATCGCAATACCCCAACTAATTACAAAAAATCTGAGAGAAAGAAGGGGAAGAGAAGAGAAGAATTAGGAGAAGAAGACAAGTGCTTATGACTGGGAGGGACCCACCGACTTTAAGATCCGCTATCTGAATCTCTTCAACTCCTCTGCTATGTCTCTACCTCATAGGACTAATGTGTTGGTAGTAGACTGAGTCCAAAATCCAAGGCACTTCTCCATTTCCTTATCAAACTCGACATGAGTATGATAATCTTTATTCGCTTCCTCTATAGCCGATTGAAGAGAGCAGATCTCCTTCATCTTTTCCTTGGAAATGGAACTCTCCTTGAATAGATCACCCTTGACAAAAGCTCTGAATTGAGCTTTGATTTCTTGTAAGGAGAGAGGCACACCAGAAGTCTAATCCTGAAGATGGCAATGTATATCTTTGAAAGCAGATACACCTAGTGTTTTGAAAGCCTCACCCTTCTGCCAGCTATTCTTTAATTCTCCCAAATCCTCTTCCAACACCTTGATCTTCCATTCCACACTGTAGACCCAGGACTTTGACAAATTATCCTTGGCATCCTCGAAGACTTTGCTTGCCATCAAAATATTTTCATCTGTTTGTCCCATTAGCCAGAGGTCTACTATGCAACTGCCCCAAAGTTTAAGTTCTTTATCAATGTTCCCAATGGTGGAGGAGAGCTTCTGTTGCAAATTACTCACCTTCCCATGGAGTTTGAAGGCTTCATCAATGAAGTTTAATCCTACAACAAGCATATCATCCACCATGGCCTCCATAGCTCTGCCATAGACGGAATACTTGTGCATATCTTTGATACTCTGTACTTCATCTTGGCTCAAAATTACAGGTGGTGGAAGAGTAGTCAATGGGGTAGGGTCCAAAACTTTGTCCTTGGACAAAAGAGATTTGATGAAACTTGTAAGAATCTGGGCTTGTTCTTCCAACTGTTCTATGGTTTGCTCCCCTTTCTCTACCCTCCCAATGACTCTGGTGACTGTTTCCTGAAGATTGTGGATCTCGCCTTCAGGGGTAGAGTCTCCCATGGGAATTCTTGAGAGCTCAAGATCAGACACTTGTAAATCTTGTTCTGGCTTGTCTACCTTAGGCTTGGCTATCTCCAGGAATTGTTGGCCCTGAGCGTCAGACACTATCCTAGAGGTAGTTCTAGCTTTTTTGGCTTGAGAAGGAGGAGTAGTGCCTAACAAGGCCACCACAGCATCAAAATTTGGTCCTGAGATCCGGGAGGAAGACTTTCTCTTCCTACTGTCGACAAGAGGTTACACCCATGCGAAAGAGGAGGAAGAAGCAGGTGGGGCAAGAGGACCAAGAGACAGAGAACTCATGGCGTCCAAGGTTTGTACTACTGTTGCCTCGAGTTGAGATATGAGTGGAGCACTTGGGGCTCCTGGTGCAGAGGAATCAATAGTGCCTGGAATTTCAGTGCTCTGAACTTCTTTATCCTTATCCATTGGGGCTTCAGGGGCGCTTACAGGAGTTGGTACTTCACTTTCTTCACTTTTAATGAGAACAATAATGTTCTCTAGTCCTGAAGGAAATTCTGCATGCTTCCTCAAGGGGTCTTTTTCCACAGGCTCCTTCTTAACTTCTTTGAATTTATTCTGATACACCTGGGTGGATGAGGAAGGAGTAGAGATTACAGGTCCTTGAGTTGACGAGGCAGGAGGGTTTTGCACAGGTGCTTCTGATCTAGGTGTCAATGCTTCCCTCCTTGGTGTTGAAGCATCCTTGGAGGAGGATTCCACTGAGTGCCTCCTAAGCTCACGGAATTTTCTATCAAACCAGATCTTGGTCCTGACTAATACTGGAGCCAGGATTTCAGCCAAATCATCCTTCTCCTTCTTGAACCAATCCAAGTCCTCCAAGGGAGTGTGTTTGACCACATTGTCATACTCATATGAGTACAGGTCAGAATTATCATCTTGAAGCCCTTCAAGAACTTGGTACAAATTGAGTTCCTAAATCAATTGTAGAGAAAACCTGCTGTAATGCCTCCTTCTTGCTTCAAAATCATCAGCACAGTCAACCCAATAGTCCTAGGTGTCTTCCCTATGATGATAGGTGATCTTGATGTTCTGCTCAAAAAACTTCTTCAAGTCAAAACAAGTTCTTGGCTTTAAGAAGTGGACCGTGATGGGAGCTAGGGCTCTTTCTATATTTTGTGTGTCCAGGGTTGTTTTGCAGGTGTAGTTTCCCAAAGAGATGGGGAAATGCAAGCCAGTAATTTTCTTGTCTCTACAGGTTCTATGCAATTTGTCCAATTGCCTGCACACTTCTATCAAGGCCATTTTGTCATTGTAGAACATAGGAAGCTTGAGAGGAGTGCTCTCATAGCCCGCAAGCCTGATATAGGAAAATTTTCTGAATTGGATAAAATAAGCACCGTAGTGCGATATCAGATTCATAGCTTCATCAAAAAATCTCCTTGTGGTGTCGCTCTCTAGTAGCCTGACCATGTACATGGTGAAAGTGTCATTCACCCTTCAGAAATTACGATTGCTGGTTTCCAGGGTGAACTGCGGGTAGTAGGCATACACGGGGTCATCCTTGTGAGCATCGATGTATGAGAAACCAAACCATTACCTCGATGCTGCCAGAGTATACATCAGGTATGAAGTCATATAAAATTTCTTAGTTTGTTGCACATTTGGCAGTTGCTCTGCTAGGTTCATACTAATGATCTCTGCCCAGTTGATATTCTGAGTTCCCTCGTACACCATATTGATAAGCAGGCACATCCAGAAATGGAACTCATTTGTAGAGGGTAAAACCATGACCCGAGCCAGCAGGATTATAAAATATGACAATTCTTCATGGAAATCCGCATGGAAAAGAGTATTGGACAGACGAGATGCCCCCTTCTTAGGGTTTTTTAGCCAGGACTTCGCCACCCGCGCCTTATAGTTATCATTGTCTTGATCGAAAAGGGCCTATGCTTGATTTTGGGAGATAACTATAGCATTTTCCATTTCTAGAATCCTTAGTGCAGTGCTAATGGTGGCAGCGTCAAGTTTGGTGATGAGCTCCCCATGCACGTTTGTCAACTCACTCAAATCAGGGTTGAAATGAGCCCCGTATGAGAGCACTGTGTTTGTGCATTGCACTGAGATAGGGAAACCACCAGTGAAAGCCAGACCACTATCATGAATCATCTGTGCCATCGGTGAAGGGTTCACATATGTCATCCTTGTCCAAAGATCCCCAAATTCAAGTGGTGAACTTCATTGTCCCCGATATCAGGAACGGCGGACTCGAGTGGTGAAATTTGTTCCTGCCCCTTGAATTTGATCTTCATATTGATAGTAACTCGGAGAGCAAAGCTACGAGCTAGACTTGGGATGGAATCACAAGGGAAATGGATACGCACACAGAAATTTTGGTTGCAAGGGTTCGAGCAATAGATAGCATGAAAGCAGTGTGCAAAAACGCATAGGGGTAGTTCATTATATAGCTACTTAGGAGAGAGAAAGGCAATAAATGTGCATTAAATACATATCTACCAAATAGAAAAGAAAGATATTCAAGCAGAGCGGGAAAAAATAGCACGAATGGCACTTGGTTCATTTGGGACACGAGGGATGCGAAAGCGTGAAGTATGCGGTTCGGCCGATTCGGGTGATGCAGGGAAAAGACGCAAAAATTCTTTTGGGACATGCAGGATGAAAGTACACGGAATACGCGATTCGGCCGAGTCAGATGAAAAGGGAACAACGGGTCCGAGTGAACTTGGGACATGTGGGACAAAAATTTCCGACGGGCCCGAAAATAATGGACTTTGGGTAAACCGGCCGATCGGGGAACAGAGAGCCCGAATGACCTGGGACACGCGGGACAAAAATGTCCAACAGGCCCGAAAAACACAGAAATGACCCAAAAAACGTAGATTTTCCCAATTTCTTGACTTTTCACATTACCAGGACAACAGAAAAGACACTTAACCTCAAAATTTAATTTTCAACTTCTTAAAAGCAGGGGAATTTTGAGTGGACAACATAACACAAGATAAAATTTAAACATGATATCCATTTAATTCATTCCTTTACATAAAACTAATTTGAAGAGAAAGGAAAGAAACAATCTCTAATGAACTTCCTTCAATGATAATATTACAACTTGGTAAATAAAACTTGCATAGCATCTTTTCTTTTAAATACAAGTCTACTAGTCTTCCACCTTAAGTGGGAGTTACAGGAAAATTTCTACAATAAGGGTTTTTTTTACTTCAACAATGCTCCAAATCCCAAATTATTTAACAAGAGCTCCACCATTTCTTCACTTTAATCACAAAAACAAAAAATGAGGGATAGGCAACACTCTCCATCCAGCCAGTAATCCAATGAGGAGAAGAAGTTATCCTCCTTATTGGCCCCCGAGCCCCAGCCAAAATGCAATAATTGATGGATCTAACTCATGGAAACTATCACAAAGATTCCACATCACAATACAAAATTTCACAAATATCACAAAACACATTCAACACAAGATAATATTACAAGAAGGAAATAATAAAATACACAAGGCTTGAAAGTGCAAATCCAATGGAGCAAGGACCTTTGAGGAGATCACTTATGCCTCCCAATAGGATTAGGTTCCCACCTTAAAAACCTGAAATATACATCTAAAAACCCCTACACAACTCTTATATCTCCCTCAAGATTTTTTTCTCCCGGGTATGCAAGATGGGCACGCAAGAAGCTCATTTTCTCCCAGGCGCGCACGACGGGTGCGAAAGAAGATTTTTCTCTTCTTTGAACTTCAGAAGGCCATAACTTTTGATAGGGAACTCAATTTTTGGAAAACTAGGACTTTTTGGAAATCTATTAACGTCCTCTTTGCACATAAACCTTAAGAATTTAATTTGGATACATTTTTAAGGGTCAATTTAGAGAAAAAGCTCTACAGGATTATAAAATGAAAACTGGTAACATTTGACTTATAAATTTTGTTCAATTTGACCTCCTTCCTTTCTCAACATGTCAAAGAGACATGGAGGGTTTCTCTTAGAGGAATTTAGGATGGATTTCAAGGTATAATTTATTTGGTTGATTAACAATTCAGAATTTGTAACTTTTGACATCAAAATGACTGTAATTTTGTCTTTGCTCAATTTGAAAGGTTCTTTAAAATTTTCTTAAGTGTTTTAGTTTGTTTGGGGTCGTTTTGATCATATTAAGTTCAATTTAATGTTTTAATTTATTTTTATTTGTTGCAGGGGTCATTCTGTACATTTTTAGTAAAATATTTGCCTGTTTGAAAATTCTCTAACAGAGTTTTACAACTTCAAATTCGATTGACCCATTTGCATTTTCCAAACTTAAAAAATATGAATTCATTCTAAATCCAACACTACCATGTTATATTTAATTAAATAAAAAGTTAGAAACAAGAATGCAATTTCTATTTCTTTCAAAAAATGTGCTTTTCAAACATAGAGGGTGCAATAATTCTTATTACACTTTCCAAACAAAGATTGAACAACATTTTTAAAGTAGGTTTCAACAATAGTAACTTATTTTGTAAAGGTAAAACAACATCTATTCAGTTGGAATGATTTATTTTACAATGATCAATTACAACTTACAAAGATATAATTCTTTCTTTTCTTTCATCCAAAAATAGAAAACAAAGTACATCTCTTTCATATTTTGAATTACAAATTTCATAGCCAATATAAAACATCTTTCCATCACAAAATATACAAGGTCATCCACTTCAAAGTTGGAAGGGGTTACAATAAAAAATAAACTCAACAAGGACTGTCAAAATTGTCTTTTTCCTGCTCCAGAGTAGCAACATGAAGATCCTCCATTTTCCAGTTTGATCACAACAAAGGTAGGGGAAAGGCAATGCTCTCCACCCAACCAAGACATCCAATGAAAAGGAGAAACCATCCTTCCTCATTGGTCCCCACCCCCAACCACAATGCAATAGAAGATGTGTTTCAAAACATGATAATAAAGGCTTCCACAACACAAAAGTAGAATTTCACATTTAAAACACATTCCAAAACATAATGTAGTTTGCAACCACATTAACAAATAACAAACAAAACTCAGGCTTCATCATGCAAGCCAAAGGAGCAAGAAACTATGGGGGTGTTATTTATGCCTCCCAAAGGGGAAATGGGTATCACCACCTGAGAACAAACAACCAAAATATAACATTTGAAATCCCTGACATGTTCTTATGCCTCCCCCAAGTACTCCTTATTCCTCACATTTTTTTATGCCTCCCAAACCTTTTATGGCACACCATAACAAGTAAAGAAATGTAAGCTATTTCTTTGTAAGGTGGAACCAAAATCCCAACTCCCTCCACACTTATACCTCCCCCAAACACTTATTCCTCCCACAAAATATACCCCATAGTCTTCTCCTACACCATTCCTAGGCCATCTACCCAACAACCCAAAAAATTGCTAAAACATTCATAACAATAACATTCAACCATTCACATATAAAATAAAATTAAGAAATAAGAGCATGTCGAGAGCCAAGCTCCTACCTCTCCATGATGGAGTTTGTTCCAAGTTCAAAACAACAAGCTCTTCCAATGCAAGCAATCCAAATATAAACCAAGCACAAGTATTCAACAATCTCCCATTTTCTCCAAAAGCAAGAGCTCCCTCAACCAAAACAAGTCACCCAAAAAGAAGTATGCAAAAGTGAAGCAACCACAAAACAAACTAAGCAATTTGAATTTATAGGAGAGGGAAGAGGAGAGGATGAGGTTGATCCATGTAGGATGCCACATCACACATCCTCAATCCCAACACCAAAGTCAACTTTATTCTCCAATGCATATTAACTAGCAATCACACGTGAGATGTGCGATGTTAACGCCGAAAGTGAAACATTGGTGAGTGGAAAAGGAAATTGAAACACACAATAAAGCATTATGATATTTATAATTGGAGAATGAAAAACATAACGGAGTAGTGGAAACAGGAGTATTATAAAAGATTTAGATTCCAGAAGAGGTGGAGTAGGTTGAAAGGGAAGCGTTGTTCGATAGATCCAGTAGCACATTTTACAAGACATGTTTCAACCCATAAATTTATGGAAAGTATGACTTTCTAGTTGACGTAGAGAAAACATTTTTGTTGTAACTGATCATATTTATCATATCTTGAGTCAATATGTTTGGTGTTTTGAGTAATGGATCTAACAACGAGAGAGCTAAGAGATTTAAAAATTTGAATAGTTTGGAGGCATCTTAGAAATCAAGGTGATGTCAATGAAATCTTGTAAAGAAAACTTGCATATTTTGGTTTAATGTTGAATTCAACATATGTTAAAAATTGCAATTCTGCATTGAGGGCTCATTATGTTGTCAATTTCATTGTCATTTGTGATAACGGTTTATCTGTAGCTTTTAAGAATTAAATTAAGGTTCCCCCTTATAAAAATTCCTATTGATTCATGGAAAAGGTGTGGGACATGATGAAATAAGTATTGAGTATCACGAGTCAACAAAGTAGAAAAAAAAATGACCTGTAGAAAGGTGTCGTAAGTAAATGTGGACGGAGGGGATTTAAATGAAGTCGTCGATACGGTCTACTCAAAGGGATGACAGATATTTTCCCGCATTGTTATAGATGTTAGACACCCTTTGAATTTATACCTAAGTAAACACCTTTGATGTAATAATATTTTAGATTAGACCATATGCGTAATTTACGAAATATTACATGGCTCAAAATACTCCACACCTAGGTTTGTTCACTATACGTGTACATACATATGTGTTGTTTCAAACGAATATATAAAGCCATGCACATATGATATCACCTTTCTAATTGGAAATTACAACTATCACATGTATCTTTCAACCTAATTTTTGAAACCTTCAGAACAAATTACATTAATATTATGTTGTCAATGCATAGATGTAAATATACACATTCACCTCCTTATCTGTTGTTAGAGGGGGGAAGCCTCAATCAACTATGATCGCCTTTGGCGTAAATATCTATTTGTAACTTCAAGATCATGTGTAATCGTTTAGAAAAAAAAATTAAATAATCAAAAATTGGAACACCAAAAGTAGTGTCTCGAACTCAAGACATTTTATTATTTATTCAAACAATAATGAATACATGGTTTGTATTTTCATATTTATAAAGAAGGTTGTTAAAATGAAATATATTAAGGTTTCAAAACATGAAGCAAAAATGCGACAGTGGTGTAGGGCTGCACCCAAAAAAATCCTAAAGGAAATCATTCAAAATTTTAAATCTTTTTTAGTGTTTGCATATAAAACAAACATGGTGTATGATTATGTATATTATGTAAAGGAATCTTCTAAATTAACATAAATTACATGCCCGAACACAAACCAAACATGTAAAGGATTATTTACTTTACCCTATCCCAAAAAAAGGAATCCAATCTAGTTGTAGGGATGCCCTTGTTGCCCGAGAAAAGCTTGCAATGCCATCCCCCCGAGGGTGGCATGTTATTCGACTGGTCACATCAGGCCAAAATGTGGAATGGAGACTCTCAAAGCGTATAGTACTTACACATGGGGATTATGCCATGTATCATCCATAACAATAAAAATCCTTCTAACATACTGATCGAATTTGTATGGGGATTGGTACAAAGAACCTAAATATTACACACAGCTACATTTATCTAGGTCCTTTGACGATATAACTTCAATGTTTTTTTGTTGGATTGCTTGGCGGAAGGCCATGTTTTAGCGTAGGTGGAGCTGAAGATAATATAGTGGAATGGGTCATGCCTCTCGTAAGCACCTCTAGAGCTCTTTCATACTTTACCCTATCCCAAAAAAATGAATCTAATCTAGTTGTAGGGATTCCCTTGTTGCCCAAGAAAAGCTTGCAGTGCCATCCCCACGAGGGTGGCATGTTATTCAACCGGTCACATCAGGGGAAGATGTGGAATGAAGACTCTCAAAGTGTATAGTACCTACACATGGGGATTATGCCATGTATTATCCATAACAATATAAAGCCTTCTAACATATTGATCGACTTTGTATGGGGATGGGTACAAAGAACCTAAATATTACACGCAGCTACATTTATCTAGGTCCTTCGACGGTATAACTTCGACGTTGTTTTGTTGGATTGCTTAGCGGAAGGCCATGTTTTGGCGGAGGTGGACCTGAAGATAATATAGGGGAATGGGTCGTGCCTCTTGTAAGCACCTCTAGAGCTCTTTCGTACTTTAAAAAGCAACCATCACAGGGGAAGATCACAAGACATAGATCTATAAAAAGTTAGACATGAGTTGATATCAGTGTAGAGTCTATGTTGGCGGTTTAGTATCAACAGTCGGAGGGTGTTCTAGACAAATGTTTCCATGCAGTGAAATGCGGACTGTCGATCTACTAACACTTGTCAAATACCCCAAGGTGTTTTCCATTGTAATAAACACGTCGGTGTAAAAATAAGAAAACAGTGCAAGGAATCGGTCCTACACGAAGTGATGTTATCAGAGAAGAAAAATTAAGTCACATAGTGCATAAAATATTTATCTTTTTATATGTTAATTTTGATTATATATGTATGTCTTTTTTTATTTTTTAATAATAAGAAGGTTTACATTATTAACTTTATTTAATAAAAGAATATGTATTATATATTGTCGGCTGGAGTTTTTTCATCATGGACATGATACGAAAGAATTTTTCCCTCCCTTTTAAAATAGATAAAACATGACATATAATGTTCTTCTATTGAATTAAAAAACAAATTATTAATCAAGATACAAATAAGATAACTTCTTTTGAGAGTTTAATAATATTGAACAACAAATACATGTCACAAAATATTTTGTTATTAATGATAGGTATACCTATCCTACTTTTATTATATATTAAAAGAGAAATACCATTTTCCTTCCACATACTTATATCATCGCCATCACATAAAACCAAATATAATATACCTATAATTAAAGAACTTTTTTACACAATAGATATCCCCGCATTCTATAAAGCCTGGTGCATGCTTTTGGAAACTATAAAGCCCAATGCATGCTTTTGGAAACTTTTTTTATTAACTCAAATCACCATATAGACTAGGAAAATAGACCCCCAAAATATTGACCTCGGTTTCTAATCAATGATATTCACATACAAAAGTTATTTAAAAGAAATATCAAATAAAAGATGTTTTATTGGATGTGGCTACCAAATTAGTTAGTGCAATCCCAAGTTGTTTTTTACAGAAACAAATGTTGAAGTGATACCATAAGTTAGAGACCGGGTTCAATATTAAATGAATTGATTTGGGGCCATATTTTTGTAATCTATTTAAAATTTTTAGTTAATATGTGCCAATAACACCTAATAATTTATACTAGTGAATGATTTTATTTTATTTGTATTCTTTGACCTACTTTGTTTCTTTTTTCATGTAGCAGTAGTTTGCTGTCATAAACAATTGACCCTACTTAAACTTAGAAAACAAAGATCAGTTGAATATACTAAGAAGACTACATTAAACACGTATTCCACTCATGAGGTCGAGAAATGTTGTGGTCAGTAAAAAAATTTGTATTTTCATAAGGTTTTATGTGGTTGACTCATGCCTGTGGAAGATGCCTTGGAAGGCCAAATATATTTGGACCCAAAAAGACAAATTTTCCCTCAATAGAAAATAATTTGCTGCCCATATGGGTTTTCCTTGGGACACAAAAAAGATAACAAAGAAAGTAGCATAAATTAGTTTGAACAGTGAGCAGCTACATTTATCTGTAATCAACATATGACAAGCCTAATTCTTATGTACTCAATTCACTTCAAACTCAAACTTTGGCCTCGAATAATATATTTCTATCAAATTTGATGTTTTACAATAAATAAGGAAACACCCGTACACCCACGGAACCCATGGCAAATGAAAACAAAATATTTTAAGCATTACAAAAATAGATTGCAGTTGCTCTTCTAGAGAGACAGAGAGAGAGAGAGCTCCATTTATTACAGTTCCCTGTAATGTTCTGTTTTTGTAATTGTGAGAGTAGAGAAGCCTACCTAATCATTGTTAGTAAAGCGAAGCTATGACTTCTGTACTTGCTACAGCTATCCAATTACTGCTAAATTTACAACGTTTATCTGGGTGGTTTATTTTTCCCACTCAACTTTTATTTGGCTGTTAAATGCATGGAGAAGCAAACAACAGATAACGATACTTTTGAAGCTATACAATTGTTATATCTTTTCAACCAGAATCTTATCGCTGATATTTATATCAAATGACAAATGCCCTGAAAAATAAAACAATAAAACAAAAATATTAGTGTGTGATATGTATATACACATAAAATCTGCACTAGTCATAAGAACTTTGCCAACCTACCAGCATTCTCTTAGGTTTAATATTAAACTTAGATTTAAAAATAACAGTTTTGGAACATGGTATCAATATTTTTCAAAGCAAAATGAAAGAGAAATTTTTGTAACGACATATAGACACATTTGTTTTCATTTTGTCATCCATTTTGCATACATGCTTATCAGGGCTCTCAATAGGTGTTTGATTAACTGACATACCCTGTTCCAAAGCTCCCATTGTTGCATAGCCTAGGAGGATGCTGGAAAATGTTGTGGTCTTTGGATTTAAATGTGCCATGGCACTCTATCCCGGTACCTTTCCTAAAGCTGGTCTCCAAAATCTATGGCTATAATCATTTTATGCTTAGGCATGCTCAGTCCTCATCATTCAACTTAACTATTATAAAACAGACTAGGGTTTTTCAAAAAAAAATTGAGTTGATAAGGATCAGAGCTAATACATAACCTTATTTTTTTAGTTTTATTTCCTTCTGCATATCCAGAAAAACATAAATACATCCTACGAAAATTACCTCGACTTGCTACACAACAACTTTCTGTGTCTCTGCAGTAACCTCATCCTTGAAGTCTTTCTGTAGACACCTTTATAAACAGTTCCATTATCATGTAAACTATCATGACCGGTGGTGGTGTTGTTGCCTTTAAAGAAACTGTAGCAGCAGCAGTACTCACAATTTCCCTTGTGCTTAATGGAGCAACAGCGGGTAAACTGGCAGCAACGGAAGAAACTCCTAGTCCCCCACCTTTGGCCACTGTAACTTTGTTGTAATTACTGTTGGGATTCCCATCATTGCTTGCATTTCCCCCATGATTTCTATTATTGGCGTTACCATAGAGGGCCTTGAGCTGAGTGAAAAATTTAAAGCTTTTACCATCTTGTCTCCCAGCCCGCCCGCCCTTAATATGTTTGTAGTACTTGTGAACGTTTTCAAAATTTTCTTTGCATTTCTTGGAATTTCTGTAATATCCCAGCTCTGCAAGTCTCTTGATCACAAAATACACAAAGTAAGGCCTACTGCAGAAACAAATGTTATTGCACCCAATATAGAAAATAATTAGCTCTTGCTAAACATAACACAAATGAATCTGCAATGGTTGAATTGGATGTGGCATTGAAACAGTCTAAGAAATTTTGTAGCATCTCATTATCATATACAAGAATCTGCAATGGTTATAATTATTTGATTGAATGTCACACTAGAACAAGTTACAATAATAGTTCTACATGATACAAATCAAATCACACCAATATATAACCAAACTATATTGATTCGACGTGCCCACAAGTTCTAACAAGGAAGTTTCTTAAAATGTGTTGTTAATTGGGATTTGCAACATTTGGGCAACTGAGTTTATTTTTCCTTTATCCTTGTCAATGAAGAACATTCTACCATACCAACTACCCATATTATATCAGAACTTTCCCTAAACGAGGCTTAGGTATCGGTATGGAAGGAAACAAAATTGAGGACTTTTGGCTGTGTAGGCATTTTGTTCAAACACGTCATGTGCCATTGGTATGCATCCTATTGTGCATTACGTTATAGATACCCCCTATAAGAATCATTAATGGATAAGTATAGATACTATAACGATAACTGTTGTGAATCTTGTGATATTAGATGAAAATTGAAAGCTAATAGTTTTAGTTTTTTTTTAAAGGGAATTCTATATGCATAGAATAGTTAATAGTTTGTTTTGTAGGAAGCTGAATCTTATTGGTTGTTTGGTGAGTTTTCACTCAACTAGTTCCCAAAACCAAAAAATTGATTACCTTAGAGACGTCTGTCCAGAGGGGTCATTTTAAGGCTGGAATACTCTGGAATTGGCATCATTTCAGATCGAATTTGAGCAGTGCGAGGGTATTCCTGTCTGGGACTGGCTATCAATTTCCACCGACCGTCTTAACAGTCAGCACATCCTCATCCAAACGCTACCAATCTGGTGCAGTTCACTTGAAATTAACATTAAAACTATATGTAGTGTGCTGCTGCTGTGGTTGTTTGTTGTTCCGCTTAATGGAGGACGGTGGGTGCGGGCCACAGCGGCCCTCCTGGGGAATCAGACTCCAATCTGACTTTTGCACCATTAAAACCATTTGGCAGTGCTCTGCTGGTGCGTCAGAGGGCATATAGAACAGAAAACATGTGACTGTCGAGGTTTGAGCAGTTATTTACTGCTAGATTCACAAGTTCCTAAAAACTGTAGATTTAGAGAATTGAAAAAAATTTAAGTATAATAAATTTGACAGACTGAGGTTTTCCAGACTATAGAAAAAGTTTTATCATAATAAATCCTAGCCTATACCAACTACTTTCTATGTAAAACATAAAACATGTTCTTGAGTAGTCATGACACTACATCGACCTAGGCATCTATTCAGAGTGATTCAGTTTAGCTGCCAAAAAGAATTGAAAGCAGCCAGTGTATACATAATCTGCAATGAGGAAGTCAATGAAACCAATCTGGTAAAGGGCATTTGTCAAAACAAGTCAGGTGCATGTGTATGAATCCATATTTGAATACGGATAGATACCCCTAATGAATTATATTGGATAAGTATAGATACTATAACGATAATGTTGTGAATCTTGTGATATTAGATGAAAAATTGAAAGCTAATAGTTTTAGTTTTTTTTTAAATGGAATTCTCATATGGCATAGAATAGTAATAGAGAAGCTGAATCTTATTGTTTTTTATTCAATCACTAGTTCCCACAAACAAAAAATGATTACCTTGAGACGTCTTTCCAGAGGGGTCCTTTTAAGGCTGGCATCTCTGAAATTGGCATCCATTTCAGATCGAATTTTGAGCAGTGCGAGGGTTTCCTGTCTGGGCTATCAATTTCCCACCGACCGTCTTTCACAGTCCAGCACATCCTCATCCCCAACTCCTCCAATCTGGTGCTGTTCACTTGAATTAACATTAAAACTATCTGTATTGCTGCTGCTGCTGTTGTTGTTATTGTTGTTCCGCTTTAATGGAGGAGCGGGTGAGGGCAAAGCGGCCTCCTGTGAATCAGACTCCAATCTGACTTTCTGCACATTAACCATTTGTTGCAGTTGATTCTGCTGGTGGTCAGAGGGCATAGAAAACATGTGACTGTGAGGTTGAGCAGCTTATTACTGTAGATTCACCAAGTTCCTAAAACTGTAGATTTAGAGAATTTGAAAAAATTGTAAGTATATATAATTTGACAGACTGAGGTTTTCCAGGAACTATAGAAAAGTTTTATCATATAAATCCTAGCATTATACCACTTACTTTCTCTGATAACATAAACATTTTCTTGAGTAGTCTGACACTTACATGACCTAGGCATCTTTCAGAGTGATTCAGTAGTGCAAAGAATTTGAAAGCATCCATTGTATACATAATCTGCAATGAGGGAAGTCAATGAAACCACATCTGTGTAAGGCATTTTGTCAAACAAGTCAGGTGCATTGTGTATGCATCCCTATTGTGCATACATGTCTACGAGGACAGCTACCGCTACAAATAAAAATAATTAACGCATTAATAAGGTATTTGAAAAGGGATAAGTAAATGAAATGGAGAAGAAAACAAGAAGGGGCATAAGTACCTTGCGGCGCAATAGGAGGAGGTTTTCTTGAGCCATCCATTACCATTTGTTATTCCGATGCTTTAAACATAAGGGGGAAAAAATATGAGAGGCCAGCAGAGATAGGTTCATAATTATTCTCAAGTATTTGCAACAGGAATTGGAACAAGGGTGCACATCGCAGGAGCCTTATGTCTCACAACAGGCCCGAGCCCTAGAATCATCGTTGCTTTAGCTAGTGGTTTTGAGGGCTAAAACCAATTGCCGAAGAGTTCTATAAATAAAGAAGGCTTTAGCGTAAAATTTCATTGCGCCAGGGGTCAGGGAAGAGAAATAACAAGCTTAATTTACCTTCGGCAAGACGTTCTTGGGTGTCGACAGACTTACCGCCCATGCCATCTCCGTTAGATATATGCAACTCTTCCTCATCGACTTCTCGCCTGCAACATATATAAGCTAGCTACCATTAAAATACATACATATGTAGTCGATGGCATTGGGGGAAGTGGTGGTACTGGTGGCCAGGACGACGACAGGGTCATTGGCTCTCGGTGTCTTCTTGAATGCTTCAAACTCCTCCATGTTTATCTCTTCCGCAGGCATTTTGATGTTAACGAGGGAAACAGATGATCTTGGGAAAACCGTCCAGCCATTGCCCGCCACATGAAGGGTTGATATGGGTCCGTATTTTGTCGACCGATGCATCTAATCCGTCGATATTCTGACCATGTCAGAACCCCCCAGGCTTTCTCCATTGTAGACATGCCTTTTGGCGTAAATAGGTGGGTGAATAATATGGCAGTTTTACTTACACACTCCATTCAAGCCCACACCTCATAAGGACTAAAATTTAAAACATGTAAGAAAAGTGCAATAAAAAAATTCGACATGACTTACAAAAATGCATAAAGAAATTCTAAATTTAACCCTCTAGCCATAGGAAAGGTTGGTGTGCAAATTTAAGAGGCATTGGACAAGTTTAACTTGTCCCACAAGTCTCCAAAATCAGCCTCCAAGGACAAATTAGAATTTCAACGAAGATGAAGTTTTTCAAGCTCCAAAATCAACTTACATTTCTCTTACACATTACTTACACATTTATTACAACACTTTAATTCAAGGCCAACAACTCTATTAATTACATTCTTATGACCTATTTTAATTAATTATCTTAACAACATGATTACTCACAATAATAACACACCATTTAATAAATAATGAAAGGGATCAATGCACCATAAAATAAACACATGCAAACATTAAGAAAGGAACCTAATAAAAGAAAAAAACAAGTCCTTTGGGCACATTTAAAGGTGATCCCCCCCATGGGAATCCCTAACATAATCAAACACACACAAACAAATATAGTTGCCATGGTGACCTTGATGAATTCATCTAGAATTTCAATGTGGTTGGTCTTTAATCCCCTGATGTGTGTTGTGATATTTTAACCTGTAAAACACAAATACCTCCTTCAACCTCATGGCCACATTAGAATGTCTAAATGAATATAACTATAATTCCAAAATCATCAATATATATGTGAATCAAACAAATCATCAAGAAAATCAACAGTATCACTTACAATTTCATCAACTATATCATCATCAGTTTTAATTCAATTTTCTTTTTCCAGTCCTACTCAAAATATCTGATTATCACAAGTTCGAACAACATCTATAATATAATCGTGTTAAACAGTATATCAACAGCAATATATTAAATGTCTCTAATAAACACCATGCATCAGATATGAACCAAACTCAACAATAATCCATGATCTAACATCAAACATCAAACATCATACTAAATCAAAACTATAACAATGTCCATAATATAGTCAGCAGTATCAAGATCGATGTCGAAAGGTGTCAAAGGGAAGTGGGCACTACATCCCTCTCCCCTTATACTCGACTTCCTCTTTGAAGTCACTAGAACAGATGTGGGAATTGAACTTGTAGTAAAGTAGCATCCTCCCAAATTTCTGTAGTCTCATCATATATGTCCTAATACACTCGCACCTGATCAATCTCTCTACCTCGAAGGCCCAGGATCCTACGATCTATAATGCAAATAGGCTCCACCATCACCTACCCCTGATCCTACACCTGTAATAAGGTCCAATCTAGCACATGAAAAGGATCGAAAATGTATCTCCTAAGCACTAAAATATGAAACACATCATGTATGTGAGATAAACTAGGTGGTAATGCTAGACGGTAAGCCAAAGGGCTGATATGCTCCAAGATCTCAAAAGGACCAACGAATCTAGGAGCTAACTTAGAACCTTTTCCATAATGGCTAGGGCTCTTATGTGGTTTGACACGATGGAACACCTTCATGCCCACATCCAAACTACATTCAGTTATATTCTAATCTACATACTTCTTTTGCATGTCATGTGCCTCCTACAGTCTTTGTCTGATCAAAACAACTTGTTACTCCATGTCCTATAACAAATATGGTCCAAGATAAACCCTGTCCTTTATCCTGTCCCAGCTAAGAGGTGTCATGCACTCTCTGCCATACAAATCCTAAAAAGGCACCATGCCTATAGAAATCTAAAAACTATTATTGTAGGAAAACTCCACCAAATACAGATACTCCTCCATCTCGACTGATTATCCATAACATACATCCTGAGCATATCCTCTAAAATTTGATTCACCCACTTAGTCTGTCCATCTTTCTTGGAGTGATATGTTGTGATGAACTGATCCTCATCATGAGGGCATGTTGCGTGGTAGTCCAGAAATGGGAAGTATACAAGGGATTACAATCACAAATGATCTTCCACAGAATCTCGTGTAGTCTCACGATCTCATCTAGATAAGACTCATTCCACTACACTAGTTGTATAAGTGGGTCTTTACCAAATAAAAGTGATCCACGTTTGTCAATATATCCACCGTGACCATCGACGACGTCGTGGTGATATCTCAACATTGGTAGCCCCAGACAACAAAGTCCATGTAAATGGTGTCCCACTGTCCAGTCTGATATAACATGAGGGAAAGATAAGACCAGCTAGATGATTGACGCTCAACCTTAAATTTTATCCCACTCTAAAAAACATGACAAAAACTTAGCTACATGTCTCTACGAAGTCCTCTCTAGTGATATAACTGTCTCAATGTGGCATACATCTTCTTCACCCTGGGATGGGATGAACATAATCCATGATGTGCCTCTATTAGAATATCATGCCTCAAGCCTCCATCTCGAGGGAACATGAATCCAACCTTTATTCCTTGAGAAGTACAACTACCTCTAATGAAAAACCAAAAAACTTCCCTTCAAGTGGTCTTTGAAACTCGATCTCGACTCTAGCTGAAATGTGGAAGCTGTCAAGAGGAAGTTTTTGTAGAATCCTACTTCGCAAATATATACGCCACTTGAAGTGGCCATAGCCACATGTCTCTATCTTCTTGAGAGCATCTATAACCACATTATCCTTCCCCTTAACATGTTTTATCTCCTATATCATACTCACAAAGCAACTCCATCCAATGCTACTCATGAGTGTTGAGATTAGGCTACGTGAAGAGGTGGTGAAGACTCAACTGATCTTTCTTGAGTGTGGATCTTTGACCTAGAAGAAAGGGGTTCTCCATCAAACTAAATCATGAACCAATACCACAAGCTTAAGATCATGAGTCGAATAATTAAGTTCATAACCTTTGAGTTTGTGAGACTGCAAAGCCCACTACTCTTCCCTCCTACATCAACACACCTCCAAGTCCCACCAAGGAAGCATCTATGCATATGAAAAACTCACCCTATGGATCTGGTACTGCAAGAAAGGGTGTTAATGTGAGGCACAACATCAGTGTCCTAAATGCCTACTCACATCTATTTGACTAAATAAACTTCTTTCCTTTCCACTGAAGGGAAGTGATGTGATACGCACAACCCAAGAGAATTCCTAAACAAATATCTTTTAGTAACATATTTAATCCTCATGAAGATGCGCACCTCTCGTCATAGTAGTGGGTGTTGGCCAATCCATAATGGCTCTAATCTTAGAAGGATCAACTGCAATACCTTCCCCAAAAATGATGTGACCCAAATATTATACCTCTATCTAAAAGAAATGCACACTTCTCCAAGTTCCCTGTAAAGTTTGGTTCTAACGAAGACACTGAAGAACCTGGACAAAGGTGCCCTTCGTGCTCTTCACGCATACATGAGTAAATCAAAAATTCATCTATGAATATGAGTAAGAAGTGATCGAATAATTTCTTAAATACCCCATTCATCAAACTCATAAATACTACGGGGGCATTCATTAAACCAAAAGGCACCACTGTGAACTCATAGGGCCCATACCTCGTACGAAAAATGGTCTTATAAATATCCACCTTCATAATCCTTAGTTGATGATAGCCTAACTTAAGATCTATCTTAGAGAAAATTGTGGCTCCCTTCATCTGATCAAACAAATCATCTATGTGCAGAAGGGGATAAAAATTCTTGATCGTTACCTTGTTCAGCTAGCGGTAATCAATACACAACTACAAGGATCCATCCTTCTTCACAAAAATCACTGGTGCACCCCAAGGGGATACACTAGGATGGATTAGGCATTTCTCCAAAAGGCCCTCAAGCTAAAACTTGAGCTCACAGATCTTTGGTGTGGTCATCCGGTAAGGTGCTCGTTAAATAGAATCTACTCCCAGAACCAGATCTATATGGAATTCAATCTCACATGGGAGCAGTAACCCCAGTAGCTCCCCTAGAAAAACATCTAAAAACTCTCTCAAAAGTGGATGTTCATCTCGTGATGGCCCATTAGATCCATCCTCTGATCGGTCAGTAGACTGTAATAGCATCTGACAACCTTGTCTCACACACCGCTTAAGTTGCATCACGGACATGGTGCGAAAGTAAATAGGTCTCCTAACCCCTAAACTATCACTACCTCAACCCCTAGATCATCTATACAAGATATGATTTTGTGGTAACAATCCATCCTGGCCCCATGTGCTGATAACCAGTCCATACCCAAAATGAATCGATACGAGCCCAAACGAAGGATACAAAAATATGAGGTAGTGGTGAAAGGTCCCAAATCCACTACACACTCCTTAACTAAGGATTCCGTAAAGATATTGGCTCTCAAGTCCATCTCAACATCCTAACTAAGACCCTTCCTAACTACCACCAGCCTTCATCTATCTACTAAAGATGGTGTAATAAAAGAATCTCAAGAACCCGAATCAAACAAAATAGAGGTAGGAATACCACCATTGCTATCTATAGTCTCAATCATGGTACTATGATGCTCAGTATCATGGTTTTCAACTACTACATAGATCTGATGACTACACCCCATGTCACCAATGGTAGGCTTTGAGATCTGTGTCTTACCCTTGTTATTATGGTTTTGAGGGCAATCTCTCATGAAATATCCATCAACACCGCAACCAAAACAACCACCTGATCCTCTCCAATGTGTAGTAGGTCCAATCGGTACTCTGGAGGTCTATGGTGTGGATCCTAATGATCCAGCTATGGTTTGTTATAGTATTTGTTGGTGAGATCCTACTGACTGAGCCCTCTGGGCACCCTGTGTCCTGATGGGATCCCTAGGAGGAGGCCCCATAGTCTGACCCCTCTGTGCATCGAATCTTTGTGGAGGTGTATAAGGTGGATGGGACTGTTGTTGTTGCTGTGGTCTAAAAGATGACTATGTTGAACCCTATCCACCACGAGGAGGAGGTATTGACCCCCTCAATATAATGTCTTACATCTATTGGATGTGGCTCCGGACTTAGTCTCTAGCCTTCTAGGTCTTTCCCTAAGTCTCCTCTGCTATATAGGCCTTCTCAATGGCCTCAACTAATGTCAGTGGATAATGGATCCAAACTGCACCTCTAATGTCAAGATTCAGGCCCTGGATGAACTTGTGGATCCATACCTACTCATCCTACATGTAATCAACATACTGGAGTAGATCTAGAAATCTACTCTCATACTCAGCCACTATAAGAGATGCCTATCAGAGGTCATGAAACTCATCTATCCTCTATTGTATGAACCTCTGTGAAAAATATCTACTCCTGAAACACTCCTCAAAGAGCTCCTAGGTAACTGTCTCAGAATCAACATGGAGCTTCTACTCCTCTATCCTCCACCAGAAACCTGCTTCATCTCTCAGTAGATGGATCGCAACACAAGCTTTCATGTTGCTAGAACAAGGGAAGATCTTGAAGCATCTGCTTAAGCTCACCAACTAGGCCTCTTCCTAAAATCCACCTATGTCACTAGAATAATGTGATGGTCATAGTCTTCAAGATCTCCCTGATGTGGTCTGAAGCTGTAGTCTGACGACCCCTAGGCCTCCCTGCATGCTCATCTCTAAGCCTAGGGCTCTGAGACCTATCTCTGTGTCCTGAAACTCAGTCTCCATGTCCCCTCTATGACGAATCTGCTCTGACTGACTCCACATGGGAGTTCTCTCCTCTATGCTCCTCAGTATTCTGAGGAGATGCACAAGCCTCAATGGATGTCACTCTATCATGTCTGACTGAACGTGCTCCTATAATCCCTCTACGTAGAGCTGCATTAACATCCTGAAGTGTCTATAAAATATGTGGTAGGATAGCTGCTACAACATGATTTGGTGGTGGTAAGTCTAGGTCTATGTGAAAATACCCTCATCTTGTCTCCACCTCCTGCACAGACCAAGGTGAGAGTTAGTTCACTATTCTAGGTTTTATTCAGTTTTCCATGTTCACGAAAAATATGCAAATTTTCAAACAAATTTGTTTTCTAGATTTAAAAGTGTGTTAAGTTTAATATTGTACTAGGTTTAAATGTTCATGTCTCAAGTTTTCTAGTGTTCCCAAGGGTCCAAGTCTTTTAACCCACGGCTCTGATACCAAGTGTAACGCCAACTAGAGTCTCCCATTTGAGACCCAAGAACAACCTAGGTTTAGTTAGGAAAAGTTAAGGAATAATTATTATTTTCTTTGTTCCCAAAAAAATTTCCAAAGTCCATTACAATAGTTATCACATCATCCTACAAAACACTAAGAGAGTGAAATTCATCACTAGCATAGATATATTATCTTCTTGCAGGGGACGGGAAGGAACTTCCCCGAGCGCAGAAAGTGGGCACGGGAAGAAATTTTTCTCCCAAGCGCGGAAGAAACTCTTTTTCTCTCGGGCACGAAAGATGGACGCGGAAGAGACTCCTTTTCTTTTCCAGGCACACAAGATAGGCACGGAAGAATATTTTTTTCTCCCAGGTGCACAAGACGGGTGTGAAAGAAGCTCTTTTTCTCTCGGGTGCACAAGACAGGTGTGGAAGAATCTCTTTTTCTCCCGGGCACAGAAGAAGCTTTTTCTCTTCTTCGAACTTCAAGAGTCCATAAATTTTGATAGGGAACTCCTTTTTTGGAAAACGAGGACTTTTCGGAAATATCTCAATGTCCTCTTTGTACAAAATCCTTAAGAATTTAATTTGGATAAATTTTTAAGGGTCAATTTTGAGAAAATGCTCTTCAGGATTATAAAATGAAAACTAGTAACATTTGACTTATAAAAAAATTTCGATTCGACCTCCTTCCTTTCTCAACATACCAAAAAGACATGGAGGGTTTCTCTTAGAGTAATTTAGGATGGATTGCAAGGTATAACTTATTTAGTTGATTAATAATTCTGAATTTGTAACTTTTGACAACAAAATGACAGCAAATTTGCCTTTACTCGATTTGAAAGGTTCTTTAAAAAATATTAAGTGTTTTAGTTTGTTTGGGGTGGTTTTGATCATATTAAGTTCAATTTAATGTTTCATTTTATTGTTATTTGTTACAGGGATCATTCTGTACATTTTGAGTAAAATATTTGCCAATTTGAAAATTCTCTAACAGAGTTTTACAACTTCAAATTCGATTAACCCATTTGAATTTACCGAACTTACAAAATATGAATTCAATCTAAATCCAACACTACCATGTTATATTTCCTTAAATAAAAAGGTAGAAACAAGAATGCAATTTCTATTTCTTTCAAAAAAACGTGCTTTTCAAACACAGAGGGTGCAATAATTCTGATTACACTTTCCAAACAGAGATTGCACAACATTTTCAAATTAGGTTTTAACAATAGTAACTTATTTTGTAAAGGTAAAACAACATCTATTCAGTTGGAAAGATTTATTTTACAACTTCTCTTTTACAATGATCAATTACAACTTACAAAGATATAATTCTTTCTTTTCTTTCATCCAAAAACAGAAAACAGAGTACCTCTCTTTCATAATTCAAATTACAACTTTCATAGCCAATACAAATAATCTTTCCATCACAAAATATACAAGGTAATCCACTTCAAAGTGGGAAGGGATTACAATTAGAAATAAAATCAGCAAGGATTGTCAAAACTGTCTTTTTCCTCTACTCCAGAGTAGAAACATGAAGATCCTCCATTTTCCAATTTGATCATAGAAAAGGCAGGGGAAAGGCAACGCTCTCCACCCAACCAAGACATCCAATGAAAAGGAGAAGTCATCCTTCCTCATTGGCCCCCGAGCCTCAACCACAATGCAATGGAAGATGTGTTTCAACACATGGCAACAAAGGCTTCCACAACACAAACGCAAAATTTCACATTTAAAACACATTCCAAAATAGAATGTAGTTTACAACCACATTAAAACATAACAAACAAAACTCGGGCTTCATCATGCAAGCCAAAGGAGCAAGAAACTATGGGGAATGCTACTTATGCCTCCCAAAGGGGAAATGGGTATCACCACCTGATAACAAACCACCAAAATATAATATTTCAAATCCCTGACATGTCCTTATGCCTCCCCCAAGTACCTCTTATTCCTCACATTTCCTTATTCCTCCCCAACCTCTTATGGCACCCCATAACGAGTAATGAAATGTAAGCTATTTCTTTGTAAGTTGGAACCCAAATTCCAACTCCCTCCACACTTATACCTCCCCAAAACACTTATATCTCCCAAAAAATATACCCCGTAGTCTTCTCCTACACCATTCTTAGGCCATCTACGTAACATCCCACAAAAATGCTAAAAATTTCACAACAATAACATTCAACCATTCACATATACAATAAAAAAAAAAAGCATTTCAAGAACCAAGCTCCTACGTCTCCATGATGGAGTTTTTTCTAAGTTCAAAACATTAATCTCTTCCAACGCAAGCAATCCAAATATCAACTAAGCACAAGTATTCAATAATATCCCATTTTCTCTGAAAGAAAGAGCTCCCTCAACCAAAATAAGTCGCCCAAAAAGAAGTATGCAAAAGTGAAGCAACCACAAAACAAGCTAAGGAATTCAAATTTATAAGAGAGGGAAGAGGAGAGGATGAGGTGGATCCATGTAGGATGCCACATCACACATCCTCAACCCTAACACCAAAGTCAACTTCATTCTCCAATGCATATTAAATAGGTGGGTGAATAATATGGCAGTTTTACTTACACGCTCCAATCAAGCCCACACCCCATAAGGAGTGAAATTTAAAACATGTAAGAAAAGTGCAATTAAAACATTCAACTTGACTTACAAAAATTCATAAAGAAGGTATAAATTTAACTCTCCAACCATAGGTAAGGTTGGTATATAAATTTAAGAGGTATGGGACAAGTTTAACTTGTCCCACAAGCCTCCAAAATCAGCCTCCAAGGAAAAATTACAATTTCAAAGAAGATGAAGTGTTTCATACTCCAAAATCAACTTACATATCTCTTACACATTACTTACACATTTCTTACAACTCTTTAATTCAAGGCCAACAACTCTATTAATTACTTTCTTATGACCTATTTTAATTAATTATCTTAACAACATGATTACTCACAATATTAACACACCATTTAATAAATAATGAAAGGGGTCAATGCACCACAAAATAAACACATGCAAACATTAACAAATGAACCAAATAAAAGAAAATACATAAAATCCCTTGGTCACATTTAAAGGTGATCCCCCCCATGGGAATCCCTAACACAAAAAAACACACACAAACAAATACAGTTGCCATGGTGACCTTGTTGAATTCATCTAGAATTCCAATGTGGTTGGTCTCCAATCCCCTAATGGGTGTTGTGATATTTTAACCTACAAAACACAAATACCTCCTTCAGCCTCGTGGCCATATTAGAACGTCTAAATGAATATAACTATAATTCCAAAATCATCAATATATATGTGAATCACAAAAATCATCAAGACAATCAACAATATCACTTACAATTTTATTGAAAACTATAGCATCATCAGTTTTAATTCAATTTTCATTTTCCAGGCCTACTCAAAATATCCAATTATCACAAGTCCAAACAACATCTATAATATAACCATGTCAAACAGTATATCAACAACAATATATAAAATGTCTCTAATAAACACCATGCATCAGATATGAACCAAAATCAACAATAATCCATGATCTAACATCTAACATCATACTAAATCAAAACTATAACAATGTCCATAATATAGTCAGTAGTATTAGGATCGATGTCGAAAGGTGTCAAAGGGAAGTGGGAACTATAGATGCCACATCACTTATCCTCAACTCCACCTCACAAGTCAAACCTCAACCCCAAGGCACAATAAATTCGTGGTTGAGAGGAATGAAAATCCTCTTACAAACACAATTTAAATCCACACCCCCTAAGGACATAATTTAAAACCCATGTAAGGAAAGTGCAATAAATGTCACTTTTTGTCTTACAAAACACATAATTGGGTCTATTTTTTACCCCTCAATCTATAGGTAGGGTTGGTATATGAAATTAAGAGGTGTGGGACAAGATTAGTTTATCTCACAAGCCTCCAAAAATGGCCTTTAAGCCCGAATCCGAAATTTCAAGGCAAGGTAGAGTGTACAAGACTCAATGTCACTTACACTCAATCAAAATCACAAAATCCAAAAGACTAACTACTCTAATAAATGGCCCCTTTTGTCACATCCCCATTTAACTTAATAACATGATTAAATTACTTAATAAAGGCACATTAATCAACAATGATTAAATAGATTACATCACAAAATAAGTCACATACTCTACAATAAATAAAAGAAAAAAGGAAAGAATTACACATAAAGCTTGTGGTCACAATTATAGGTCATCCCCCCCATTAGGACCCCCTCATAAAATAAAACAAACCTAACACATTACATAAGTTTCCATGGTGACCATCGTTATATCCTTCAAGTATTCCGATGTGGTTGGTATCTAATATCCCTTTTTATTGTTGTGATATAATTACTTGTGAGATCACACAATACCTCCTTTGGTCTCGTGGCCACATCAAAAACATGAAAGATAAAATATACTCACATAAATCAATAACCATCCTCATATAGCTAAATCATCATCTCAACTAAACAATGTTATCATCTATCTAAAATTTTAACATCTCAATTCTATCTTTTATCAATATCAACAAGATTACGAGATTAGTTCAAAAGTTAAATCCTAGTCAACACGACGAGAATTCCAAATGTCAGTAATATATATGCTAACAACATATCATCATCATCAATATAAAATGCCTCTCGATGTATCTAAGAATTCACACAATCATACTATGAATCACAATCCATCAATAATAAGAATATCTTTATTATCTAACATCATGGTAAACCAAAATGATACAATAACATCCATGTCTATAGTCAACAGTAATTGAAATCAAAATATAATAAGTGTTGAAGAGGAGTGGGCACTACAATTTCCATCCACAACATTTATTTTTATACCATCTAAAAATGAAAGGTATTGGCATTAACATTGTATGTTTCCTAAAATGTAGTGCTTGTCATAATTTATTGGGTTGTAATCTCGAGCTGCACTCCCTGATCTACCCACAAACTGAATTAATAACTTTTGTGGCCATTTTTATTTGGCTGTTGAAAGTTTTTAAACTGCCCCACCAATGTTTATCAATGTGACACTTTTCCCTGATATTTCCACTACTATCCTCCCCATGGACTTCAAAGACCCAGATTGAATTATTTTGAAGGTTATTTTAGGTCCACCTTAATAGTGGACTGTGGTTTTTTATTTGTTGGGGCCTTATATTATAATATATGCCACTATATATATATATATATATATATAATTTCAGGCCCGTTTTTTTTTGGGGGGAGGAGCAAAGTAAAAGTGTGTGTATATATATATCCCCCTTTACAATTTTATATATATATTAAATATTGTAAAGGGGGATATTTATATATGTATATCTAGCAGCATTTAGAAACAACTCTCAGCATATGAAAATGAGAGAATAGAAAGTGAGAGTCTATAATGTCCGCTAAAAACAACCCACTTGAAACCCAAGAACAACCTAGGAATAGTTAAGAAAATTATGGAATAATTGTTTTTTAATAAGAAGAGTCTATAACCAAGTTACAAGGCAACAACTATCACTAACAAGTTCCAGAACAATTCTAATCCACTAGAACATAATTTTATTTTATTAACAATTGTTAGAGGTCATAAGGTCCAAAATTTAGGGTTAGAAGGTTCAACTAGGTCTAGAGGGAAATTCCTCATCATACACACCCTCTGATAGGCTTAAAGTTTCAAATTGACTTTTCTCACAATTAATGCATTAAAAAATCCCTAAATTATTCCCATTGGATAGGAAATTTCCTCACCTTTCCATTGATATAAATAATTCCTCCTAACTCCTCATATTTTTCGAGTTATGGGCCAGCGGGCCTTGGGGTGAAGATTTTCCCCAAGAGTAGGCCTGCAGGCCCAGGGCTGAAAATTTTCCCAAAGGGCGGGTTGCCAGGCCGCGGGGAGACTTTTGGAACATTTCCCACACATGATGAAAAACTAAATTTTTTCCCTTGCACCCATAGGTCCGTAAGTCCACAAGGGACACGTGGCACTTCTCAAGCCAGCGCGACGAGAACGAGGCAACAAGAGACGTTTGGGAAAACATTTCCCATGTGGGGTGAAAAGCCAACATTGCAACCGCAAGTCCACAAGCCGCAAGGGACACGTGGCATCACCTAATCTAACATGGGAAAAGTGGGGTGGCGGGGAGAAATTTTTTTTAATGCCCCGAAGGGCTAAGAGGGTAACATTGACCCGCATCTCCACCGACTCCTCATGCCACGTGGCCGCTCCTGATTGGTTGCGGGGCAGCGGGACTGCGGGGAAAACATGAAAAATTTTCCATAAATTTTCTAAAGCACAAATAGGAAAAAGGGACCTACTCCTCCGTCGATTCCTTGTGACACCACGTGGCATCACCTGATTAGTCACGGGCCAGTTGGGCGGCAGGGAAAACTTGGAAAATTTTCCCAAAATTTTCCGGATGCGCTAAGTTTAAAAAGGGGTCCGCCCCTCCACCAACACCCCATGGTGCCACGTGGTAGCCTCTGATTGGCTACGGCTGGTGGGGTGGTGGGGAAAATTTGAAAAAAAATTCCTAAGAGCTTAAGGGAAAAATTCTGGCTGCGGGCCCACCAAGGAAATTTTTCCCATTTTTTTATGCCAAGGAAGAAAAACTTCATAAGGCCATAACTTTTGATAGAGAGCTCGGTTTTGGGAAAACAAAGACTTTCTGGAAATATCTCGATGTCCTCTTTGCATAGAGGTCATTAAGTTTTGATTTTGATAAAGTTTAAGGGGTCAATTTTAAGAAAATGGCCTGCAGGATTTTACAATGCGAACTGGTAAATTTTAACTTGTGAGATTTATTCAATTTGATCTTCTTCCTCTCTCAACATGTAAAATAGACGTGGAGAGTTGTTCTTAGGAGGAATTAGGATAATTTTTTGAGGTAGATCTATTTGATTGAATTCCAATTTAAAATTTACAAATTTGACAGCAAATCAAATGTGGAAACTTTGAACTCGGTTTTGCCAGGTTTTGAAGTATTTCCATTAAGTGTTTTTGTCTAACTGAGTTCATTTAGGGCCTACTACTTCAATTTAATCATTTAATTTGTTATTTTATTGTTGCAACTTTGATCTGTGCATTTTTTGTTTAGCAAATTGCTAGTTTGAAACAATAAAACAAAGGGAAAATTTTTAAAGGATCTATTTAATTACTTTCCATCTCCCAAGTGTAGAAATTCATTCTAATCCTAGCTTAATACATTTAGTTGATTCAATCAACCCATCTATGGGCTAAAATGAAAATTCTTATTTCCAACCTTAACTTTTTTTTTTAAGAACATAGCATTACATTTTTTCTCAAACGTAATTCTTCTTTTCAACAAAGATTTCAAAACACAATGGATGATCAATTTCAATATAACAATACAGATTGAAAAAGATACTGCAATCCTTTATTGATTCCAAATTCCAACATTACAACCTTTCTTATTTTATTCCTTCCAAAACATATATTATATATAGAATAGAATAATACATCTTCTTCTCACATGTTTCACTTTACCACTTTTCAAACAGGGATTTCATAACGAATGATAAACACAGATTTCCAATGGAATAATAACATATGGACAAGACAAAAACCAATTCCATTAATTTAAATGAACTCTTACAACTTCCTTTCCCTTTGGTTACAAAATGCAACATACAAAAACACGTATATTTCTTTCACATTCTTTCCAAAACAACAAATAAAGTATAACTCTTTTACATTTCAATATACAACTTGCAATTAGTACAACATTTTTCCATTACAACCATTTACAAGTTCATCCACTTCAAGTGGGAAATGTTGCAATGAGATTTCATTTCATAAAGGACTATCAAACTATTTTTTCTTAGCTCTAGAACAACAACATGCATACTCCTCATTCTTCCAATCTGATCACAACAGGAGTAGGGGAAAGGCAACGCTTTCCACCCAGCTAAGACATACAATGAATAAGAGAAGCCATCATTCTTCATTAGCCCCTGAGCCCTAACCACAGCAATAAAATATGTGATCCAACTCATTGCAACAACATGCTTCCACAAAACATACAAGCAGTATTTTCATAAAGAAACACAGTCTCAAAAAGAATGTAGTTTACAACTACATTAAAACATGACAAACAATACAAAGGCTTCATTGAGCAAACCAAAGGAGCAAGAAGCTATGAGGGATGATGCTTATGCCTCCCAAAGGGGAAAATGGGTATCACCACCTAAGAACAACCCACCAATATATATATATATATATATATATATATATATATTATATATCATTTCAAAACCCTTTCATGCCCTTATGCCTCCCCCAAGCACCCCTTATTTCTCACATTTTCTTATGTCTCCCCAACCTCTAATGACACCCCATAACGAGTAAAGAAATGCAAGCTATTTCTTTGTAAGGTGGAACCCAAATCCCCACTCCCTCCACCCTTATACCTCCCTAAAACCACTTGTGTCTCCCACAAAATAACCCCATAGTCTTCTTCTACACCATTCCTAGGCCATCTACCCAAAAACCCACAATATATACCAAAATATTTACACAAGAACATTTACATATATACAAGAAGGACATTTCAAGAGCCAAGCTCCTACCTCTCCATGATGGAGTCGTTTCAATTTCCAAAACAACAAGATTTGTCCCAATGAAAGCAATCCAAAACAGCCAAGCACAAGCATCCAACAATCTTTCAAAACTTCTCCAAGCAAGAGCTCCAAAAACAGCAAGAAAAATTCACCCAAAATGAAGTCTCCAAAAGTGAAGCAACCCAAAACAAGGCAAACAATTCAAATTTTATAGAAGAGGGAAGAGAAGAGGATGAGGTGGATCCATGTAGGATACCACATCACACATCCTCAACCCCAACCCCCAAAATTCAACTTCATTATCCAATGCATAATAAATAAGTGGGTGAATAATATGAGAGTTTACTTACACACTCAAATCCAACCCACACCCCAAAGGACTGAAATTAAAACATGTAAGAAAAGTGCAATTAAAACTTACAATAAGTCTTCCCAAAATGCATAATAAAAGTCTAATTTCAACTCCCCAACCATAGGTATGGTTGGTAAATAAATTTAAGAGGTATGGGACAAGTTTAACTTGTCCCACAAGCCTCCAAGGAAAAATTTGAATTTCTAAGAAGGTGGAGTGTTTCACACTCAAGAGTTAACATACACATCACTTACAAGGTCACTTATGCATTACTTACACATTCTTACAACACTTTAAAACATGGCCAACAACTCTATTAATTACATTCTTATGACATATTTTAATTAATTAACTAAACAATATGATTACTCACAATATTAACACCACATTAAATAAATAATGAAAGGGTAAGTGCACAACATAAAACACATGCATGGTTAACTCGATGGAGGGTTCAAGTGATGGAGGGTCGGTCAGTGTTGTTTCTGTTGTACTGGTTGCAGTATGCCTGCAATACAATCCTGGCGTGGCTGTGAAAGGTATGCTTTCTGAATTTAAATAGAAAGTTAAGAAGCTACAAGCTGTAAAAAATAACACAGGATCCACACCTCTAGCCTGGAATAAGATTCTTCAAAACCCCACTACAAATGTCGGTCCGCATTCTCCAGGAAAAGTGCAGTTCATGTGGGAGAAAGACAAGGAAGGGATCACATGTCTCAAAGTGCTAGATGGGTGCTTTCATAGGGCTTTGGACAAAGTGAATCTTTCCCTTTTTAGTAAGTTTCTAGGCTCCAGACCTAACATTGATATTATTAGAAAATGGGCTACTAGAAAGTGGAAACCAAAAGGAGATCTGTGCATTACCGTTATGTCAAGGGGTTTTTTCCTGGTAAAATTTAATCAACAGACTGATTTGGAATCGGTGCTTCTGGGAGGTCTGTGGTACCTGGGAAATATGGGCCTCTTCCTAAAAAGATGGTATCCTGGGTTTGATCTGAACATTGAGAATATCAACACCATCCCTATCTGGTGCAGAATCCCAGGACTTCCTCTTCAATTTTGGGATGATGAGATCCTGCTAAATATTGCTAGATCCCTCGGTGCTCTGATTTGTTTGGATGGGCCTATAAGAAACAGATCCAGACTAGCCTTTGCTAGATTTTGTATCTCTTCTGAAATGGAGCAGGAATTATTAGATCATATAAATTTGCACTCTAAGTATCGCATTTGGCGACAAAAGATTGATTATGAAAATTTTCATCTACGATGCAAGAAATGTCATCGCATAGGACATTTTTCTAGAAAATGCCCCAATAAGGAGGTCTCCCAAGAGGACTCAAAAAACATAAATGAAAAGCTTGAAGGAGCCTCAGCTCAGATATAGGAAGTTGAGATTGAAGCAGAACCTGATCAGAGCCGAAATAAAGAAAAACCACTCAACCATGTTGAGTGGAACTATAAGAAGAAAGGTAAAAAGGGGTTTAGAACTCCAATTAGAAAACCTCGGGTCTGTAGGAAACTATGGCGCTCGAAAACTCCAGCGGCAACATCACTTGGAGCACCCATAACCTCCAAATAAGACATTGATATACAAAACCCAGTTAAGGTGGTTTTGGAGGTTGATGAGAAAAAGGGTACAGTGAAAGTAAATATTATTTCTAAAGATCCCACTCAGTTAATGAAAGCTTAGACTGAAACCAAAGGAACTGAGACAGTTCAACTGAACCCTCTGTTCAGTATTAAGGAAATTTTGGATGAGGAAAAGGAATATGGATCCTAAAGATTCAATGCAGAAAAGTTCTAAAAGGGAGAGCCCCATATACAACATCAATATAGAAAATCCACAACCTAACATTAAGCAGGGAGAGAAAGAGGAGGGGGAAGTAACACTATTCAGAGAAAATATCCCTTATGAGATAGATCTAGAGCTAAATTCAGGATTCACAGAGGTCATCTCTAGGAAAAAGAAGAGAATGAAAGGATTTGAAAGGATCCCATATTCGCTCTATAATGAAAAGAAGAAGAAGATGGAAAACTGGGAAACTTCAACATCTAGAACCATTAGATCATCTACTAGAAGAATAGTAGACTTTGGAAGTAGTTCTAAAAGAGGAATACCCTAAAAAAAGGATCTCAGATCCAAGAGAATGGAGGAAGATATTGCAAATGGCAACTCAATGTCAATTGAACCATCAAGCAATCCCAACACCTAAATTTTACAAATGAAGATCATCCCTTGGAACATTAGAGGACTAAATGGAAAATCCAAACAAAGAACAATCAAGGAGTTACGAGATTCCAGTAGGCCTAGTATTTTGCTTTTGCAGGAAACTAAGATGAACTCTAAAGTTCTGGAAATTAGTAGACAGAATTTCTAGGATACCTCCGACATGGTTACGTTGTGGACTCTCAGGGTGCTTTAGGAGGTTTGGCTACAACGGTTGTTGGGAGGTGAAAACTTTGGAATGATCTCAAGATTTTTCAGAAGTTTGCATATTACTGCCAACTGGCTTATTATGGGAGACTTCAATTCTCCCCTAAACCATGGTGAAAAATAAGGTGGAAACCAAAACTTCTCCACAGGTATGGATGAATTGTCTGAGTTTGCTGTTGACCTTAATCTTATGGATGTGGATCTTCATGGAAACCAGTTCACCTAGACTAACAGAAGGTTGGGGAAAGACCTAATTCAAGTGATACTAGATAGAGATCTTTTCTTTGCTAGCTGGATTATTAACCAAGACTTTCATCTCACTTCTCTTCCCAAAATTGGCTCAGACCACAATCTGATTGCTCTAAAACTCTTCAATTGGACTAAGCCCATCAGGATTTCCTTCAAATTTGAAAAGATGTGGATAGAACATGATGATATTCAAGAGAGGATAAAGGAATGGTGGATTTGGGATGGTGAGGGTACTGCTCAGTATAGACTTATGCAGAAGCTTAAGAATGTCAAAAAATAGGTCAAAATATGGAACAAAGAGGTTTTCAGAAATGTTTTTGTCCAAAAAAAGGAATAAAAACAAAATCTTCAAGATCTTGAAATCAAGATAAACTTACAGGGGAGATCTTGTGAAGATCAAGAAGTGGAAAAAAATATTCTTTCAGAGCTACATACGGTGTGTAGCATAGAAGAATCCTTTTGGAGACTAAAATCAAGGGCCATTTGGCTGAAAGAAGGAGATAGGAACACAAAATTCTTTCATATAACCACCCTAAAGCATAGAGCATGCAATAGAATAATGGAAGTTGCTAAAGGCAATGGCACTGTTGTAAAAGACCCAAGGAGCATTAAAGAGGAAGCTCTCCAATTCTATGAAAAGTTGCTTGATGAGAATAATACCATGAATGAAGAAGTTGTCTCTTTCATGTTGGAGGTTATCCCCCAAGATAAAATTGAAACCAATAGATTTTAGGACATCACTAAAGCTGTCACAATAGAAGAACTTCAAAAAGTAGTGTTCACTCTTGAAGGAGATAAGGCATGGGGCTCGGATGGGTTTTCAGTCAACTTTTTTCAAAAGTTTTAGGAAATATCCTTAGATGACCTTCTCAGGGTGGTGAATGAATTTTATAGAACCAGGGATCTATTGAAACAACTAAGCAACACTCATATTGTTCTTGCTCCAAAAAAATGGATGCTAAAGATTTCAAAGACTTCAGACCTATCAGTCTAGTGAATGTGATTTACAAAATTTTTACCAAGATCATTGCTATTAGACTCCAATCTATCATGAATGATTTAATATCAAAGTAGCAGAGTGGATTCATCAAAGGTAGGATTATCCAGGATGGAGTTATTATGGTCCATGAGACTATCCACTCTATGGATAATAACAAAAAAGCTAGCATGGTCTTTAAACTTGATATGAATAAAGCATTTGATAAAGTCTCCTGGACCTTTCTGGATAAGGTTCTGGAAAAATTTGGCTTTCAAACTAATTTCAGAAAAATTGTTAAGGCATGCATTACTACAGCCAAATTTTTAGTGGTGGTAAATGGAGAACCGGTGGGATTTTTCAATAGTAGAAGGGGGCTAAGGCAATGGAATACCTATCCCCCTTGCTTTTCATTCTTATGGAAGACAGTCTTAGCAGAACAATTGATAAAGTATTCATCGATGGATAGTTGAAAGGATCTAAGCCCACTTCCACTAATCAAACAATTTCTCATCAATAATTTGTAGATGATACAATCCTTTTGTTAATGGATTCCATTCTTGAAGCTAAGGATATAAAGTCTATCCTGAAACTTTATGAAATTGCTTCGGGTCAAGACATTAATTTTGATAAAAGCTCAATTTTCTTTTTTAACACCCTTGAGGATAGGAAGATCAAAATTGCTAAAATTTTAGGCTGCAAAATCAGTTCACTCCCCACTACTTATTTGGGGCTCCCCCTTGGTATGAAAAACATATCAATCAATGTCTAGAATTCCCTTTTGGAAATATTCCAAAATAAAATGGTTGGCTGGAAAGGAGCCATTCTTTCAAGTGCTGCCAAATGCCTGCTCATAAAAAGTACTCTTCAGAATCTCCCTATTTATATCATGTCAATCTACAATATCCCTTCTTCTTCCAGAGAAAAAATTGAGAGGATTCAGAGGCACTTTATTTGGTAGGGAATGGAGCATAAATTCAATTTTCACTTGGTTGTTTGGGACCAAGTTTGTACTCCCAAAAAAATAGGAGGCCTAGGTATAAAAGATATCAAAAAAATGAATGAGGCTATAATTGCAAAAATAGGATGGAGAATGCTCTCGGAGAACCAACCCTAGATTTAACTAATTAAAGCCAAATACCTTAATCAACAGGCAACTATATATTTTCTTCAAGAAGAGAACCTTCCCTATGGCTCCATATTTTGGAATAATTTAGTTCAAACAAAAAATTTCATCAGGCATGGAAGCAAATGGAAAGTGGGGAATGGTGGAGATAAATGGACTAGCTGCAGCCTCATTAACAGATTTGGAGCACTCAAAGACAACCTTGAGCGTAAGTATGGTACTAGAATCATGGATTACATTGACATGGATGGCAACAATAAGAAATGGAAAAAACTCTCTATGGATAGGGATGATCTGAACCACATGATATCTTCATTACAAGAGCATTTGAATCTTATTCTTGTAATTCAAATGGATGTAAAGGATGAATTGGTCTGGAATAACTCTATTGATGGGGATTATTCTGTTAAAGCTGGATATAATTCTTTCTTTGAAACTATGCAGTGCGAGTTCAACTGGAGCAGGATTTGGATGGCTGAGCTCACACCAAAAATCAACTTTTTCTTTTGGCTGGTACTTAGGGGTAGAATTATTACCACTGATAACCTTATTATAAAAGGTTTCATTATTCCAAATAGATGCCATCTTTGTAAAAAATATTCTGAGGATATTAGACACCTTCTAGTGCACTGTGAATATACCACTAAAATCTGGAATATTGCCTTTTCTAATTTCAAAATTCTTGCGGCTGTGCTGAAGGACTTTATCCAGTTTTGGACCCAATGGAATCCCCCTTTTAATCATTGTATTGTGAGAAGACTCTGGAAATTTGTTATGCCCCATATCATTTGGAGAATATGGAAGGATAGAAATGACATCATTTTCAGAAACATTAAGCAACATCACAAGATCAGCTTTATGAAGATCACTAATGTTGTCAAATAGAACATTTCCAGATTCAAACCCCCCAAGAACAAGAAATATCCTGAAAATGAAGAGCATATCTTGTCCAACTAGAAAATTGGAGTTGACAATATTCAGAATAGCACACGCCCCAATATTGGCAGGTCTCTGATACATTGGCATCCTCCTAATCTTAACTAGCACAAATTGAACTTTGATGGGGCTCCTAAGGGTAATCCTAGGATTTTTGTATGGGGATGAGTGATTCGTGACCATAAAGGAAATCTGATTGCTGCCTATGTTGGTAAAATGGTGGTCCAAACTAACTATTGTGTTGAAGCCTTGGCTGCTCTATGGGGGCTTAGAATAGCCCAAACTCAGAACATACAGAATATTATCCTGGAAGGAGACTCACTTAATATTATTAATCATCTTAATCAATCCTCCCCCCCTAGCTGTAATATCAAGGATTTCATCATGGAATCCATAAGCATATACCAAACCTTCAAAAATATCTGTATTAGGCACACTTACAGGGAAGATAACAAGGTTGTTGATGAATTGGCCAATTATGGCATAAATAATAATTTAACTATTTGGAATGATGCTATTTACATCCCTGAGAAGGTACAAATCAGCATTCAAGTAGAAATTTATGGGAAATCAAGTGTGGAGTAAGGATAATGATGACTTGGAGTGGGCTTTAGTGAAGCTCAAATATCACACATGCAGGAACTACTCTCATACTCCCAAAACGTGTGCGGGATTCTAAATAATCGGGACAAACAGAAGCGCAATGGCATTCCATACAGAAATTTAAACAAGGGTTTAGAAGGAAATAAGGGAAAACACTACAAAGAGGTAAAAATAGGAGGAGCCCCATGTTAGATTGAACCTTGCAATGATCTAGATTGGAAGGCAAATGTAGAGCTTTGGAATCTCCTTAAGCAGGGTTGGATTACAAATTTCATCGATCACATTCAAGGTCACGACTAGAGCATTTCAATTCAATTTGCCATGGATTGGAAGGACCACAAAGTTGAGTATGGTAGACATAAAATTATAGTGAATGAAGAGCTTATTACTAAAGCTACTAGTTTGGAGATGGAAGGCCTCTGTTTCTTCAGCAAGAGAGTTGACAAAAAGGTAGAAGAGAAGAAATTTGTTGCTAAGGATGAGGTGTTGATGTTTGTTACAGCGGGGCTATGGGTTAGTTCAATTCCACCGCCCTTTGATGAGATAACCCGCATGATGGTCCGTTACATATCTTTGGAAGGGAGGTATGTAAATTTCCCCACTAAGCATTTGGTTTTTCTAAACCACTTCCGTAGACAAATCACGGTTTGTTTCCCTCACTATCTCCTAAACTCTCTTGAACGCTCCATCTGGGAGTTCCAGAAGCATACACGGGCTACCCCTTTACATCAAGGGCTTATTCTCTTGTTGCATAATCTTTGCATTTCCAAATACCCTAGCCTCCCTTCCTCCCCCGGCACGAAACCTCTCCCTCCCTCCACCGACACCACCCCCACTCACATCCCTTTCACCACGACCCCCACTCTCATCACTGCCACCACCCCCACCCACATCCCTTCCACCATGACCCCCACTCTCATCACTTTCACCACCCCCAAGCTTAATACCAGAAAATAAAAGAAGCTCAAGCTGGAAACCCCAATTTCGAGTAGAATCCTTTGCAGTAGAAAGGATATGGAAGTTACACAAAACCTGCTACACATAAGAAGTGTTGGCCATGAAGAGGCCTCACAAAACGAAGAAAATATCACTATACAAAGAGTGAATGACCTTGAAAAGGATATGATGAAGCTGAAGGAGGAAGTGACACAGCTTACCAAGTAAAAAGGAAAAAGGAAGATTGATGAGGGGGGTACTGAGATAGATAACTAGCAAGTGGAGGACATCTATAAAAAGTTGAATTCCTTGGACAATCGAGTGGGAAGAGTCAAGGATCACCATGAGCATAGTATGGCAATTTTTAATGCTATCAATGGTTTTCTAGAATAGCATGTTCGCAGCATCACTATGTTGAGTGGGATTCCAGAGAATTTGTGGGGAACATCCAAGGAGAGCAGCCAAACCTTGGCTAAGCTTGATACTAAGGACCCCACCCATATGACTATGGTGGCCCTCTTCACTTCTCTACAAACCATAAAACCTAAAATCACCAAAGTAACTAATAAGTAAGGTTGTTTTACGCTACAGGTGCCAATCTTTTCCATCATTTTCGCTATTTTTTGTTGTTTTCTGGCTGTGTGGTTACAGTGCTTGTTATATTTTGCTCCTGATGTAACTTTTTGGTTACGGTTGATTTCAAACACCTTTTTTGGATGCTGATCCTTTTGTTATTGATACTTTGATTGTTATATCTGGCTTTTTGGCCTTCTTTGTAAATAGGGTATAGTCCCTTCAAAACTATTTTCCATCAATAAAAAACATATGAGAACATCCAAAATAATATAAATATAATTAAAATTCCAAAATCATCTAGATATATGAATCACAACAACATCAAAGCTATCTCACAATATCATTTATAGTTTTATCAACAACTATATCATCATCCAATAATTTTCCATTTCTATGTCTACTCACAATATATAAATATCACAAGTCTGAACAACATCCATCATATAACCATGTCCAACAGTATATCATCATCAACATATAACATGCCTCTGCATCATAACTGAATCAAGTCAACAATAATCCATGATCTAACATTTAACATCATACTATAATAAAGCCCATAATCATGTTCATAATATAATTAGCAATATCATGATTAGTATCAAAAAGGTGTTAAAGGGAAGTGGGCACTATAGAGTCGTAGCTCAAAAGAAAAATACAAAGAGAAAGGAATATATATATATATAGAGAGAGAGAGAGAGAGAGAGAGCAGCAACACAATAGAAATAGAGGAGAAAATAGAAAGAGGAATATTTTGTAAATATAAATGTGCAATAGCATATAGAATTTTTTGTAAAAAAAAGAAACAAAGATTTGGATACAAGAAGAGAAACAAAAGAAAAACAGAGCAACTTTGTGATTGTAAAAAAAAATTGTTTAAATCGAATATAATATTTTTGTGTGTATTTTATTTGTTTTTTGAGTTATGTCTTTCCTTTAGTGGTTGCACTTGGCACTAAATTTTGCCAACAACCCTGTGTAAATAGAGTAAATCCATGGTAAACTTGGAAGAGCGATGGAAGACTTTTAATTTTGCTTCCCGAGAAAGGAATCAACGTCAATCTATAAATATCTATACATTAGATTGAGACGAAACTTTATAGATAGCTTCCATCCACATCATTTATTATTATTCCATCTAAAATTGAAAATTATTAGATTTAACACTTTATGTTTTCTTAAATTTAGTCCTGTGTAAGTAAAGCAGATCCATAGTAGATTTGGAAGAGCTATAATCTTGTCTCGAGAAAGGAATCAACATAGGTATTTTGGGTTGCTAACAATTAACATCCCATAAAACCAGCCAAAAAATGACAACAAATGCAATGCTTCTTTCTTGCTCCTCCCCACACAAATGTCATTTTATAGATATCAAATCCGTAAGTATATTTACACTTCCATGTTGTATATATTTTGGAAAGTAAATGTAATGGCACACATATTACATTAAGTAGAGATTAGATTGTACAAATAGCCTTTGCTTACAAGTTCAACTTGTAATTTTTTTATGCAGCCTTTGTAGACAACATTTACAGATAGCCCTTCACTAACGTTTTCTTACTGATTCCATATTTACATATTACGGATGATTACTTGAATCGCCCTTACATTGTTCAAAAATTGAAACGTAGGCCCCCAATAAGTTTCCTAAAAGAATGTTTTAAGATTTCTACTATTTCTTCTATTCTTGATTATTCTTAAAAAAAAATTAAAAAGCATGTTAAAAGGTCGGTCGGCTCCTCAAAAATGATCCACTTCTAGTCAGCTCACGCACAGGTTCATTACTCAAACGAAGCATGTTATATGACCATGCTCCTGCTGTTGCACCCACTACAGGGCCAACAAAATAAATCCATATGCTTGTATATACGTTCCCCGCAACCGCAGAACCCACGGTCCTTGCAGGGTTCAATGATGCCCCTGATATTGGCCTACAAACAACACAAGAGTTTAGTTTGACATTATGGTTTATATCTTTTTCAGACAAAAATTACCAAACAATCAAATTAATAAACATCAGCTTAACAAAGTCAAATGATAATCTCTTCTCCTTGATGATAAGTCTGGTTTGTTTGGACTCCAAATGTCAAAATTTACTCAAATTATCACACAGAATTCAAATCTCAGAAATTCAAATCAAAATATTTATTATAAACGAAATAAAAAGTATCCATATAATCCTAAATAACCTAGTTTCCAATCAACCCTTCAATCTTACTAACATATGTAATCGATAGAAACATCCCATTAAAAGTGAAAGTGAAATACCCGACTGTGATCACAGCTATTGCAATGGTGGCTCCCACAGCTAATCCTGCCAATTCTCCTATCTGTTCACTTAAAAATTATACAAACTGTCACTTTACAATTGTTTTTTATTTAATTGACTCTTATAAAGTGGTATTTCAAGTTTTTAAAAATTACAGAGAATAATACAATGCATATTCTTTAATTACAAACATAAATAACTTTTATCATTTTACCTTCGGTCGTCTAAATTGAACAACTGATACTAGATATTTTGGTTTCACTTTTTATTGTAGTAATCAGAGTATAGCCTTTTTTATCCATAAAGCATCATAGAGTGATAAGATCGACAATAGATATTTGCATCAGAGATATTTTCATGTTATCTTTGTGATATTCAATGTAAATTTTATAAATAATGAAAAAATCAATTAGCCTAAAAGATACCTTTTTAATAGGGTGCAGGAGCTAATGGTATTTCATATTAAGTGAATTCTAAATAAGTAGAGTAGAGGGTAATTACTGGATAGAATAATATGTAGAACTTAGATATTATCTGAATGAAAATGAGAAAGAAGGGATATGTATGTACCGCTCTAGTATCAGTGGCCACTGAACAAATGACAAACATCAATAGAAATGTGATCAGAAACTCCACTAGTAATGACTGCATGTCTGATCCTTTTGGCACAGTTGCTGCCATCTGCACTTCTTCTCCTAATAACAAACGGAGGGCAAATCCAGCAGAGATTGATCCAACAAATTGAGATACCATGTACCCTATAACCTGTCATTTTATTGACAATAATAATACCCAATGTCAATTCTCATTAAACTAAGACGAACCATAATAAAAATCAATATTAACATCTTATCATTCATAAACAAGCAAGATTTAGGAAGTTATGACCATAAACAAGTATAATAGACACTAAAAAATGTTGCATACAGACATCCTTCAATGGAAATCTCCTGACAGTTGCAAAGGCCAGGGTAACTGCAGGGTTGAAGTGACCTCCTGAGATATGACCAAGAGAATAGATCAACACCATCAGTGCCAATCCCCACACAAGTGACACCCCAAGATGAGTAGAGGAACCACCACTCTTATTATCATTAACAATGGAAGCATATCCTAAAAACATCAGGAAGAATGTTCCTATCAGTTCTGCTGCCACCTTCAATCATGAAAAATTCAAAGTTAAAAACTATATAACAAATCATAAGATTTCATATGGTACTTAAATATGGGAAAGGACAACATTGTTGAATCTTGTGCTAAATTATGAATAGTTCAGTCAAGGTATATTTCCACGTTCGGCCATTAAATTGGGAGACTGTTTACCACTTTAGCAGATTGTTGGGTGTTAAACAGGCAGTCAACCACAGTAGTAAAAATTCATAATTAAAGGAGAGGAACTAGACTATGTGCACCCTGAGTTTAAGGGTGCACATAGCCAGCATAACATCATCTAAATGAAAACAAAAAATACCCTTTAATTCGTCATGTTCTCTTTATTATATATATTTTCCATATTAAAATAATGTGGAAGAGACATTTTTCAAACATTTAAATTTAGTCACAAAGAAATTCAAGGTGAAACATTACTTGAGAATTAAATCACATATTTATTTCTACCTAATTGTCATCATCTGATTGGCCAATTGGAATAAAATGACTCTAATGGGCACTTATTCTATTGGGCACTTTTTTTTCAACATGTAAGCGGGAAAGTGACATGTACAAGCTCCCTAATTTTCATGTACCCTCACAAGTATTGGTCCATGCTAAACAATTGGCTCCTCTCCCTTAATTGAAAAAATAATATAAATCTTTTAAAAATAAGTGAAGAAAATAATCAAAATGCAGATAATCTATGGGCCTATTAATTAATTTAGGAAAGCAGAGAAAATATTGTTAAGTGTACCCCAAAGCTGAATTTTTTATTTTATTTTAAATCAAGTTTATTTTGGAACTCCATAATACAGGTCTAAAACTGCTCATACATAGATCTAATAGAAAAATAAACATGATTCCAAAAATAGAAATGTAAAAACTAAAAACTGGCCTTTTTGATATATTTAGCAGATGGTATTTGAAGAGCATAACTTTGGATCCCACCCTCCTCCAAATCTATTTCCTCGTCATCATCAGAAACAGGATTGATTTTAGCACTTCTATAGCCATCACCTCTACTGATTTCATTACTTGAATTCAAGTTTCCAGCCATATTCAGGCCTCTTAAACAATTGCAATTTCTTTTTCTGTTCCAAAATTATGGAGACAAGATGGCCAATGCCCAATTCAGACCTCTTAAACGATCTCAATTTCTCTCTCTTTTCCACAGTTGAGCAAACAATTTGACCAATACCCACTGAATCAATTGCCAGACCAACTCCCAATGAACCCAATTCTCTGGCCAATTGCCCAATGAACATCACTCATTAAATAACAAATTATAATGTCTGAGTCTGGTTTTGGATGTTCAAAACCATTTTTGCCTCCTCTTGTGAAAGGAGACGAAGGTATAAGCGGCTAACAGTCTTCGAAATTGGACTCTCCTCTTAAAAATTGTGTCTTTCGAATTGACAAATACGACGAAGATTATAATATTAATGTCTTCTACAATGATACGCAACTCCGGAATCTAATTTGTCGATATTATATTTAGTCCTCCGAATCTAACTATGATATTTAATGCCCCCACGGGATTTTTTATTGTATTTATTGTATTTCCATTAGATATTTTGATCATTTAAAGTTGAATTATTGTTGGCATTTAATTGTGACAACTTGCACCCAACTTGTGATTTCAAATTTGTAAATGGAGATAAAAATTTATGATTTCAATTTTGTAAATAGAGGGATAGTTTTGTATTTAATATGATTTTTTTTTTTATATATAAAGGAGAATATTTTAGAAATACTTTAAATCCCTCCAAATCTCTATGCAAATATGAGCTTGAATGTATTGATGTAATTTGTAGAAGCCCCTAGACCTTGTTAGATTTCTTAGCGCCTCTCTAAAAAAGAGGTCATTGCAAGAATTTTGGTAGGTTAATGAAAAGTACTAAAGTTCTACTTAAATTTGTATCAAATTGTTATTGAGTTTGTGTGTTTCTCATTTATTCTATATCTCCTATATGTGTTTGTTTTATTTTGTTTGTTGAGAACACATCGTAAGAAGAGTTCCACAACCTCATCAAGCCTTCAGAGTAGTATTAGAGTGCAACTCAGGAGAAATACACAATATTTATGTAAGCAATATGCACTCCAATTATTATAGTTTAGTCATGGCGGCATCAAGCAGTGGACTCACACAACCCCAAATTCTAGTGTTTTTAGTTAAATATTATGATTTTTGGAGTATGATTTGAAAACGATCTTCTTCTCCTACGGTGCATGAAACTTTACTAAAGATGGTTTTGTTGAGTCAGTAAACTAGGCGGTGTTTTAGGGTTTAGCACAAGTTGAAAAAGATTAGCTGCAACAGAATAAAAAGATGGACATTAACACTTTATTTTAAATCCAGCAGGTCATGGATGAATCAATTTTCATGCGCTTTGTTGTAGCAACCAGATACAAGAGTACATTAAGACGTTAATTAGTTGTTTGTGGATGAATTAATCAATTCTTTGTTATATCTCACAATCTAGGTTGAATATGTCTCGTAATTCTTCCCTTCAACATGTTAGAGTAGGTATTTACCTTAGCTCATGTTCACCTAGGTACTTTATTGACCTTTATTGTATTTATCCTCACCCACTTATGTGTGTGGATATTTCCTTTAATTTATTTAGATATTAGGGGGATATTATCTAGTTGTTAGGTATAGTTCTTTCCTTGATCTATGGTATTGACTAGATCCTTGATATCTAGTTCTCTCATAAATCTATGGACTTAACTAGTTCTTTGATGACTAGTTCTTTCTATGATTTATGGCTTGATCTACGACCTTGACTGGTTCTTAGATTGTTATTTCTTGCCTATATAAACAAGGCTCATTCTCAAATTGTATTTCATTGAGTTCCATAATAATATATGATATTGTTGCTCATTTGTTTGCAAAGGTTTATGTAAAGTTATTCTGGCGAATTGCTTTCATCTTATTAATCGTGATGTTTGATTAGTATTTGTGTTCTTGGCTTGGTACGATCTGGTTATCGTTCCTTTTATGGTATCAGAGGAGGAGATTGTTATTGACATCCGTGTATAATTTTTATTTTGCAAATAATTTTTTTGTATATTCATATATTCGGGAGTTGTCCGTATTTTTTTGTTGCGTGCATTTTTATGCAAAAACAGAGGCCACCATTGGATTTGGAAGCCATGATAACCCTAAAATCGACTGTAAGCTCGGCCATTTCTGGAGGCAGTTGTTTCTTTGGTTCTTTTGGTGGTTGCAGAGAAACACACTAATTCACCTCAGGATTCGCACCAGACAGGAAAGAAATCATGGAAATCAATTTCTAGGTTTATTGGATTTCTCGAGATCTACATTGGGTTTTATTCTGGTGTAGTGCAGCGCTTTCGGGTTGTGTGTAAAAGGATTTCGGTTCTTTCCTCTGTCCACCAAGTCCAGAAATAGTAATTTATACCAGAAGACGCAATTTTATGTGACTTTCTCGAAAACAAACAACACACCCTAGAATAGTAAGTTGCACACACTCATTGAAATCCTTCGCCCATGGTCATATGAGGGCTTTAAGTCTTGTGATTTCTACTAGTAGGTGCTTAACTCCAGCGCCCTTTCATTTTATTTGTGTGGTGAAGGCAAGAGCATTTTATTGTGTTTTAGTGGCAACTAAAATAAATAGTAGAGCATAATATTGAAAAGCATGTAACTTTTGATCGGTAACTCGGTTTTGAGTGTCGTATTTTGTAAAAGTGCTTGTTTTTCATGTTCTTTCCATTGGAAATTTTAATTTTGAAAATCACACTATAATTATAAAGTGTCATATTGTAACACGCACTCATTATAAAGAGCCAAAATCTGGGGGGGCTCTTGTTGCATTGTTTGGGGGTCTTGTTACATTGCTTGGTTCTTGCATTTCTTTTGGTGATTTTTTTAGGATGGCGTATATATCTACTTTTGCATTAGATCATGTTGAGCAACTAAAAACACATAATTACCACACATGGAAACCAAGAATGGAAACAATAATTCAACGGAAAGGATTATGGGCTTTAACTTCTTCAGAACAACCAGTGTAATTTCAATACTAGTGCAAATTTGATGAGTGTATGAGTTTGATAGGAACTGTAAGTGAAAGTGTTTTGTTTTATTTGGAAAAGTGTGACTCTCCTTTCAAAATATGGGAGAAATTAGAGGATTTATTTGGTAAGGTGGATCATATGAGGTCCATGCAACTTGAAATTCAGATCACCTCTCTTAATCTTGAAGAATTCAAACAATTATAGACTATCTTACCAAGTTCAAGAATTTTTTGACACAGTTGAAGGGGAGTGGAAGAGATAAGAAAAATGAAGAGTGTGTTTACTTGATTTTATCCAAGTTGAGAGGACCGTTCAAAAAAATTTCTTCTACCTTTTTCTCTAGCATGGATACGTTAGGTGACACATTCAAAATGCTTAACTTAGAAACATTTTGTGAAAGACTTACTAGGGAATAATCTAAATTGTCTTACCTTGAGTCTTCCACCTCTCAAAAGGCATTAGTTGCATCTAATCCTAAGGGAAAGGGAAAACCAAACAATAAAACCAAATCCACACCTTCTCCATCTCAAAATGCTCCTAAACCCAAAGAAAAAAACTCAAAACCCATGGATTCTTCTAAATCCAAGAATACGTCTAGTCATTCATGCTCTTTTAATGGGGGTAGTAATCATGAAGAACATAGGTGTTATAGGTGAATGCAAGCCTTAGAGGATGCAATCAAGAAACAAAAAATTCTATCTCTACTCCACCTTCTTCTAATTAGCATGGAAAATCACTTAATGTTGTTAAAAGATCTCAGTCACCACTTTCAGATAATTGGGTTATAGATTCTGGTGCTTCTCATCGCATTAATTCTTCCAAGGACTCTTTTGTTTCTCTAGGTTTGAGTTCCAATTCCAAAATTAAGGTTGGAGATTCTTCCTTTCTTTCTGTTTAAGGAAAAGGTGATATACAACTTGATGGTGGTAGTATCCAAGATGAACTATATGTTCCTAACATCACTTTAAAATTGCTTTCTATATATCAAATTTGTCATTCTGGTCAAGGAAAAACAATGACTTTTACACCAAATGGAGCAGAAGTACAAAGTTTGTTAGATCCTCATTCACTGGTTGCTCAGGGTATTGTTGATCATAGTTCTAGACTATATCACTTTGAGGGTTTGGATGACACTTCTCCTATAGGGGCAGGATTGGTTTCTCATCCAGATTCACAGAGTAAACTTTGGCATGAAATATTTGGACATCTCAATTGCATATATTTGAAGGATTTGAGCACTCATGGTATGGTAGATGGTTTTCCTAGAGTTTCTTGTCTTGAGGGAGTTTGTTATGGTTGTGAATTAGGGAAATAACACCAATATAATTTTCCTAAGAATTTTTCTAAGAGAGCTTCTTCACCACTTTAGCTTATGCATAGTGACTTGATGTTTTTTCTTACCTCGTCTTTCAATGGAGTTAAGTATGCACTTACGTTTATTGATAATTTCTCGAGGTGTACTTGGGTTTATTTTCTCAAGTAAAAAAGTGATGTTATTTCACACTTCAAAGTCTTCAAGGCTTTGGTCGAGAAACAATCTTATAGTTGCATAAAAAACATTCATACTGATAATGGGGGGGAGTACTTCAGCAATGAGTTTTCTGAATTTTTGGCAACTCAAGGCGTCTTAGCAGAAAGGAAGAATATAACTTTGAAGGAAATGGCTAACTGTATGATGCATTCTAGAAATTTACCTCCTATCTACTAGGTAGAAGCAGTTAATTGTGCTAACTGCATTCAGAATTGCACACCCCACAGAGCACTTGAGCATTTGACTCCAGAGGAATCTTGGTCCAACAATAAGTCAGATGTCTCTTTTTTTCAAGTCTTTAGGAGCCATGTTTGGGCCTTTTTTCCAAAGAAGGAAAGGAAAGATTTGGATAAGAAGAGAAAACCATTTATCTTTATAAGGTATTGTGAGGACATAATAGCTTATCGACTTCTAGATTCTGATACTCATGACATTATTTTTCGAATACATGTTCAGTTTGATAAGTGCTTCACTCCTCATGATTCTTCAACTTCTTCCATGCCTCCTTATTCTTCATCTCATCTTGAGGATCCTTTCTTTAAGGAGGTTGATGATGAGGTTATAGATGTCGTTGAGGATTTTATTCCCATTAATGTTGTCACTATGCATAAGTGGGCTCATACTACATTTTTTGAGGTAACACCTTTCATAGAGGATATTCCACACATTAGGCATCATCACGCACATTCTACAGGTTCTAGAATTTTGTGTCAGGTAGTTTCTGAGGATCCACAGTCTTTTTTAAAGGCTCGTGGGATATAAGAGTGGTATGATGCTATGACAACTGAGTATTCTTCTTTGATGAAGAATCATCCTTGGGATTTTGTATCTCTTCCTAAAGGAGGAAATATGGTTAGGTGTAAGTGGGTATACCAAACCAAATATGCAGTTGATGGGTCCATTAACAAGTATAAGTCTTGTCTTGTTGGAAAGGGTTTTTCACAAGTTTAAGGTATTGATTACACTGAGACTTTTGTACCCATTGCCAAAATGGATTATGTATGCCTTGTACTTGTTATTGTTGCATTACAGGGGTGGCTCGTATACCAGATGGATGTGAAGAGTGCCTTCTTACATGGAGATCTACAGGAGGAAATATACATGGAGCAACTGGCTATATTTTTTCAGGATTATTCTCTTGTTTGTAGACTCCGAAGGTCTCTCTATGGTCTCAAAAAAAACCCTTGGGCTTGTTATGAGAAGATGGATTCTTTTATTCTATCTACTAGTTTTTTTTGTTGCCACTCCGATCATACAATGTATCTCCAACATGTTGGTGAGGATATTGTGACACTTGTCTTGTATGTTGATGATCTGTTACTTATTGGAAGGTCTTCTTCCCACATTCAGTGTATTCATATGGCTCTTTCTACACATTGTGACATGAAAGATCTTAGGCTATTAAATTATTTCCTTGGTTTGCAGATTTTTCAAATAGATTCAAGGATTCATTTGAGTTAGCAAAATTACACCCAGGATCTTCTTCGGTGCTTTGATATTGTTGATTGTGAGCCTAGTCCATGTCTTTTTCAATCTAGGGTTACTCTTACTTCCACATGTAGTACACCACTTTGTGATCCTACGTTGTATAGGCAGTTGGTTGGGATTCTCATGTACTTGACCCATACTTTCCCTGATATTTCATTTCCAATAGCACGTGTATCTTGATTTGTAAATTTTCCTCATAATAGTCACTGACAGGTTGCTAAAAGGATTTTGCGCTATTTGCAGGGCACTTCCCACTTTGGCCTACACTCACTAGGGGTTCTACTCAGTTGGTTAGGTATATAGATTTAGATTAGGTAGGTTCTATTGATGACAGGTGTTCCAATTTTGGCTATATTTTTTGTCTTGGTTCTTCTCCAGTTACTTGGGCATGAAAAAATTAATAGGCTATTGCACTTTCACCTTTAAAGGCAGAGTACAGAGCAACAGTTATAGTGAGTCAGTAGATTCTTTGGCTTTTCCAGTTATTGACACAGTTTGGATTCCCAAAGGATTCACTGACTGTCATTTAGTTTGACAACCAAAGTGAAATTCACAATTCTTGCAACCCATTTGAGCACCAGCAGACCAAGCATATTGAGATACACATCCACTTCATTCGTCAACACATTCAGGATGGAGTTCTTTTCTTGAGTACCTTCCAACTCAACAACAAGTTGTTAACATCTTTACGAAGCCTTTTGCATCACCTCGATACCTTGAGTTTTGTGGAATGCTTAGGGTTTCGAAAGTTGTTCTTAGGGGGTGTTCATGAGAACATCTTCCTTCTTTTTCTTCTTTCTCTTTCATTTTAGCATGATTTTTTCCTTATTTTGCTTCTAGATTTCTTCATGGATATATTGTACATGAGTACTTCATCAAGCTTGTCGGGACTCATACTGTGGACATGCCACTTCTATTTTGGCCCCTATCTTCACTTGAGGGGGGTGTTAGAGTAGGTATTTACCTTAGTTCATGTTTACCTAGGTACTTTATTTACCTTTATTGTATTTATCCTCACCCACTTTTGTGTGTGCATATTTACTTTTATTTATTTAAATATTAGGGGGATATTATCTAGTTGTTAGGTATAGTTCTTTCCTTGATCTAGGGTGTTGACTAGATCCTTTATATCTAATTCTCTCATAAATCTATGGACTTAACTAGTTCTTTGATGACTAGTTCTTTCCATGATTTTTGGCTTGATCTATGACCTTTACTGGTTCTTAGGTTGTTATTCCTTATCTTTATAAGCAAGGCCCATTCTCATTGTATTTCATTGAGTTCCATAATAATATATGATATTGCTGATCATTTGTTTTCAAAGGTTTATGTAAAGTTATTCTGGAAAATTGCTTTCATCTTATTGATCGTGATGTTTGATTAGCATATGTGTTCTTGGCTTAGTACGATCTGGTTATCGTTCCTTTACAACATGCCTTTAAAAGTCAAGTTTCAAGTTTCAGAGGCATAGTTTCACTAAAATTCCAAAGGAAGAAAAAGAAAATCATTTCAAAGAAGAGCAAAGAAGATTTTATTGGCTGATTAATTTAATGACCAAATAGGTGTATTTATACATGTTGTAGAAAAAATGTGGAAACCAAACGATAGTAGGGATGGACCTAGATGGTCACAGGTTGTGAGGAGAGGAAACACCAATGTAATACGCCAACATTCCCCCCTTAATATATTATTTTTACAAATGTACCATGAAAACAACTCAATTTTCATCTTTGTAAGAGAATTGGCTAGTATATCAGCTACTTGAGAATTTGTTGAGTAGTTTTGGAGATGGATATGGTGGTTCAAGAATTTTTTTAGAATATAATGACATTCCACCTCAATGTTCTTTATTCATTCAGGGAAAACTAGACTCTTAATAGGCTTCAACACACCCCAATTGCTGCAATGAATGATAGGTGAATTTTCTTCAAGAATGTCCATATCATCCAGAATGTGATGTAACCATATTGCTTCACACATAGCTCCGCATGTGGCATGAAATTATACATCATTGGATGTGAGAGAAACAATATTTTTCTTCTAGCTAATCCATGAGATAGGTCTAAACCTGAGATGAAAAACATATCATGTAGTTGATTTCTTGTCATCAACATATCCAACATAGTCTGAGTCAGTATATCCATGTAAGAAATTCTAATATTTCTTGTAATATTCCACACCATAATCAACTATACCTCTGACAAATCTCAAAACATGCTTTATAGCTACCAAGTGATATTTCTTCGAATCCTGCATGAAACTTGAAAGATAGATTACTAAAAAGCATAAGTGTGATCTAGTATAAGTCAAGTAAATGAGACTTCTAATAAACAACATATAGGGAGTAGTAGCTACTTGATGTGAATCCTTGAATCTAGAAATTTGCAATTCTTTCTCCATTGGAGTAGACATGGGCTTACAATAAAACATTCCATACATTTTTAGGAGTTTCTTTGCATATTTCATGTACGAGACAAAAATGTCGTTCTTTTGCTTCCATATTTCTAATCCAAGATAGTAATGAAGTAGCCCTAAATTTGTCATGTCAAAGGATTTCCTCAAATCATTTTTAACATATTCAAAGCTATTGTATGAGGTCCATATGATCACTATATGACCCACATACAAAACAAGAAATACAATCTATGTTCCTACCTTCTTAATATACAAATTTGAATATGAGGAGGTAAGAGCGAATCCAACATGTAATAGGTGATCATTTATTTTGATGTATCTTGCCCTAGGTGCTTGTTTAGGTCCATAAAGAGACTTAATTAGATGACATACCTTATTAGTATACTTCTTGTTGATTAATCCTTTTGGTTGGATCATATATACTTCTTCTTTTAGATAACCATTCAAGAAAGTAATTTTTACATCCACCTGTTGAATTTTCCATCCTTTTCTTGTTGCCAGTGCAAAGACAAATATGATGGTTTTGATCTTCATAATGGGTGCAAAGGTCTCCTTATAATCAATTCCTTCTTGTTAAGCATTTCTATTTGCAATTATTCATTCTTTGTACTCATTGATATGTCTATATGCCTTTTATTTTGTTTTGAAAATCCATTTGCATCCAATGGATTTATTTCCTTCAAGCATATTGACAAGTTCCCATGTATGATTTCGAATTAGGGATTCATATTCAAAATCCATGGGATTCTTCCACTCTGGTTGATTGAGTTCCTCTTGAACTATATTAGGTTTGGTGTTATAAACCAATGAACTCATGAGTGTGAGATTTACCTCATTTCTCACCTATCTTCTCATCTTAACTCCTGATGAAATGTCCGCAAAAATTTTTAGGTGGGATTCCCTGACAATGCTTTGGCCTAATTTTGTACGCTGTAGCTAATAATGTGAGGAATCGTTTCTCAAAATACCAAGATCAATGAACAATTATCCATGCAACTCATTTTCCTTGTGTGAAGATTCTTCTTACTCATCATCTGACTGTGAGAGCAATCTATGAAAGGAGGTGTGTACTGAATCTTATTTGTGTGCGAATGAGTAAAATGATGACCCATCAAAAACCACATCTTGAATCTCATATATATTCTTCTTCTCATGATCCATGATATGATATGCCTTTTAGGTAGTACCATGCCCCAAAAGTATACACTGAAGTGTCTTGAGATCAATCTTCTTCCTCATTTTTCTAGGACATGCATGTATGTTTTACAACAAAAACACTCTAAGATGGGATATCAAAGGATTTTTATTAGTCCATACCTCTTATGGTGTCTTTTCCTACAAGATATTTATAGGTTTTTGGTTCAGAAGATATACAATTGTCTGGACTACATGTACCCAAAACAAATTCTCCATCTTTGCAGTGGAAAGTATGCAACAAGACATCTCCATGATAGTTTGATTTTGGCATTTTGCAATGCCATTTTATTAGGGTGTATAGGGGGAATTCAAGGATTTTTTGATATCATGATCTTTTAGGAATTCCAAGAATTTCTTTGACATGAATTTCCCCCTCGATCAGAGAAGAGGACAATAAGCAGCTTCCCAGTTTGCTAAACATCGTTTTGATAAAATTCATGAAATTTGGAAAATGCTTCACTCTTGTTTCAAAGAAATAACACCCATGCATTTTTAGAATAGTCATCTATAAAAAACTTGAAGTACTAGAATCCCTAAAAGGAAGTAGGAAAGGGTCCACATAGATCAATATTTATAACCTTGAGATGTTCCTTGGCATGGAAGGAAGTCACGTCATGAATGGATCTCATTTTTTCTTACCCAGTAAGCATCCATAAAATATAAGTGAGGAGTAGGAGAGTAGAGGAATTCATCGTACCATCTTCTTAGAGATGATATGATAAAGAGAGACAAAAGAAAGGTTCCCATATCAATAATGCCAAAGTGTAGTAGACTATGTCATTGAGGTAGATAGATAAGATGAAACTACATATAGTGCAAATAGGAAATCCTTCAAAAAATATCTAGCAAGTATCATACCTTCTCATGAGATCAAATAGGATTTGATGCATTTCTAGACCATGAACTCCATCTTGAGCTTGTGATTTAAGAGCTGAGAGAGAGACATGATATTTTTGGTTAATCCATGGACATAGAACACCTTTGTGAGGATATAATTTCTCGTCTGGAGAGGAATGGTAACAATATCTATCCTTTATGCAACATACTCCTTGTTTTTCTACAATGCAAACTCAGTCTCCACTAGGTTTATTAGCCAATGCATCAAAAAAAATTCTATCTCACTTCATGTGCTTATTGGCAACTAATTCAATCAATCAAACATTATGTGATGGTTACAATCTCTAGGAGACTAGAACAACATTATGATATGTGCTGCAATTTAATACCTCTAGTACTTCCTCCTCTGATTCATCATCTTGTTGATTTACGACATGTCCTTTCTAATTCCTATGGAAAGGATGACATCTGGATTGTTATGAGTCAAATAGACCAGATGTATACTTTGACATAATTTCCTTGAGTCCAGCCATTATACCAATAAATATAAGTATCATGTGTATTTTTAGTGCAAATGTGACACCATCGGTATTCTTTCTAAGACATCTACTGCTATGGTTTCTTCTAAAGATACTTTTTGGACCACTTCTATTATTTTCTATTTTGATACTTTTGACTACATTTTCATCTTGAGATAAGTGCCTCATCTTCAAAATCCTCTTACACTGTCTCGATCGATTCTTCTAACTGTAGCATATTTACATGTTCTTCAAATGAAACCACTTTTTTTTTATGCTCAATGTTATGAAGAAATTTTTGAAATTGGAAGGAATAGATCTCAATATGATCAGGACCAAAAAAATTTCGTCCATATTTTTTTGAGCGCTACAAGTTCTTCTCGTAATTCTATCACACGACATAATAATTCCTATACTTTCTCTCCATCCTTAATACTGAGTATATGAAACTTACTCTAGAGATGGAGGACCTTCATCTATTTATCTGCTTCCTAAATGGTGGATAGAGCATCCTAGGGCTTCTTTGATGTTATCACATCCTGATTGTGAGGTAGAACTTCATCAAAAATGCTGAGAGTTATCAACATCAAGGATTTTGCATCATCCTTATCATATTTTTTTCTCTCATCAGCTTCGGTTGGACACATCACCATGCCACTGATTCCCCATAAATATTTGAATTTGAGAATCGAGTGCATATTTTTTTTCTCTTGAGGCATAGTTTGGCTCTTTGAGCAATTGAGCATTGGAAAAAAACAACTTTGAAGTAGAAATGATGTCAAAAACAAAGTTTTATTAATGTATTCAAAAGTATAAATCCTTACATATGAATAAGTGAATGAAGGTGATCTCGGTATGCTTGTGCAATGAGACATCGACAATTTTGGGATAATTCTATCTTGCATTCATCATATGTATTGTATCCTTATTCGATATTGGAATGAATATTCTTCACCTAACACCACACATTAAACAAGAACTAGTCAATTTGTACTTAATGCAATATATCCTAAAATTACAAGTTTGTAATAATTTGAAGACTTTCAAGCAACATAAAGTAGAAATCAACACTCTCTATGAACTAATTTTAGTCTCTCAAAGGTTTCACATCTCCATGGTTTCTTGACGCCAGGGTTCATTTTAAGAGACCTCTTGGAAATCAGAGGTGGAGAATACCTGGTGAATATCCCTGGAACTGGTTTCGCGGGAAGGTGAATTTTTTGGGGGTTGTATGAAAAAATTTTGCCTGATTGTCAAGTGGTGCGACAGAAGGCTGCAGACACGCGACGGGAGATTTTGCTGTCATGCGACAAAAAAATGCAATGACTCAGACAGCACCCTCAATGACACGTGTCAACAAACCTCTTTGACGCACATCAACAAGGTTGTTGACGTGCGTCAATGAGGTCTGTTGACACGCGTCATTGCATTTTTTGTCGCACGACAGAAAAATCTCCCGTCGCGCGTCTGCAGCCTCCGACCTCTACTTTCTCATCAAAAAAATCTCCGTGTCAAACGTCAAAAAACCCTTTGTCATGTGTCTGCTATGCGTCAATATCTGTTCTACCCTCCTTGGTTGTGCATCAACTATCCGTCAGTGTCGTGCATCAACAAATAACCCTCATTGACGTGCGTCAACAGAGCTCTTTGACGCGCGTCAACAAGATTGTTAACGTGCATCAATGCATTTTTTTGACGTGTGACAACAAATATCCTGTCGCGCGTCTGCAGCCTCTGCCCTCTGCTTGCGTATCGAAAAAATCTCCATGTTGCTCGTCAACAAACTCTTTGTCATGCATCTACTATGCATCAATATCTATAGTACCCTCCTTGTCACACGTCAACTATGCGTCAGTTTCACGCGTCAACAATTAACCCCATTGTCGCACGTCTGTAAACCCTCCTTTTCACGTGTCAATAACTCACCCCCTTGTCGTGCGTCTATAATACGGGATATATCATATTGTTGAAAAATGTGAAGTAGAAGTGTTCTACCTGGTGAATAATCTCCATGGGCATTTCTCTAGGAAGATATTCCTTTCAAGGGTAAGCGAAGCCATCCCCTAACATTTTACATCATTGTAATGTTGAGGCTAATATGTCACTGACCCGCTCTAAGCTTATTATCCATGTTTCAAAATTTTCAGGGGAATGTTGGTATTCACCGATATTTAGAAGAATACTTCGCCATACTTTAAGCTAAAATAGTCCCTGCTATGGACGCACCTCTAGTTTTGAGATTGAAATTCACGACTATACTGAAGTTGCTCGAGTTTTATTTCTGAAAGCTATGCTATTATGGTATCATGAACTATGAAGCTGATTGCAAACGTAGAGGTTTTTGGGTTTAAAGATCAATGCCTTGGCTTATATTTTTTGCTAAGGGTGAGTATTTTCTAAACACCATAGTTCTGATTTCAACACTAATGGTAACATCAAAATCCAAACGTTTTTTTTTGTTGTTATTAGAGACCACCTACCAAAATTGTTTCACATTGAATCATGACTCCTAATTCATTGTACAATGCCTAAACACTAGAATAAGGACAACTCATTTTCTAGATAGCTTAAAGTACATGTGTACCTAGATTAGACGATGTAATCTAAGAAGGATATCTTCTACGCCAGGAGTATTTGGATGGTGGGAGCCAAGTACAAAAATAAAATTGGACTGTAACACATGTTTCAATGTAGTTTTCCATGCCAAAGGAAGATGTGAGCTTGCTCCATGGTCTAAATTCAAATGTAGGTCTACCTGGTGAAAGAGTTTCTTACCTGTTTTCAAAATGAATGAAAACTCCACACATATTTTTCTCTTAGGTCTGAATTTTTGTGCATATGTTTCCAATATGACATGAAAATATAAGAACCAAAGGACGAAGATAAACAAAATTCCAAATAGATCCTTTATGTAGTTCAGTCCTTAGTGCTCTAATACTAATTTTTTAGAGAAGAGAAGAGAAGATTCTATTGCATGATTCATATAATGACAAAACAAGCGTATTTATACATCTTGTAGGAAATACGTGGAAACCATAAAACAACAAGCATGGAATTGAAATTTCATACATTGTGAGGAGAGGAAGCACCAATGTAATATGTCAACAAAAACTAGAAAGGAGGTGGATGGAGTAATACTCTTGATAATGACAAACAAACCATTTGAAATTTTTGTTGATCAAGTTCTAAAGGACACATAAGCAGCCAAAATCAAACTTAGACATATTTGTACGCAAAAAAAAATGCACTTATTGCTATTCCATTATGCTTCTTGTAATGCCCCTTGGCGACACCGGAAAACCACACCAAAAATACATCTAGAAAATTTGGGTAATATTTTTTTTGAAGTGATTAATTAATACTAATCCTTTTCTTAACCATTTCCCGTTAATAATAAATTTATACAAATTTAATTTACACAAACTAAATAACCTATGGTCCCATATCAAATTAAAATATTTATTTCTATAATTTTTACTAGAGTCATCACTTGTAATAAACACCCCTTTATAATTTACTAGTTATTTCCCCCCTTTTTATTTAATTACCACACACACCCCTTTAAAATTATTCTCCCATTCCCATAAAATGAATTTGACTTAAAATTATGTAGGGTTAAATATGGACCCTAAGATCAGTTTAATCTTGGCCATAGATTTCAATCTTAACCTAAAGTTGCCCTAAACATCTCTATGTTTTTCTTTCCCTCTCTATTACTTTTCTCATTTTGTTTTGTGTTGTCATTTGAATGTGCAGGTTATGGAGGTGTTAAGGGAAAGATGGATTCATGGAATTTCCCTTTTGATGAGAAGGATCTTAATATCATTGTATTATTATTATCTCTTTTGTATTCATACCCATTGATATCTTCTCAGATTGGGCATTTATTTCAAACCCTAATGGTTATTTTATTTTATTTATTTATTTATTATAGAGGCATATCTTCCTGATTATATATATATATACAATAAAACTGAAATAAAACTAAATATTTAAACACCCAAAATGGAAAATCTGCATATTTAAATGGATCCATGTTTTGAGAACATTTGGGAAGCAGGGAAGGTGGAGGTGGGTGCGTGCGAGAATGGATAGATGGTTGTGCAGATGTGGAGGGTATGCGTGGAAAGTGTGGGGTGTAGGGTATTAGGTTGGGTGTTCAGTTTGTGGGAGGGCTAAACCCTCCCCACTTTTCCATTCTTTTCTTTAAATTTGGTTTTTCTAAAGCTAAAAATATATTGCAAATTCCACCATGAGTTTTGTTATATTTTTTTTTATAAACTTTTGTAAAAGTGAATGTATTTAATAAAATGCGATATAAATATATTAATATACTATGTTTTAACACCTATTTATACCAATATATAACTTCGTATTAAACTCCACTTTTGGTTAAAATGAAATTATATTTTTAAAATACAACTATGCTAAAATATTTTACTTCATTAATATTATATAATATGCTTAGAAATCTACAAGTAGAAAAATAAAATTATGTTTGGAAAGTATATATACCTACTAGTTTATTCATCCTTAGTTCAGTATTTTAAAATAAAAGAACTATTTTAGAAAACTGAAATTGGTTTGTGAAGGCCAAGCTCCTATTCCCAACAAATTTCGACTATTTTAACTTTGTAAAGGATAAACAAACAAGTCTCTTATATTGGAGATAATTATTAGATTTCTTTTCCAATGCTCTAGAAAAAAAATTAATTTAGATTTCTATCAAGAAGGATATTCAACAAGGAAATATCATATTTTCATTTTAAGTGTTTGTCATACTATCACAACCATAAAAATAGTTTTGTTAAATATTATGTAACAATCAATTATTTTACTTGCAAAAGATAATTCCACTTTAAAACATGATTTTAATAAGAGTAACTCTCAATCAATTCCCTCTGTTGCATTACCAAGTTTAAGAATTCTAAAATATCTATCATACAAGAAAGTTTATGTTTCCATGAAACTTAGAATCACAATTTCCATAATTCCAACATACTTCGAATACTCAAGAAACCATATTACAAGATTATTGTAAGATGGAAGAGAGGTTTCCCAAGAAAATGTGAATCAAGTTTACAAATAATACCAAATACAAAATGGGGATTTGGAAAGACAAGAAAAGCTTCCACATAGCCATATCCATAAAGTTACAATGAGAGTGATGTCCACAAAAAGATGAAGAAGAAAATGAGAAGCCAAGATGACAAGAGTCTCCAACTATCTTCCACTTGAGCTCCAACTTCAAATGCTTTCAAAGAACCAACACAAGGAGAAAAATATCATTTAACCACCCAACCTTTAGGCATCATTACATTCCTTTCCAAGGTTGGAAGACATGCTAGCCTCCCCCAAGCCCATGGGAGAGAGAGCTAGCTTCCAAAATTTTTGCACAAGATAAAGGGAGACATAACAACATTATATTTTCACAATCAAGACAATCCAAACACTAATATGAACACCAAACTTTTCCAAAGAAGGAAAGGAGGAGAAACCATATTCTACCTCCAAATGGGAAAGAGAAGAAGAGATATCCAAGGTGCCAAAAGTGTGGTCCAAACATTGGATGCACACAAACAAGAATATTCACAACCTCCTTATTCCTCTAAATCATCAAACCCTCCTTATTTCTCCACCCATTCACCAAAATCCTTCTTGGGAGGATTTTCAAACCCATTGGGTTTCCTCTCCAAGAATGGGGAAGGGGGTTCAAACCATATGAACCACCTTCCCCACCTCAAACCATATGAGGGGAGTAAAAAAAGAACCTACATGGCTTTCCCATCAAGCCATGATGTTTGAGAGAGAAAATACATCTCTCTTCCCCTATAAACTCCGAAATCCATCATTCCATATGATGGATGGAGAAAAATAAAACAAAACAAAGCATACTCAACAAATAACACACACAAGAAATAACACACACATTCTAAATAAAACAAGACTAATATCTAACATAATATAAAACATAAAATGATCTCAAGGAGCCTACCTCCAAAATCTCTCCAACACTCTAGCTTTTCCACTTCCTTATCCAAGCAAGCTCTAGCTCCAAATCACCAAGCCCCCAAGAAAAATCTCCAAAACAAAAGTTCTCTTCTTCCCCCATGAGGGAGAATTTGAAGAGAAGCCAACAAATTTCCTCACCAATGAGGGGGTGACATGTGTCACCCCTCTCTTCCCTCCAAGTCAAAGATTCCCAAAATAAAAAGGAAGAAAAGATAAACTAACTTTTAACACTCTCCTCCCAAATTGCCCAAAATGAAAAACAAAACAAACTTGTGCAACTTTTAACAAACACACATACCAATCCATCTTACATGGATGGTGACCAAAAGAGAGGGAAAATGGGAGTGAAACTCCCTCTATGCCTTGAAATTAAGCCCCCCTACCTAATAGGTAGGGTCCAAGGGCTTATTTTCATGCTAAGTGAACTCCCAAAACTAAAAGGGGTCACTTAAAATGCCATAAATAGCCCAATTTAGGGTTAGGCACATTTGGGCCCAAGTGTAGAGGGTGTGGGGCCCACCCAAGGGTTTACATGTGACCCTAATCCTCTCTAGTTAATACACAATTACCCAAATACCAAACTTAATGCAAGTGGGGACCATTTAGTCTTTAAACCAAGTTTACTTAAGAAAAAAAGAACTTCCTAAACAAGATTAATTTTACATGACATACTACATTACATATGAGGGTCACTCATGGTGCCCAAAATAATGACAATCTAATACTAATGCCTCATACAGTTAACATGGTTAGGACTTAGCCCCATGGTCTTCTTCTACACAATTTGTGTAGCCGCTCTGAAACCCACATTCTCCTGTGACCTGTCACTTGCACACTCATTGCACACATTAAATGCTCGTGTCCAATACAATGTAAATACATTTCTTAATAAGCGATCAATGAAATCTATGATACCCTAACATCATCATGGAATCGTAAGTGTGAAAACATGCTCAATTACACACAATTTACCATAAGTTAGCCATAGAGATAAATATAAATGACATACATCCATATAATCTAGACATGTGACTAAGCAAAGTATCCAACATATATCAATTAGGTCCAAACAACATCATAATAAGTTAGTATCCACAACATCAAATGAAAAGGTGTCAACATACTAATCAAGTCAAATTGGCGCTATGCGACCAAATCTCCATATATGTCTAAAGAGGTCAAATGTCCTAACATAATGTCTAAAATAATTTCAAATCCCTCTCAAATCATGTATATGAATAACGAAGTCAAATAGATAACTGAGGCTATAAAATTGTGGGCACTACATCCCCCTCTCCTAAAATTAGACTTCCTCCTGGAAGTCACTGAAAGAGATAGGGATATCTAGCTCTCAATGGTGTAGCATCCTCCCAGGTAGTTGTTGTCTCATCATATCTGTCCCACTACACTCTAACTTGGTCCAAGTCTTGACCCCGAAGGGCCAACCTCTGGTGCTCCAGTATATGTACGAGCTCCAATCTCCACTGCCCTTGGTCCTCTACCTATAATGCCAACCAATCCAAAACATGAGAAACATCAGGTACATATCTACATAGTACAGAAACATGAAATACATCATGGTCCCGTGCAAGGTGTGGTGGAAAATCTAAGCGATAGGTAACTCGACCGATGACCTCTAAATTATCAAAAGGCCCCATGAAACAAAGTGAAAGCTTAGAACTATTTCCATAGAGGATTGGACTCTTATGTGGATGAAATTTCAAGAAGACTTTGTCACCCACTGCGAAGTGATGATCGGTCCTCTTGGTGTCTGCATACGCCTTCTAGTGTGATCTATCCTTCTCAAAACATTGTCTAATCAGAACAACCTACTTCTCTAAGTCCTATAGATAAGTGGGTCTCATAATAATCTTGTCATTAATCAGTCCCAACTCAGAAGTGTCCTGCAAGGTTGACCATACAAAGCTTGGTAAGGATCCATACCAATGGAACTGTGATAGCTATTTTTGTATGCAAATTTAACTAAATGAAGATAATCTTCCCACTTCTTATGATGGTCCATCACATACATCCTCAGCATGTCCTCTAGTACCTAATTAACCCTCTCTGTCTGTCCCTCTATCTCTAGGTGATATGCTGAGCTGAAATTAATTGGTGTACCCAGAGCGGCCTACAAGGAAATCCAGAAAACAGAAGTGTGAATGGTATCCCTTTCATTAATGATGGTCTTCAGAATCCCCTACAATCTAACAATGTCCTCCATAAATACTTTGGCAATGGCCTATGCATTATAGCTAAACTTGGTTGGCGAGAAATGTGCAACCTTGGTCAACTTATCCATAGTGACCATAATGGCATCATGATGATAAGAAGACATAGAGAGTCCTACTATGAAATCCATGGAGATCACATCCCACTTCAACTTGGGAATATCATGAGGATGTAAAAGTCATGCAGGATGAGAATGTTCTGCCTTGACCCTCTAACGCTCAAGGAAATGTGCAACAAAATTTGCTATGTCTCGTCGAAGACCAGACCAATAATATAAATCTCTCAGATCGGTGTGAATTTTCTTTACTCCTGGATGTGCTGCATATGAACCTCGATGAGCCTCTGAGAGGATGAAGCTACGCAGATCACATGACTTAGGCACATAGATGCACCTATGGAACTAGAGTAAACTATATGTCTCTAAAATGCACCCTGAATATTTGCCCTCTAATGAACCTTGTGACTCCAACATATATCTAGCTCCCTCATAAAACCTGTCCTCTAGAAGATGCTCAAGAATCCTGCCTCTCAAATATGACTACAGTTTCAATGAAGCAAGCACATGTCGTCATCTGCTAAGTGGATCTGCAATGAGATTGTCCTTTCCTTTGATATACTGCACCTCCATATCGTACCCACATAGGAACTCCATCTAACGCCACTGACGAGCATTGAGGTTTGGCTGTGAGAAGATATGCTGCAAACTACGGTGGTCTTTCCTCAAAGTAAAAGGTCTACCCAAAAGGAAATGACGCCAACACATAAGCACATGAATGATGTCTACAAGTTCTAAATCATGGTAGAATAGTTAATCTCATAGTCCTTGAGCTTACGTGACTCGAAGGTGATAACCCGATGCTCCTGCATAAGTACTGCTCCCAAACCCTTGAGTGATGCATCAATACAAACAACAAAATCCTCTGTAGGGTCCAGAACTACTAAGATGGGCATCATTGTTAACCTTTTCTTAAACAACTGAAATGCCTTCTCACACTTCTCTGACCAATCAAATTTCTTCCCTTTCCTCTAAAGAGAAGTAATAGGGTGAGAAATCTTGGAAAAGTCATGTTCAAATCTGTAGTAGTGACCTCCTAAACCCATAAAAATCCTCACCTCAGTGACTGATGTGAGTGCTGATGAATCCATGATAGCATGTATCTTGGAGGGATCTACTAAGATACCCTCTCTTGATATGATATTCCCCACGTACTGAATCTTTGTCTGAAAGAAGTTTCATTTTTCCAAGTTCCCAAACAACTTCTTCTCTCTTAAAACCTGTAATACCTGTCTCAAATTGATAAGAACCTTGCATACAATAAATCTATAAATTGCAGAAGATAACACAACACCACATATATGTGGGGTCAAGATGCCCTAATAATCAATATATGCAGAATAATACCCTTAAGGTAGGGCAACACCATACAATGTTGCTTAAGGAAGGAGTAACTCCACAATCTCCCAAGATGGGAATCCACTTCAAGGGGGAAACCTCCAATATACCTCTACCAAGTAGAAGACTCAACTCATACATACATGACCTCCTCATAATGATACTCGCATCCTTTAAATAGGATGGGTAACACCTAATACCAATGTAGGCCGACTCATTACCCAATATAATTAATCCCTATGTGAGCCCATATAACTAACTAAGGGGATGTGTGCCACATGTCGGCATCTCCATCAACCCATATACATTATAATATTATATCCCATGTGAACCCATACATATAACTAAGGGGATGTGTGCCACATGTCGGCATCTCCATCAACCCATATACATTATAATATTATATCCCAAGGTACATAGAACAAATGCTCCTCTTGTTCTTCCTTAGAATGAGAATATATCAATATATCATCTAGGAACACTAAGACAAACCGATCCAGAAAGGTCCTGCATACTCCATTCATGAGGCTCATGAAGACAGTTGGGGCATTAGTCAAACCAAATGCGATAACTGTAAACTCATAATCCCATAACATGTGTGGAAGGTTATCTTATGAATGTTTGCTTCTGAAATGCACTACTGATGGTAACCTAACTTCAAATCAATTTTGGAGAACACTCTCACTCCCTGCATTTGATCAAACAAGTCATCAATCCTAGCGAGTGGATAAAGGTTCTTTATTGTGACTTTGTTGAGTTGTCTGAAGTTTACACAAATTCTGAGAGAACTGTCCTTCTTCTTCACAAATATGACTGGCACTCCCTAAGGAGATACACTAGGACAAATGAGACCCTTCTCCAACAAATCCTCTAACTGAATCTTGAGCTCATGAAGCTCTGGAGTCGTCATCCAATAGGGTGCCCTAGAAACTGGTGCAGATCCTGTAACTAAATCAATGGTGAAATCCACCTCTCTGCGGGGTGGTAACCCTAGAAGCTCACCTAGAAACACATCTACATACTCCCTCAAAACTAAATGATCATCTAAGGGTGAATTCTCTAGAGTTCTCTTTGATTGATCACTGATGGTGATAGAAAACAATTGACAACCTTTATGCATGCCCCACTTGAGTTTCTTAGCCAAGATCATGTGTAAAGAGATAGGCCTCTACATCCCTGATATCACAATTACACTCCCAAGATCATTCTGACACTCGATGGCCTTATTCCTATAATCTACCTAAGCCCGATGAGCCTCGAGCCAATCCATACCTAAAATAGCCTCATATGAACCTAAAGGAATAACTCGGAGGTCAAGTGTAATGGAGAAGAATCCTAAATCAAGTATGCAACTCTCCACTTACGAGTCCATGGCAAGTTTGGCCCTAGAGGACAACTCAATTTTCCAACTATCTGGTTGCCTAGCCACCACTAGCCCACACTGGTCCACTACAGAAGGAGATATAAAAGAATCTAAAGCACCTGAATGAAAGAATACTGAGACAGAAATACCCCTGAAGTACCTATTGTCTCAATAACTGTGGCATGATGCTCGGCCTAATGGTTTTCAACTGTTGCATATACACGATGGGCTCGTCCCACATCACTCACCATCTGCTTGGATCTAGGAGATCTCAGCACATCCATGGTAGTGGGTTTGTGTGGACACATACATACATAGTGATTAGATGACCCATAAATAAAACATCCTCTTGTACCCCTCTAAGATGGGGTCCCTCTTGTACTCTGGTGAACTGATCTTGCCAGCCTGACCCTAGTAGATTGTTGCGTGCGAGCTGGTTATCCTGCTGAGTACCCTATCTCCTATCACTGGCTCCACCAAAACCTCTTCTAGTACCATCTTTCTATAAGCTCTGAGTCTTTCTAGCCCTCTGTTGTTGGTGGCCCTAATGTTGTGCCTACTACTTTCGATGTGGTGGAGCCTTTGATGCTACTGGTGGAGGCTAGAATCCTCTTCTAGGGGGTGGTGTTGTACCTTGTGACCTCTTACTCTGGAAGGCATGTATCCTATCCTGAGACTTGCTCTTGTTCCTATCTCGGTGCTCCTGTGCCCTAGACTTGTTCTCCTCATATAAGTATGCCTTCGCAACGGCCTTCTTAAGCATGGGAGGAGATAACATCATAACTAATCTTGCTATATTTGTATTCATGCCCCGAATAAACATGTTAACTTGTAATTTCTCATGTTGTAGGTAGTCCACATAATGCAAAAGATCCAGGAACCTACTCTCATATTGTGCCACTGTGTCAGAGCCATGTCGTAAGTCATGAAACCCATCAATTCTCTTCTGCATGAAATTCTCTGACATATAACGAGCCCTAAAATACTCCTCGAACAAAACCCAGGTCACTCTATCTTGAGTCAAATGGAGCTTCCGCTCCTCATTCCTCCACCAAATTCCTGATGCATCACAGAGATGGTGTATGGTGAACCTGACTTTGACATTTCTCTCTTAAGATTGCAAGCCAAAGCAATTATTCAGGATAAGGATCCATGATTTGGCCCCAAATCCATCTGTAGAGCCGGTGTAAGTAGGCGGCTGCAAGAGAAGAAGATCCCTAATCACACTTCCTGTATCACGATCCTAGCAATGCGGTCCAACAGGTGAACGGGGTATCCTATCCCCAAAAGGTCCCTCAAGATTGTGTGAATGGATTCAACGGTACGAGGCCACCCTCTCACAGTGAACGAAAGGGATACGCAACCTCTTCCGCCTCAGGGTATCATGCTCGAGTGGTTTTGAGTGCGCGTCCTCACCTAACGGCTCCTCATCTTTTGACTGGATATCCTCCCCTCTTACCTTCTGTGGTGGTGGAATATGTTGTTGCATAACACCAATCAACTGTTGAAGAGCCTCTAAGATCTAAGGTCTTAACTTGGGTTTGGGCATAGGCAAATTACATCCCAAGCCCCTTACTAGTCGTCGTCTCATGGGTGCCATCATGTGGACGAGGTAAGAATTTTTTTTATTAAATTATAATGAATGTGGAAATGTTTTAACTATTTTAGTTTTAATGTTATCAAAATATTAATTAAATATTTAAATGTTTTACCCAGAGTGTCTGCATGTGCGAATCATCGCTTTGATACCAAATGTAATGCCCCTTCACAATACCGGAAAACTACACAAAAAATACATCTAGAAAATTTGGGTAATTTTTTTTTTAATTGAATAATTAATACTAATCATTTTCTTAACCGTTTCCCATAAATAATAAATTTATACAAAATTAATTTACCCAAACTAAATAACCTCTAGTCCCATATCAAATTAAAATATTTATTTCTATAAGTTTTACTAGAGTCACCACTTGTAATATACACCCCTTTCTAATTTACTAATTATTTCTCCCCCTTTTTATTTAATTACCACACACACCCCTTTCAAATTATTCTCACATTCCCATAAAAATGAATTTGACTTAAAAGTATGTAAGGTTACAGCTAGACCCTAGGATTAGTTTAATCTTTTCCATAGATTTCAATCTTAACCTAAAGTTGCCCTAAACATCTCTATGTTTTTCTTTCCCTCTCTATTCATTTTCTCATTTTGTTTTGTGTTTTCATTTGAATGTGGAGTTTGTGGAGGAGCTAAGGGAGAGATGGAATTTCTCTTTTGATGAGAAGGATCTTAATATCATTTTATTATTATTATCTCTTTTGTATGCCTACCCACTGAGATTGGGCATTTCTTTCAAACCCTCATGGTTATTTTATTTAATTTATTTTTTTATTAGTAGATGCATATCTTCCACCACTATGACCCTATATACTTGATGATAGTTACATAAGTCATGTTCTTTATACCCATGCGGGCAAATGGGGCGAGCATATTCAAATGGAGCCATGTGTGTGAGATTTATCATGTGGGAACAGTGATGGTTCCGAGCTTTGAAGGTGGAGATGGGTGTCTAAGATAGAAGAGATAGATGGTTCCCCAGATTGGGGTGTATTTCTGCGTGCTCTCGTCTGAATTGAAAAGTATTAGGATGGGCAAGTTTAGATTAGATGAGGAGGGATCAGCCCTCCCCACTTTGACGAATGACTTTTCTTTAAATTCATTTTTCCTTGAGCTACCATTGCTATTAGCAAATGCCACCATGAGCCTTTGAATAATTGTTTAGTGGTTTTTTTTAATTTTGAAGAAGAGTGTATCATATCGACTATATATATATATATATATATATATATATATATATATAAAATGTTATTGTGTAACTTGGATTTTAAACTTCTCTTTAATTGCCCGAATGAAATCTATACTTTCATGCCATAGTGAAAACTATCATTGAATGTTTGGAAGGTTTGGACCTACATAGGTCAGTGAGATATGTCTAAGTACAAGCTACGTGTAGAAGAGCTCGATGAGTTCTGTTTATGGTAAGTATGGATAGTTGAGTTAGTTGATTCAAGCTTACGTTCAGCGATAAATAAAATCTATGATAGATTCATCCAATCCAATTTTACGCACATGGAAAAATTGGAAAACAGGGCCTTATTACTATCAAATCACGACATTGGTCCCAGGGACCCACTTCTGGTCATCAGGTGAGATCGCTCATTTTTTTTTGGTATGCGAGCCATCGAGGAGTTCGATAAGCTTATCTCGCTCGGTCGAGCTAAAACAGTGTCAAATCAGGAATAAAGAGACGAGTCATCAGAGGAGTTCGTGCCTTGTCCTAACTCGGTCATAACTCAGATCACAAGCCTTAGACGAGTTCATGAGTAGGAAATGTAAGTTCAGTAACCGAGTTTGGCTTGTCATAAAAGAGTCTCGATAGGAGTGGAGGATGTTTCGATGGTTGGCTCATTGAGGCAGAGAAATGATGAGTTTGACCCGGTTTAATTCAACATGGAGAGATTGATGCTTCCTTGTTGGAATATGAATTCAGTTTTAATGACTCGACGGAGACAATAGCTACCTCAAGATTTGGTCGAGCTTCTTCCATGGAAGAGAATTTCCAAAATGAAAAGGTGAGACAACTCAACTAAAACTTTATCTCGTTCTTCTACTACAGCGGCAAGATTTTACAACAACTGATCACGACTGTGGTCGCATGCAACTAGAACATCAGGACCAACACCAACGGTTCCTTGGGATCGCCCTGTGGCAGCTGTCGTCGCTCTCTGGAGGCGATTGATTTTGAGGTTGAGATAAATGTTTGCTTCTCTCTGTAGCTGCTGGCGATTGATTTTCCAAGATTGTTTTAAAGTACTTCTCTACCCTGAGCTGCTCGTATAGCCAATTATTTAGTGTCATGGCAAGAGAACAATATTTCCACGCATGGGAAATATTTCACTTGATTTCCAAGTGGATTTTTATGAATGGCAGGCCAAGCTGAAAATCCCGCGCGTTGGTGGGAATTGTGGAGATAAGGAACAACTTGCCAAGTTTGCGTGGTCGAAGCTGAGGCCGGGGCCCGTGGATTAATTTGTCCAAGCCGTTCCTGCGGGGATTCGGAGCTGTAATGCCAAGCTGTGGTTAACTTCGATGGAGTGAAGCTGATAATCCCGTAGATAAAAATGAATTCTGGACCCTGTGGGAAAGCACCGCCAAGTGGAAATTTTGGGTTGGTAAACCATGCTGTTCACTCTGCGTAGAGAAATCGATATTTCTGCCAAGTGTGGAAATATTACACTGGCTATCCATCAGTGAGATTTTTATGAATGGCAGGCCAAGTAAAAGAATTCCATGCAGCTTGGTGGTTGTGGAGATAATGGAACGAACTGGCCAAGGATTGCGTGGCGAAGCTGAGGCCGGGGCCCGTGGATTAATTTGGCCGAGCCGTTATGCGGGGATTCGGAGCTTCAATGCCAAGTGGGTTTTCATGGATGGTAAGCCAAAGAAGAAATTGGATTCTGGAGCTAGTGAGAGTGGAGAAGTTTGAGTCTACTGCCAAACAATGCGACGCGTGATACCAATTTACAATGGCTATCCAACATGAGGCTGTAAACAGGATCGGAGCTCGTGCGAGTCACAAGGAGATATTAAAGTGGAGAAAACAAATGATATCGAGTAAGGCATGGGTGGTAACATGAGTAATGTAGTTCAAATGCGTGGGAAAAGGAGAACATTTCAGAATCTAGCTTGGTTGAATCACTCGGTTCACCACTGTGAGGAAAGAAATCTGGCTTTCAGGCTCACAAGAAGGTGAATGCCTTTAATGGAATAGTCGTAATTGCTCATATGTGAAGACACAGACATTTCCTCAGAAGCATGCAAACAAATGTCCATGACCTTCTCCTCGGTGGTCACCTATAACTCCCGTTGAACTCTGATGTGGTCGCGAGACAACTCCCACGCATAGGCAGCAGGCATGTTGCAGTACAGTAGAAGCCTTTTGAATGCTTCCAGCAAGCAGGTTGTCCAACTGTGTTGTTATCTGTTCAGTATCGAATGCATCTCAAATTCGAGGATTCTCAATGCAAGCCTAATGTCAGTTGTAGGCTTATCCTTATTCTGAACTCGGATCTATGGACAGCTGCAGGAAACAAATATTCACTATTGTGTATGATGGATTGGAGTCACGCTGTTCAAGGCTTCATAAAATTTCCCTGAATCAGGAGATGAAGGTTTATTACGGTGCAGAATGAAACGATTCATATTGCTCAGCATTTTTTCTCCTAGAAATGAATTGAATGTGAAGGTCAACTCTGAAATACCTGGTTGGCCATTTTGTATGCTACATCCTTGTTACTTGTAAATGGTCTCTTTGAGAAACTCTGAGGGCAATAGGCAATATTTATACCCTTCCATTATGTACGTCCAATCAGACAATAAAAGTATTCCTTTACCAGGTTCAGAGAAACTTGTTTTTTACAATGGACGATTATACTGTAGTTTCAAGCTAATTTTATCTAGCTTTATTTCTATTAGCTTTGATCCACGACTAAGGAAGAATTCATATGGTTGTTACCTATACATTTTTCCAAGGTCCTCTTGGTTGCCCCAGTTGTTCAATGTATTTTTTGAAGGGCTTATTTTATGTGTTGCAGATTGTAACATAAAGGATCTTTTTAGTTTCTGGAAAAATGAGTATATGGTGTAGCTCACAGCTACCTATTGCATACTAAGATCCCAATAATGGCATAATTGTTGATTGGAGCCGAGATTGCCAGAGTGCACTGCCAAAATACCGAAGGGTTCTTTGACCAAAAATCAGTCTTAAGGGTGTCTATCGACATGTTATGGGCATGAGCCTGGGTCATCATCATGGCAGCATTAGGTCTTTATTGGTAATGGCATTTTCTCATCGTTTGGAAGGTACAAATTGTACTTATTATGGCAAAGCCAAAACATTCTTACTACAAGTGTTATATGATAGAGAAGAACCCTGAGCATTGTGGTAAAACCATTCTTTTTAGAAATATTGGGTTAAGCTCGGTATTCAAGTGAGTTTGAGCCCAGGAAAGGTAAGATCGTTTGCTGGATGAAGAGCTCGGTGACTTCGCAGGGAGCTTGTGGTGATGTTTCATGAAGTTTGAACGTGGAATGCATAAATGGCCTCGAGTTAACAGAGGAAAATGATAAGAATCGAGTTTGATAGCTCACCATTCGAAGGACTCAATGCAAAAGAGCCTGATTACCAAGGCAAGGAAAGAGTTAGTGCGGGGTCAAAAATCGAGTGCAACACCGAGTTAGAGGATTCGAAGCTCATCGAGTTTGGCTATGTGCAGACTCTATCCACATGGACCCCCCTCCTCTTCAAGTCAAACGGGTCAACGGGGGGGTCCCAACATTATGTTAATTAAATTAATATTTTTATTTAAATATTTTAATAATAATATTTATTATTATTATTTAAATATTTTATTTAAATATTCTTTTAATTAATTGAGAAGACTAGGTCATCAGGCAATTAATGACCCATGATGGAACCTTCTCAGGTGGTTCAACTAACTGTAATAAATACATCATGGGCCTTCATTTTAGGAATGTAATTATGACCATTTCCTCTTCTTTCTCACATATTCTTCTATAAATGTAAGTTGGAAGCTCATTTCAAAGGGTTCCAACAGTTCAGACAAGTTGGACAGTTAGATATCTCAGGCAAGTGTATACTTTTCAAGAATCCTCTCTCTTCTGCAAGTTGTTCTTGTGTGTTGAGAGAACTTTCAAGCCTCCTCTTCAAGACTGTAATGGCAACTATTGCCTCTTCTGAATGTATGATGCATTGTGCATGTTATTGAAGCAATAAAAGTGTGTGTTTTGTGACTAATCTCGGTCCTTTCATCCTTCTGTGCTTCTTTGTGCCTTTCTCATACTTGCAGGTACACTGTGCAAGTTTAAGTTCTATTGCAGGTTCTTGGAGTTCTGTGCTTATCGAGTGGTGAAGTATTGCATGCAGTTGAGTTGTGGTGTCTGTTCACCCTTCTTGAGTTCATCCTTCTTCACTGGGAAACTGGTATATTTCTCGGTCTGATAAAGTTTAACAAAGGGAACGCGTGTCTCTTAGTTTGTGGTATCCTGTACCCTCTCTAAGTTGCAGTAGGTGAAGTTGACCTGTGGTGCACACACCCTCTTCAAATTAACCCTTCCTGAATCTGAAGACACCCTTTATTTGGTGCATCACCATCCCTAGTATAGTTTCATTTCTGTAAATCTCTTTCCCTAAAACCCCATGAAAATGTTAGCATAGGACTAGATAATCATTTTTGTTACACTAGGAGTAGTACAACACTTAGTTTAGGAAGAGGAAGCCGGCCTTCTCCGGAGGTTCACCTCGAGCCCAAGTCCCACAGCTTGAGAGGTGATCCCATGTGTCCCAATCACACCGAACGTCCTATTCACATCCTGGCCATTCGGAGGGTGCTGAATCACATCCTATTCACATCCTGGCCATTCAGAGGGTGCAGTGATTTGGCGACAACAGTTTTTGGCACGCCCGGTGGGACAGAGTTGGTACTTCTCTTCTCACTTACACAAGTCAAAGTACCTGGCGACTCTATATCTCTGGATTCCAAATCTCAGTGCAGTAACTTATGCGAAGAATTCAGACAAGAGCTTCTTCAAAGAAAGGAAAGTATCAGCATATCAAACTTTCCTTGTCTCCTCCAAAGAGAAGCAGAAGAGGCATTTCCACATCCCCAGTTGCAGATTTACCTAGTAGGGGTCATTCAACTCCTCCTTACGGAAGATTTCCTCCACCCAGGAACAATCAACCTTTCGTTGCTATGGCGAGGAACCAAGTTTTTCCCCCTTTCAATGCAAGCAGTCCTCTTATGTTGGCTCAACGTGACCCGATACCTGTTGCGGCACTCAAAAGTTTACCCTTCTACACCGGGGAAACTCACGTTACTCCAGTGGAGCATATCTTTGATGTAGCCAGCATCTGTGCAGTACATAATATCACCGAAGACAACGTTGCAGTTAGACTTCTTGCTACCTCTTTCAAGGGAAAAGCACTTCAATGGTTTCGCGGGTTAGGTGTTGGCACTATAACCACTTGGGACGAGTTGGGAGAAAAGCTATGTAAACAATTTGAAGACAAAAGTGATCACCTATCACTTTTGGAACAACTTACTACCATAAAGAGAGCTTCCCAAGAATACATGAGTGATTTCAACTTCCGATTCCACAGGACTTGGAATAGGATTCCGGCGCTCGTAAAGCCTTCTGCACATAATGCATTCTTGTACTATTTGCGAGCCTTGAATAGTGATGTAGCAGTTATGATCCAGTCCATGGGAGGGACTACACTTCCTGATGCTTACGAAGTTGCCATAAGTGCAGAGAATTCTTTGATTCAGGCTGGAAAGATAGCTCCACGACCACCAATGCCCTTTTCTCCAGATCTTACGAATCATCAGCCTATCATTGCTCCTATTCCAGTAGACTCCAAGCAACCATCTCAATCTTCCCCTGCCTCTTCAAATGACCTATTTGAAGTCAAGTCACTACTGCAAAATTTTGGAAATGAGCTCGTTGCACTCAAAAGGCAACAATTTCAATACAATCGTCCGTATCAGCCACAAAATCAGCAGTATCAAGCTAACCGTTCTCCTTTTCAAGGGAACAATCAGCCTCAAAATCAAACTACAAGTCAAGTTGCAAATGTCAGGCCCTTGAACTTTCAGAACCCTCTTGCAGCTAGCTCATCTAGAGCTATAGTACCTGTTCAAAATAATCTAGTTCAAGACTACGAATGGTGTTATCCTTGCTCTCAACCTCACAATCAAAATCTTTGTCCCAATGGGGTTCTTAGCCAGGCCCTTATGGTTCAAAGTGTATCTGCCCCTTCAGAGTTAACAAACAATTCATCTACGCAAGAAGCAGCAGATCAACCGCAGGCACCAGAAGAATCCGCTTTGCTAAACTGGCAAGAAGAAGATTTTTGCGGATTGAATATAGATTCTTCATCAGTGGCAGCAAACACTCATTCCAAAAAGAGAGCAATGGAGCCTCAACCTCTCGAAGCTGATCTAGCATCCACTTCTCAACCTGGGTTTCAAATGGCAGTTGATAAAAATGCGGGAAAGAAATCACCAGAAACACCGGCTAGCCACACCGCAGGGAAAGATGGTTCTCCAGGCATCACGGTACCCAACAAACATTTTCCAAAGGAGGACCCCAATGCCCAAAAAAGTGTCATCAAAGTTGGAGCAATTCCCTTCAGCATAGTAGAACAAATGAAGAAAACCAATCTGAGCGTTACCATGTGGGACGCACTCTCGATCCCTTCCCAAAGAAACCTGTTGCGAGAAGCTCTGAACAGTTTTAGTACAACCAGCGGATCACCAAGCCATGGAGTGACAAATGCTACAAATTTGTGTCAACCGGAAGGGAAAATCATTCCTACGGCAAACAAACCACCGCCATTCTACATTTCCCTGATCATTGGCGACCACCTGGTACATAATTGCATGATCGATTCTGGTGCCAGTAGCTCTGTCATGCCGAAACAAATTGCAGATGTACTAGGCATACAATATGCACCAGTTACAAGAGGGGTTGTTCAGCTGGATGGCACAGCTGTTAAGACTGTTGGGGTTATCAAAGGACTTCAACTTACCATTCATGCATGCCCAAGTTTTTCATTCACCCAAGACATATCAGTCATTGATCTCCCTCCTCTCTTTGCCATCTGCCTATCACGGGATTTCACTGCCAAGATGGGCGGTTACCTATCAGCCGATTGGTCGCATATGATTCTCAGGACTCGATACGGAACCAAAGTAACTATAAGGGCAGAACCAATCTGCCATAATCATGTAGAACCCTACACTGCTAGTCCCATAAATGGAAATTACACCATCGGTGATCTAGAAGAGGAAGATGCCGATCATGAACCAACCACCCTTGTTGAAGAAGTTCCTGATACTTTGCTGGATGAAGTAAGTAGAGATCATCAGTACGATCCCTACGCTGATGTATTGGTAGAAGAAGAAGCTGGTTTGCTGGTCTTGGAAGAAACAGGATTAGGTACTTACTGTATCCATGAAGAAGATACGATCATACCACAACTTGTCAAAACACCAAGTGATTCTAAAGGATTGTGGCAATTGTTCTTCGATGGCTCAAGAAGTAAGAATGGATCCGGTGCTGGTGTTATGTTAATTTCTCCAGAGGGAGATAAGTACTTCTCATCTTTCCGGTTGCAGTTCAGTTGCACTAACAATGTTGCTGAATACGAGGCTCTTGTGCAAGGAATTCAGCTAGCCCAAAGGAAGGGAATCAAGGCCCTGACTATTTTTGGAGATAGTGAGTTAGTTGTTCATCAAGTTTCGGCACGTAGTGCATCCAAAAATGATCTTTTAAGATCATATAAGAATCGAGTCTGGGACCTGATTGAAGATTTTGAAGCTTTTGGAATCCATGCAATCCCTAGAGATCAAAATCAAGATGCAGATAGGCTTGCTACAATTGGTTCACAATACAACATACCAGTTGATATCATGAAAGAAGGGCAGCAATTTGTTAAAATGGTGGTTCGACCAGCAGTCCCTGATAATGTGAGTAGTTGGCAAGTGTTTGATAGTGACAAACAAATTGTCCTCTTCCTACAAGAAGAGGCGGAGTTTGCTACAAAGAATCAAGATAAGTTGCAGGAGTCATATGGTGAGAAAATTATTCAATTGAAAAGCAACAAGTTACCAAAAGGTTTAGTCACTTTGGAATCCATTTTCAATTCAGATGACCAAGCCACAAGACAAAGCCCTAACATGGTGGTCAGAGAAGAATATTTTGAGGAAGTTGAAGTATCAAATGAAAAATTTCTTAAGATCGGAAAAGTGTGTACTTCTGAAGAGAAAGAAGCTTTCATCAAACTTTGTCAAGAGTATCATGACATCTTTGCATGGAGCTATAAAGATCTGCGTGGTTTTGATCCAGGTCTAGCACAACATACCATCGAACTGGATCCTAATGCTAAGCCAGTTCGTCAGAAACAGAGACCAATTAATCCCAAAATTGAGCCACTAATGAGAAAGGAGCTAACCAAGCTCATCGAGGCCTGTATAATTTTTCCCATCAAGCATTCCTCATGGGTAGCCAATTTGGTGCCCGTGAGGAAGAAGAACGGAGAGATCCGGTTATGCGTAGATTTCAGGGATTTGAATCGTGCATCATTAAAAGACCATTATCCTCTTCCATCGATGGAGCAGATCCTTCAAACGGTGGCAGGAGCTCAAAGATTTTCTTTGCTCGATGGATATTCAGGTTACAATCAAATCCTAGTCCAAGAATCTGACCAATTCAAAATGGCTTTCACTACCAAGTGGGGCACGTATGCCTACAATAAAATGCCATTCGGATTGTCCAATGCCGGGGCTACTTTCCAAAGAGCCATGGACATGGCATTTAAGGGACTAATCAACGATATTATTTTAGTTTACCTTGATGATATAACTGTATACTCTAAGCATGCAGAAGATCACATCACGCATCTAAGGAAAGTTTTCCAAAGGTGTAGGGAATTTGGGGTTTCACTTAACCCCAAGAAATGTATTTTCACAGTGCACGAGGGAAAATTGTTGGGGCATGTGGTTTCAGCAGAAGGATTATCAATCGATCCAGCCAGGATTCATTCAATTATGTCCTTATCTCTCCCAAGTCACAAGAAGGGCCTCCAGAGTTTTCTGGGAACCATAAATTTCGTGCGGAGATTCATCCCTCAATTCGCGACATTGGCTAAACCACTGACAGCCATGCTAAAGAAAAACATGCCATTCTCATGGACAAAGGAAGGACGAGAAAGCTTTGAAGCCATCAAAACAGCCATTTCTCAAGCTCCCACGCTTGTGAACCCCAGGTTTGACAAAGATTTTATCCTTTATGCTTTTGCAGGTCAAGAGAGCATTTCAGGGATCCTCACCCAACAAAACAACAACCTGATGGAGCAACCAATCACTTTCTTCAGTCAATCCCTCAAAGACTACGAGTTCAAATACTCATTCATTGAAAAGCAAGTCTTTGCGGTTATTCGAGCTTTGAAGAAATTCAAGCACATGTTGTCCAACAACAAGATTCATCTGATGGTGTCTCATCCAGGTGTCAAGGAGTTTTTGCTGAACAAAGAAATGAATGAAAAGCGTGCTGGATGGATCACGAAGGTAATGGAGTATGACGTGCACATCAAAGTCACTAAACTTGTCAGAGGTAAGGGTTTATGTCAGCAACTTGCAACAGACATGGAATCAAAAAGTAATGAGGACGTGACACTCCTAAATACTGATGAGGATGTTGATCAAGCTGATTGGTTATCCAAAATGAAGAATTTCATCTTCTCAGGAGCATACCCGGTAAACATGGATAAAAACCAAAGACAAACTTTCCGTCTTCAATCTATCCCATATGTTTTGGTAGATAGCGTTCTCTTTCGAAAAGATTTGAACGGCGTCCTCCTTCGGTGCATAGGACCAGAACAGGTAAGTAAGATACTAGAAGAATTTCATAATGGCCTATCTGGAGGACATTATTCCGCACGAACAACAGCTACCAAGATCATGCAAGCTGGCTACTATTGGCCAGATTTATTCAAGGATGCCCATCTTTGGGTAAGGAAATGTAAGGAATGTGCCTTTTTCACAGGTAAGCAGAAGCTGGCAGCTCTTCCATTGCATCCAATTCAAGTGGATCAACCCTTTGTTCAATGGGGGTTGGACTTCATCGGAATGATTAATCCTCCATCCAGTGATGGACATAAGTGGGTCCTTACCGCAACAGACTATTTTACTCGATGGACAGAGGCGGTAGCATTAAAAGAGAGCAATGAAAAGGCAGTTCTAGATTTTTTGGAGGGTATAATGACGAGGTTCGGTGTTCCGTTTACAGTCATTTCAGACAATGCGCTGGCTTTTCTTGGTATGAAATTGAGTGAATGGGCTGTTAAAAATGGGGTATACCTCAAAACTTCATCCAATTACTATCCTCAAGGAAACGGATTGGCTGAGTCTAGCAACAAAAACCTCATAAGGATTATTAAGCGCACAATGGAGACTAACAAGAGGACTTGGCATACACAGCTTAAGACTGCCTTATGGGCAGATCGGATCACACCTAAAAGGGCCATCGGAAATTCTCCTTTCGTTCTTGTATATGGAAGAGAGGCAAAACTCCCACTCTCATTGGAGTTACCTTCTTTGGAGTTAGCTCATCAACTTGAAGTTATAGAGAGTGATCCTCTGACAGTAAGGTTTGCTGAACTCATGGAGTTAGAGGAAGTACGAGACAAGGCTATGAAAACTTTGGAGCAGCATCAGGCTCAAGTTAAGAAATATTTTGATAAGAAGGCATCCAACAGGTGTTTTCAAGAGGGAGATTTAGTTCTCAAATGGGATGAAGACAGGGCCAAACCAGGCAGGCATGCCAAGTTTGACGCTCTCTGGAGTGGGCCATACATCATCACAAGTTGCAAAGAGGCAAATTCATTCCATCTATCTAGGCTCAATGGAGAAGAACTGCCCATTCATGTGAATGGGATACATCTCAAAGCTTGTTTTTGAGAAGCGTTCCACCCCTTGTACAGTTAAATTAGGTTTTTTCCTCCAAATGCTTATGCACATTGTTGTGTGTTGTTGTTTTTCTTTCCTTGTTGTTGTGTTTTGTGTTGTTCTGCACATTGTTTCATCATTGGAAGGTGTCAAGGAGAAGAAAGGTTCAAGGTTTCCATAAGAGTTTCAAAATCTGCTTCATTCAAATTTTTGCAGTGTTCCATGGATGTCAAGCATTCAACAGATTCAGTATACTTCATGCTTAGCATTCCAGGGAGGTCCAGGATATCAGCAATGCTCAAGGAGATTTCGGGATGTGTCAAAGAAAATCATACTACTTTCAGGATTCCAACATAGACTCCATGCCCAATGGATGACTTAAGGCTACTGGAATCATGCTTAGCAGGCAATCATCCCCGAGAGGTCGCCAAAAATGTTATCCAATTTTACGCACATGGAAAAATTGGAAAACAGGGCCTTATTACTATCAAATCACGACATTGGTCCCAGGGACCCACTTCTGGTCATCAGGTGAGATCGCTCATTTTTTTTTGGTATGCGAGCCATCAAGGAGTTCATAAGCTTATCTCACTCGGTCAGCTAAAACAGTGTCAAATCGGGAATAAAGAGACGAGTCATCAGAGGAGTTCGTGCCTTGTCCTAACTCGGTCATAACTCAGATCACAAGCCTTAGACGAGTTCATGAGTAGGAAATGTAAGTTCAGTAACCGAGTTTGGCTTGTCATAAAAGAGTCTCGATAGGAGCGGAGGATGTTTCGATGGTTGGCTCATTGAGGTAGAGAAATGATGAGTTTGACCGGTTTAATTCAACATGGAGAGATTGATGCTTCCTTGTTGGAATATGAATTCAGTTTTAATGACTCGACGGAGACAATAGCATAAAGATTTGGTCCGGCTCTTCCATAAGATAATTTCCAAAATGAAAAGAGACAACTCATGTAAAGTTCTCGTTGAGTCATACTAAAGGAATGATTCGACAACCAACATAGAGGTCGATATGATGGTCGCATCGCAATGAGAACATCAGGACCAACACCAGCTTGTTCCTAATGGGATCACCCTGCATAGAGCTGTCATAATTAATGTGAGAAACGAGATGAAAGTGGAGGTAACACGCCTACTTCACTAGCTTGAAGCTTCATCTATAACCACCATATCAAAGTGTCATGGGCTAGGAATGGAATAACTTCCAGCCATTACTAGAATATTTCACTTGTAAGTGAACATGAATCTCAGCCTCATTCGTTAAAACTTGCCTCAAGATTTGATCGAGCTTCTTCCATGGAAGTGACTTTCGAAAGTGAAAAGGGAGATAAGAATGAGACAACTCAACTAAAACTTTATCTCGTTCTTCTACTACAACGGAAATATTTTACAACAATTGATCACGACTGTGGTCGCATGCAACCATAACATCAGGATCAACACCAACGGTTCCTTGGGATCACCCTGTGGCAGCTGTCGCAATTAACTCTCTCTGGAGGCCATTGATTTTCTAAGATAAGTTTACTTATCTACCATGTAGCTGCTGCGTATAGCCAATTACTTCCATCATGAGGCCTACGAGAATCATGGCAAGTAAACAGATATTTCCGCACAGCATGGGAAATATTTCACTTGATTTCCAAGTGGATTTTTATGAATGGCAGCATCAATGAAAATCAGTTGCTGAATTTTTATGAAAATTGTGGAGTCATGAAGGAAAAACCTGCCAAATGATTACGAAAAGTGAGGCTACAGGTTACCACTGGAAGTGGATTAACAGGTGGAGCTCTTTTGTGATCAAGCCGTTATGGAGCATAAATTTGCAATTACATGCCAAGTGGAGATATTGGTTGGAAAACCATGACCAAACTTCCCTCACGAAGCGGAAAAGAATCGGTGGCCGACTCAGGCAAACACTGTGAATCTCATCGAAATATTAAGATGGAATGCCAAGCTTTGTATAGAATTCCATGCATGGGCCATGTAAATATGGATGCATTCCATGATGGGAGATACATCATCAAATTTGTGGAAATTTGGATCAAAGGACTTCTATGCCAAAAAAGAATTATCGAACATTAAAGCTCAGAAAGTTTAGGACACCTGAATTGAATCACTCAGTTCATGGGTTCAAAAATGCTGAGTGATAAATTTGAAGTGGCTTTTACATAGTCCAACGAAGGTGATGCGTTAATGGCTCAGTCCAATGGCTCATGTGTGAAGTGTTTCCACAGGAAAGCAATGCTTTGAAAACTCATCCAGTAAGATAGCTCGCAGACAAAATCCCATCCTAAGTTGCACAGGTAGAAGGCATGTTGCAGATTCAGTAGAAGCCTTTCTTTTTTCCAGCACTTGCAAAGCAGGTTGTCCAACTGTGTTGTTATCTGTTCTTCAGCACTTCCTCAAATCGGGAATGCACTGCAGGATTATCTTATTCTGAACTCGGATCATGGCAGCTGCGGAAACAAATATTCACTGCCGTGTACGATGGATTGGAGTCACGCTGTTCAAGGCTTCATAAAATTTGTCCTGAATCAGGAGATGAAGGTTTGTAGCTGAGTTACGGTGCAGAATGAAACGATTCATATTGCTCAGCATGGGTTCTCCTAGAAACGAATTGAATGTGAAGGTCAACTCTGAAATACCTGGTCGGCCGTTTTGTATGCTACATCTTTGTCACTTGTAAATGGTCTCTTTGAGAAACTCTGTGGGCAAGTAGGCAATATTTATACCCTTCCATTATGTACGTCCAATCAGACAATAAAAAGTATTCTGTTACCAGGTTCAGAGAAACTTGTTTTTACAATGGATGATTATACTGTAGTTTCAAGCTAATTTTATCTAGCTTTATTTCTATTAGCTTTGATCCACGACTAAGGAAGAATTCATATGGTTGTTACCTGTACATTTTTCCAAGGTCCTCTTGGTTGCCCCAGTTGTTCAATGTATTTTTTTTCTTCTTTTATGTGTTGCAGATTGTAACATAAAGGAACTTTTTTGTTGCAATGTATTTTTTTAGTTGAAGGATCTTTTTAGTTTCTGGAAAAATGAGTATATTGTGTAGCTCACAGCTACCCATTCCATACTAAGATCCCAATAGTGGCATAATTGTTGGTTGGAGCCTAGATTGCAGAGTGCACTGCCAAAATACCGAAGGGCTCTTTGTCCAAGAATCAGTCTTAAGGGTGTCTATCGACATGTTATGGGCATGAACCTGGGTCATCATCATGGCAGCATTAGGTCTTTATTCCTAGTAAAGGCATTTTCTCATCGTTTAGAAGGTACAAATTGTGCTTATTATGGCAAAGCCAAAACATTCTTACTACAAGTGTTATATGATGAGGAAGAATCCTGAGCATTGTGGTAAAACCATTCTTTTTAGAAATATTGGGTTAAGCTCGGTATTCAAGTGAGTTTGAGCCCAGGAAAGGTAAGATCGTTTGCTGGATGAAGAGCTCGGTGACTTTGCAGGGAGCTCGTGGTGATGTTTCATGAAGTTTGAACGTGGAATGCATAAATGGCCTCGAGTTAACAGAGGAAAATGATAAGAATCGAGTTTGATAGCTCACCATTCGAAGGACTCAATGCAAAAGAGCCCGATTACCAAGGCAAGGAAAGAGTTAGTGTGGGGTCAAAAATCGAGTGCAACACCGAGTTAGAGGATTCAAAGCTCATCGAGTTTGGCTATGTGCAGACTCTATCCACATGGACCCCCCTCCTCTTCAAGTCAAACGGGTCAACGGGGGGGGTCCCAACATTATGTTAATTAAATTAATATTTTTATTTAAATATTTTAATAATAATATTTATTATTATTATTTAAATATTCTTTTAATTAATTGAGAAGACTAGGTCATCAGGCAATTAATGACCCATGATGGAACCTTCTCAGGTGGTTCAACTAACTGTAATAAATACATCATGGGCCTTCATTTTAGGAATGTAATTATGACCATTTCCTCTTCTTTCTCACATATTCTTCTATAAATGTAAGTTGGAAGCTCATTTCAAAGGGTTCCAATAGTTCAGACAAGTTGGACAGTTAGATATCTCAGGCAAGTGTATACTTTTCAAGAATCCTCTCTCTTCTGCAAGTTGTTCTTGTGTGTTGAGAGAACTTTCAAGCCTCCTCTTCAAGACTGTAATGGAAACTATTGCCTCTTCTGAATGTATGATGCATTGTGCATGTTATTGAAGCAATAAAAGTGTGTGTTTTGTGACTAATCTCGGTCCTTTCATCCTTCTGTGCTTCTTTGTGCCTTTCTCATACTTGCAGGTACACTATGCAAGTTTAAGTTCTATTGCAGGTTCTTGGAGTTCTGTGCTTATCGAGTGGTGAAGTATTGCATGCAGTTGAGTTGTGGTGTCTGTTCACCCTTCTTGAGTTCATCCTTCTTCACTGGGAAACTGGTATATTTCTCGGTCTGATAAAGTTTAACAAAGGGAACGCGTGTCTCTTAGTTTGTGGTATCATGTACCCTCTCTAAGTTGCAGTAGGTGAAGTTGACCTGTGGTGCACACACCCTCTTCAAATTAACCCTTCCTGAGTCTGAAGACACCCTTTATTTGGTGCATCACCATCCCTAGTATAGTTTCATTTCTGTAAATCTCTTTCCCTAAAACCCCATGAAAATGTTAGCATAGGACTAGATAATCATTTTTGTTACACTAGGAGTAGTACAACACTTAGTTTAGGAAGAGGAATCCGGCCTTCTCCGGAGGTTCACCTCGAGCCCAAGTCCCATAGCTTGAGAGGTGATCCCATGTTTCCCAATCACACCGAATGTCCTATTCACATCCTGGCCATTCGGGGGGTGCAGTGATTTGGCGACAACAATACTATCACAACCATAAAAATAGCGTTGTTAAATATCATGTAACAATAAGTTATTTTACTTACAAAAGAGAATTCCACTTTAAAACATGATTTTAACAAGAGTAACTCTCAATCAATTCCTTGTGTTGCATTACCAAGTTGAAGAATTCTACAATATATATCACACAAAAAAATTATGTTTCCATGAAACTTAGAATCGCAATTTCTATAATTCCAACATGCTTAGATACTCAAGAAACCATATTACAAGATTCTTGCAAGATGGAAGAGAGGTTGCTCAATCAAATGTGACTCAAGTTTACAAATAATACCAAATACAAAATGGGGATTTGGAAAGACAAGAAAAGATTCCACATAGCCATATCCATAAAGTTACAATGAGAGTGATGTCCACAAATAGATGAAGAAGACAAAGAGAATCCAAGATGACAAGAGTCTCTAACTATCTTCCACTTGAGCTACAACTTCTATTGTTTTCAAAGAACCAACACAAGAAGAAAAATCTCGTTTAACCACCCAACCTTTAGGCATCATTACATGTCTTTCCAAGGTTGGAAGACATGTTATCCTCCCCCAAGCCCATGGGAGAGAGAGCTAACTTCCACAAATTTTGCACAAGATAAAGGGAGACATTAACAACATTATATTTTCACAACCAAGACAATCAAAACACTAAGATGAACACCAAATTTTTGGAAAGAAGGAAAGGAGGAGAAACCATATTCTACCTCCAAAATTGGGAAGAGAAAAAGAGATATCCAAAGTGCCAAAAGTGTGTTCCAAACAGTGCATGCATACAAACCAAAATCTTCACAACCTCCTTATTCATCCAAATCATCAAACCCTCCTTATTTCTCTACCCATTCACCAAAATCCTTCTTGGGAGGATTTTAAAACCCATTGGAATTCCTCTCTAAGAATGGTGAAGGGGGTTCAAACCATATGAACCACCTTCGCCACCTCAAACCATATGAGGGGAGTAAAAAAAAGAACCTACATGGCTTGCCCATCAAGCCATGAGGTTTGAGATGGAAAATCCCTCTCTTCCCCCATAAACTCTAAAATGTATCATGCCATATGATGGATGGAGAAAAATAAAACAACACAAAGTATACTCAACAAATAGCCACACATATGAAACAACACACACATTTTAAACAAAACAATACTAATATCTAACATAATATAAAACATAAAATGAGCTCAAGGAGCCTTCCTCCAAAATCTCTCCAACACTCTAGTTTTTCCAGCTCCTTATCCAAGCAAGCTCTAGCTCCAAATCACCAAGCCCCGAAGCAAAAGCTCCCAAAAAAATTTCTCTTCTTCCCCCATGAGGGATAATTTGAAGAGAAACCAAAAAATTTCCTCACCAATGAGGGGTGGCATGTGTCACCCCTATCTTCTCTCCAAGTCAAAGATTCCCAAAATAAAAATGAAGAAAAGATAAAAATAACTTTTAACACTCTTCTCCCAAATTGCCCAAAATGAAAAACAAAACAAACTTGTGAAACTTTTAACAAACACACATACCAATCGATCTTACATGGATGGTGACCAAAGAGAGGGAAAATGGGAGGGAAAATCCCTCTATGCCTTGAAATTAAGCCCCTCTACCTAATAGGTAGGGTCCAAGGGCTTATTTTCATGCTAAGTGAACTCCCAAAACTAAAGGGCATCACTTAGAATGTCATAAATAGCCTAATTTCGGGTTTGGCACATTTGGGCACAAGTGTAGAGGATGTGGGGCCCACCCAAGGGTTCACATGTGACCCTAATCCTCTCTATTTAAAAAAATTACCCAATTACCAAACTTAATGCAAGTGGGGACCATTTAGTCCCCAAACCAAGTTTACTTAACAAAAAAAGAACTTCCTAAACAAGATTAATTTTAAATGACATACTACATTACATATGAGGATCACTCATGGTGCCAAAATAATACAACATAAAATAAGGCCTCATACAGTTAACATGGTTAGGACTTAGCCCCATGGGTTACTTGTGCATAATTTGTGTAGCTGCTTTGAAATCCACGTTCTTCTGTGACCTATCACTTGCACATTCATTGCACACATTAAACGCACATGTCTGATACAATGTAAATCAACTGCTCAATAAGTGATCAATGAAATCTATGATACCCTAACATCATCATGTGAAAACATGCTCAATTACACACAATTTACCATAAGTTAGCCATAGAGATAAATGTAAATGACATACATCCATATAATCTAGACATGTGACTAAGCAAAGTATCCAACATATATCAATTAGGTCCAAACAACATCGTAATAAGTTATTATCCACAACATCAAATGAAAAGGTGTCAACATACTAATCAAGTCAAATTGGTGCTACATGCCCAAATCTCCATACATGTCTAAGGAGGTCAACCATCCTAGCATAATATCCAAAATAATTTCAAATCCCTCTCAAATTATGTCTATGAATAACAAAGTCAAACAGATAACTGAGGCTATAAAAATGTGGGAACTACACTTCTATTATGTTAATATGTGCATGATTCCTGAGTAAGAAAACAAGACATTCATGACACTTATTTTTCTTTACTATTACATTGTTTTATCTTTCCATGCCTTTATTCTCTAATTTTTAGGAATCATCCCTTTGCTTTTCAACAACACAGAATATGCTACTCAGTTGAATGTTTTCTTATTTATATTTGGATCTTTCTATACATTAGTGTCTAGCAAGGGATAGTAACAACCATCACTATTATCCCCATATGGGAAATTTTGTCTCTTCACTTCGTTCTTATATTTTAAAAATGACCAATAACTTTTTTATCTTGTCTAAGTTTGTATTGATCAATTTGGGTCAGATTCTAGTGTTGTTATTGTCAAAAATGAAATAAATGAACATTATATATACAATCTACTAACATTTCTAAGGTTCAACAAGGTTGTTGTTTTCTATCTACTCCTTTGGAAAAAGGATAAACTTAAGGACTGCATTATTGAACTCATAGGAAGGGAAAATTATGGATTTCATGACACATATTATATTGGGGAAAAATATCGGTAGCCCAATATATTGGTGTAACTTGTATAAGGACAACCTAGTTTTAAGGCATATGATTTCTATCAATCACACACACACACACACACACACACACACACACACACACACACACACACAAATGTAGTGTACCTTTTTATGACAATCACATTGGGGTGACCTTTGAGGTCATTTTGACTCAATAATATGCATCTTGTATTCCATCTAATTTAGGATTGAGTCTTGTGTAGGTAGCTAGGGTTTGTTTGTAAGGTACGTGTATAAAAGAAGAAGCCTAAAAAAGTGGATTCAACACTAATAGAAGTGAAGGTGACACTATTAGACACCGAAAGAACCATGTCAACACCTCTCACTAGGAGGCTAGTGCCAAGTTCAGATACCATCTTAAACAATATTGTCTAGATTTAAGTGATATTTTCCAGATCTAAGTGATTTTATTTGGCATAACCTTATGGTCATTTCTTTTTATATGAAACACATACAATCCATATGGATCCATTTCTACTATATGTCTAACCCTGATCCAGTCCAGACAATTAGATATCAACTAAGTCAATAACATCCTCTTGTTGGTTGCACTTACTTATCATTTTATGTAGACATATTGCATGTCTCTGATATTTATAATTTATTCTAGTCATATGATTAAGATTTAATATTTAATTAAATCATTTGGTGAAAAACACCCTTAAACATGCATAAGATTCATTTCCCTTCTTCTTCTTCTTCTTCTTATGAGGTTATGGCTAGTTCTTCATATTTCATTCCCATCCTTGTATATTCCCAAGAAATCATTAAATATGATTATATACCAATTGTTACGCAACATCTACCTTTATTCATGCTCACTTCTAGGGACCATACTATCAATGTTGTCACCCCTTAAAGAAATAATCAACCTATAGGACCTCCTACATCCCCCCTCCCATTGATGCACCACCTCCTTGACTTGATAATTCATCTAAATAATGTTATATCATTGAGAAATTAAAGAAAACATTGAATAAGATATTGTTTTCATATTTTTTATAAGGCCCTTGGTTGTCTCGTAGACTAGAAGAAACTTTGAGTTTCATTAAAATACAAATTTATCACCCTCATGTATCCTTTGCAAATCTCATAAAATATTTTAAGAAAATAAGAAATTATATTACATTTACTAATGAGGGTATTCCATACACATCTTCTGTTAATTTTCCTCTTCTTCTTATCATGGCTCAAGTTAAGGGTTTTCAAATTAAATAGGTGCTCATCTATAATGGTTCTGCATTGGATATTTATCCTTTAGCATAACTGGCACAAGTAGGCATCCATCATAATACAATTGAACAATCTACTCTTTTTGTCTAAGGATATGATATTAATAATTGTGCATGCATTTTTGTTGTCATATTATAATTATAAGGAATACCTCACAAACTCATTACTCCATTTTATGTTATGGATGCCCCATTACAATTTAATCTACTCCTTGGTTTACCCTATGGTATATGCATGTTATTCTCTCTATGGTACATCGTTATGTTAAATTTATATTTGATGGCTATGATCATGCTATTATTACTAATCATGAACCATTCAAATATTGTCACACAGATTCTTCTACTTTTATTTTTACTCCCCGGCTTAACTAGTTCCCTTGCTTTATTTTGATACATATGATTTTTGGGAGTCTAGCAAGCTTATACATATGAAAACATATACACTTTGAATTATACTTTTTTGGAATTTTTTGATTCTTTGTTTCATGTCATTACATTGTTATTGTCTAATAAATATCAACTCAAATCTCCTAATACACATGTTACTATGACTGTTATGGCTCCTTATCATAATAGTGTACATACCCTTCATTCTATTTCTCCTTCTACAGTTACCCCTATAGTTACTAATGATGGTTTTATTCCTACTCATGTACCACTTCATTCTTTTGATAAGTTCACTAGAAAAATATACATTAATCAAGAGTATTGGAAGCATGTGCCTTTTAATCCATCCTATCATAAAAAATATGCACATATGAAGCTCTAACTCACTTAGGATTTACCCCTGCTGATATCATATCTTTTCCCAAACTACATGGTTAATATCAAGGTAAGATTTTCCTCTAAGTAGCTTATGGTAGGAGGGTATTTTATATGGAATTTTTCATTGCAATTTACCCCCAACCATCTCCAATTACAATTGGGAAATATTGGCTAGACTACATCGAGGGTATCATTGATATACATAATACTATTATTATTTATCCAATGGCCTCTAGGAGCATTATTATCTATAATGATTCATTTCCTAATTACACACCTAATCTAACATGATGGAATGCACATAAGTTACCTAGTACACCATTTATTGATTAATAATATGTCATGGGCATGTATGACCAACATATTGCGGGATTCTTAAAGATAAACCCAAATGTTTTTCACACTATGCATCTAACCCAAACTCCATTAGTTATAACCTAGATTCAATCATATAACTTATCTTTCGGTATTCACACTTGGAGGACATTTGATTCCCTCTTGTTACCCAATGATGCACTCTTGTTTTAGGTTCAAACATGACCGGTGAGGGCACACTTACATACATGAACCCCACTTTGCACACATACACATTGGTGATAACCTTTCTTCCCTTCCCTAGTTATAGGATCTCATATTCTAATAACACAAAAATGTTCAAATACTTGCAAAAATACAAAAAAAATTATCTTAGATCCTTGTTGGACGTATCTTTTCTTTTTAATATTATTCATTGTTTTATTTTACCTATAATGATATCTTGATTCATAGTATGTTCTACCATTTTACATGTTCATATGCGTGTTCACATGGTAATTTGAGATGAATGTAGTATATATACAAGTTATCTATGATACATGATGTTTTACATTGTTCTCTACCAATCCCACTTAGGCTCCTTATGGCATCTATCTTCCATACCTTCCAACATTCAGGTATTATGATTGAAATATATATTAATCTCCTTTTTATTTTAGATATGTATATTGTGGAATACTATTCATTATCCTAATATGCTAATGGGTGCCTCATGTGTAGAATTTTTCATGCAGTCCTACATCAAACTATGGTTATCTACAATTCTTTTGTCTTGTCTTCTAAGATTCTGACTTTTTTCCATTGTTTGTTGGCTATGCCCTATGATTCTTATATGGCCTTGAAGGCCTCAACTACCTTATGAAATCCTAAGTGGTTTCCCATACTTTCCACTAACTACTACGTTGTCTGCTTGATGTGTTATTGCATGTTTGACTTGTTTATGTTACAATATGTTGTCATTGTTTATCATTAAGACTTCTTGCTAGTATTATTGTTATTGTTTTACATTTTCCATGGTTGTTACTATGCACATACCTTATTCAACCCTATAGAAAAACTTCTACAAATGCACACATCAGATGTAGGTCCTCTCATTTGGGAACACTCACATCAATCCATCTCATGCACCCCAAATGAGGAGGGGATCAATTGTGTGATTCATTTTGCTCTTTAAGTAGTTCAGAAGCCAAAGACAAAATGGTATAGAGAAGAATTGGGTAGAGAAGGGACACATAATTTTTTTCAAAATCAACCATGGACCAAAAACAATAGAGTGAAAAAAGTGCCTAAATGAAACAATAAGAGTGGGCGCTAGTGTCCCACCTCGGTGATTTTTTGGAAAAAAATAAGTATTTTACGGTTGGCACAATTTATCAATGATATTGTTTTACAAAATCCAACAACAGACATTCACCTCCATTTTACTATCTAGGGAACAAAAGTAATAGCATATTTCATACTTTGGGCAAGGGAACTAACTATTTTTCTTTCTCAGTGTATATATTTTCTACTGATATTTAATAAGGAGTGACTACTAGAGCATATGCAAGGGATACAATATGTCTATAAAAAAGTGTCATCCACGGCCAATTACTTGTTATCCAAAATTCACCCCTCGAGGTAATTTTGATAACATGCATCAAATGGTATTCAGTCAGCAAGTAGAATTGATTCAAGGCCAAAAATCATATTTTTTGGGGTCCCCTTGGCTTCTCTATGACTTCCCCCATCTAGGAAAAAACCCAAGAAGTTAGAGAAAAATTAAAAAAATCGGAAAATGGGCTTATTTTGGTGTTTTGCAAAAAATCAAACATTTTTGTCCCAGACGGTCCGCGGGACAGTTAGGACGCAAGTATGCACGGGACGTGAAAAGCCTATTTTTCCACAAGTCATTGCATTACGGGTGGCATGGAGAAATGTGTCTGAGACAGTCGGGACAAAAGTACGCGCAGGACACGCAAAGGTGAAAAAGCCGCAAAAAGAACCATACGTTGCGGAAAATGTGGAGTTCAACGGCCCTCACGGCCCGATCAATAGCAGACGCGTAAGGAAAAGGAAGCCCGAATCGGGAGATGCAGAAAAATGTATCTAGGATAGCTGGGACACGCGGACCCGATTTTGCTGAAATAGCCACAGTGAAGAGAAAAAGTCAATGTTTGACCCCCAATACTTTAAACGGCTATAACTTTTGACTCCAAGCTCCGATTTTCATAAAAATTTGACTTTCTGGAATGATCACGATGTCCTCTGCATCACAAAAAATAGATTTATTAATTTTGATGAGGGTAGATATATTAAAATAAAAGAAACATATTCAGCTCTAGTCAGTTAATTCTCATTCTCGTCAAATGACAGAATGTCTGGTAGGCCTAAAATAGTTGCTCACACTTAGAAGGTCATAACTTTTGCATTTCTCAACAAAATCACATAAAGTTGGTACCGTTAGAATCGTGTTTCCGAGCCTGATGCACATAAATTGAGAAATTTTAGATTTGATGAGGGATCAATAGAGATTTTGTAGAAAAAGCGGCTAAGTTCAGAATAATGTTTTATTTGGTAGTTGGACGCCTTCAATGAAGCATGGGCTGCCATATTTCACGGTTGCAAGTCATGGGACAGTATGAGGAGCCTTTTTACAAGTGACATACTATCATTTCAATCCATTTATGACCCCTTGAAAGTGGTTAGGACAAATTTTAGGATTTCCATTTTCCCTCTTTCTCTCTTCTTATTTTTCTATAAATTGGAGTGTTGAGCTCATTGTAAGGAGAGGTAGTTTTATTGTAGCAAAGCTCTATCAAAATTGCTTTGTAAATATAATGTGTTGCAGGCCCTTGTAGTGGACTCCTTGCATGGTGATCTGGTGATAAGGGTGTTGTGATTCGGTGATAACATTACTATTGGGTTAATGAACATCTATAATGGCACATATTCATTGGGAAGTGTCATGGACAAAGGAAAAAAGATGATTGATCTCCTAACACTCTTTCTTTATTAGTAGGACATGTAAATCCTCAAATTATTCATATAATTTCAGAAGATTGATTACCCTCAACCCCTCCAACCATCTCAAAGGAAAATTTATATAACATAACAATACATAAGAACATTATATCCTCTCTCTCTCAACATTTAGGTTTACTCTGTCATTGATCCGCTTGTTTATTTTACACATTTATATCCTGATTTTTCTAAGTTAAAGTTCAATTTCATATAGTATGAGAATTGAATACCCTTTTTTCCTTTGTAGGTCCCTCTTTATCCCAACAAAAGGAAACACAAATGGAACATGGAACAATCTCAAGTACAAGACACTCAAGAAAAAGCATTATTTGACTAAAAATGCAAATATATTTTTCACTACACGCACAAGTCACTCCTAAGGTTATTATCCCATTTTAGACTCCACGATACATAACCTTCAATTTTCATTTGGAATGTTATCAGTTACAAAATTCTTCAGTTGTCCATAAGGTACACTCTTCCTATCTACTTAATGCTACTGAATATTCATTCACCAACATAAAGTGGAGGAAAATATAGATACAAAAATATATAATTATTACTATTAAATTATGCCTCTAGTATGTCATTATAGGCATTATTCCTAAGAAAGAAAAATAAACATCGATGACACTTATTTTTATTTACTTTGAATTTATTTATTTTTACATGCTTTTATGGAATTACCCCTTTTGCTTTTGGACATCACAAAATTTATTACTTAGTTAAATGTTTTCTTATTTATATTTAGAGCTTTTTTTATATTAGAGACCACTAAGTGACATTATAAACAGATGCTACTATACCCATGTGATAAATTCTATCCCTTCTCTTGGTTCTTATATTTTAAAAATGACACATCATTTGTTTATCTTATATGAGTTTGTATTTATCACTTTGGGTTATAATCTAGTGTTTTTAATGTTAGAATTCAAACAATTTTTTTTGGAATTTGGTAAATGATGAGGGTGTTGAATGGACCCACATCCTTTTTTAAAAAGGCCCACAAGGCAAGATATAGCAAGATAAAGAAAATTTACTGTAGACCCGAGTTTTTGGTGTAACTCCTCTCGTTCATTATGCATTCATTCTCCTTCATACAACCTTCCCTCTCGCTTTTATTTTTCCTAAATTTGAATAAGTTTCATCCATTTACTCACCCAAATATTTATTAATTAATGGGCTCCATATAAACCCATCTAAAAATTAAAATTTTACATTATCTCATATATCTCAAAATTATTCAATCCATGGGCAATAATATACCCATCTGACATCCCACTCTTAATTTCAAAAATGGAATATTTATTTTACCTAACTATGTCAATCATACTCCCCACTCCATATCACATCCTTATTTTTTTAACCTCATAAGTCAAATTGTTAGCCTTGTTAAATCACATCACCTCTTTTAATTAGGGTTACTTTACCCAACCTTGTTTACCTAATGATCCACAATCTAACCTCACCCCTAGCTATAAATATGGACCTTCTCCCCTCAGAAGGATAAGTTGGAAAATTTGGGAAATGCTATTTTGAATTTTAAGCCTCTTGTTTATCATAGTATTTTCATGATGTCCTCACAATGACACTAGAATCCCCACAATACTCTTCTCATGAGTTATTTGTTCACGTAGCAAGGTTCATGTTGCATGTTGTGTTTGGATCAAATAAATAACACCATCTACATAATAGCATCGTTAAGTTCCTTTGATCATTAACTTGCATGTTATCTATTTGTCTTATATTGTATCATTATTATTTATCACACGGGGATTGACAGCCACTGAGGAAGTTAACCCTTCTCAGATCTTCTTTGTCAGGTAACCCCCACATAAAATATCTAAGTATTTTCCTCTAGTGTATTTGAGCTGCCAGTTTTTTGTGATCACTATGAGGAGCTCATCATCTACTTTGCACCCATATCAGTCATCACCATCTCCAAGGTACTAAGCCCTTGCATATTCAATGTTGTTTTGTGTTTATTGATTTCTCGTACACTAATCTGGACGAGAAAGAAACTCTGATCAAAATTTACAACATGAAAAACATAAAAAAAGTACCAACATTCCAAAAAGAGAAAAAAAATCCCAAACAAGGCTACATATCAAACATATTTTAAAGGACATTCACTGCTTCAACAGCAGTAGCATCGAAGTCATTTTCCGCCATAGTTTACATCAGAGTTATAAGATCCTGACCACCTTTCTGGAGATGAACACATGTATCATCAGTATACTCCTTCCATTTCCTTATAACGGTGAAGGTATTATTGATGTTATCGATAGCACCATGAAGCAACCCCAAAAATATCTACAGTGGCAGTGTCAGTAGATCCTGCACAACATTCTCATGAATAAAGAAAGAAACTTCCATTACATTCTCAACGAGATTTTTGGTAACATGTTCAGTTGTAGCCATAGTGTTACCCTCCATAGTACCCAGCTCCTCAACAACAATAGAAACAGTAGGGGAACTCAAAAGAGAAGGAGTTGGATAATTAGGATAATCCTGAGTTAGGCCAAAAAATACCTCGGGGAGAGCACCTTCAACAGTAGGACTAGACACATCCATGTCTTCAACAAAAATGAGGGGAGGAAATGGGAGGAGGATGGAGCATTGTCACGGGATGAGAGGAAGCCAAGCGAGGAGGGGAAGAACGAGGTGAGGTGGCAACACGGTGGGAGGGAAAGGTGACATCACGGTGAACCATGATTTCCACCTCTGGGTCAACGTTGGGTGGAAGGAGAAGGCAGTGGAAAATACTACATGATGTGGGATGAATATGGGAAAAGGAGGGACATGAAGAAAGACCTAGAAGGAGACATTAGGAAAGTGGTAACGTATTTTGGAGCTGGTGATAATTTTAAATAACAAATATAGTAAGCCTTGGTGAAGCAAAGGGCCTTCACCAACACGAGCTTGTTTAATGGATAAATCCAGGGACTATAAAAGAACATTTGCCAAGTTTACCTTAATATCATTGTGGAAATGAGCTAGAAGGAAGATTTGAGGGATGAACACAAACTTATACCTTCCTTCAAGCATTAAATAACACATAATTTGTTTAGAAACTCGATCCTAAGGATTTTTTAGAGAGGCGCGTTCATAACCCAATAAATACTTATTCACCCATTCTTTCCTTTTCCCCAAAAATTCCCCCATTACTGATTTGAAAGAATGTTTAAAGTAAATGTCACCCTCATTTGGGAGACTTGTCGTGGAGACAATGCTTTTCGTCAAAATTTCAAACTTAATCTTCCCAACTTTCACATTTCCCTACTTTTAAGAAACCAAATGCTACTCGAAACCACAACAGAAAGATTAGACACCCATTCGATAAATGGAGTAACACATTTTCCTTAATAAAATATATAAATTCACTATCCTTCTTGATTTCATCGTAATTAGCAGGCTCAACACGCACCAAAGAACCCCTCATACTCAATAGAGTCAAAGTGGTATGAAAAATTAAAGTGGAAGAGAAAGAAATAAAGCGTGGATTTTTAATAGTTGTAATGTCCCCTCTGCCACATGCCAGAGTGTACTTTAACTACGACCATTTGTGATTAGCAATCCCTATAAAAAAATGACTGGTATCTTTCTTTCCCACGTATAAAGGCCATCATGAAAAGAAATCACAATCAAATAGAAATTAATACAATTCTCGCTGGCGGAGGAGAAGGAATAGTGAAGGATAATGCTGATATTAAATATATTATAAATCAAGGTATCTAAAGATAGGCTCCTCCAACTAGTTTCCCTTAGGTCTATCATCAGAAATAGCTTTTAGAAGAAACTCAGGAAAACTCCCGATCCAAATCTATTGATTTTCAATTGAAACGCCCATGTTGGTGAACAGATCAGCCACCTTATTATCCTCCATATAAGTGTGTTGATACCAAATGTTGTAGAAAATATGTTCAAGGCTTTGAATATCAGCTATGACATTGTTGATGGACCACCTTGTAGTGCCAATGTTATTAATAAGGTTGATCAAATTGAGAGAATCACTTTCAACAATGAGATTAATTTTTCCAAATCTGGTAGCAATCTCCATACCTTTAAGGATTGTGAGGGCTTCAACTCTATGATTTGTACCTTTTTCTAAATTAATAGCAGTGGCTACCATCGGTTGAGCCATATCGTCTTGAATTGGGGCCCCTCTTCCAGATATTTCCAGATTGCCTTTAGCAGTAGCAACAGTATTGAATTTAAGCCATCCTATTGGAGGAGGGATCCAAGTGGTATTATCTCTCACCGTAGCCAAAATGGGAGGCTGCAAAGGGATTTGGAGATGCTTCAACCAAGATCCTTTCATATTAAGAGAGATTTTGCATTTATGTTGCCTCTAGATACAGCAGTTCATATTTTCCTGAAGTCCCACAGTCAAGAAGGTAAATATCTGAAGGGGACTTCAAGATTACTCTTTGAAAACTCTCTTGTTTTTTTCCTTCTAGAGAATCCATAAAGTATGAGGCATAAGGAGTTTCCAAGAAAAAATTTCCACTGGGTGGAAAAATAGAGGAACCCATTGTAAAAAAATCTTCTGAAATAGACTCAAGAAAAACCCACGAAACGTCAAAAAAATTAGAATCAAACTTCAATCAATATGAGAGAAAGGAAAATGAAGGAGCAAGTGATCAGAAGTTTCAATAGGATTAATTCATATCACACACTAGATAAGAAGATAATTACAACATTGTTTGAGGTTTTCCCCTGAGAGAAAGGCATTCCAAAAGACAAGCCAAGAATAAAAACCAATCTTTGGTATCACCTGAGAAAACCATATGTGATAAAGGGCGGTTCCATCCGAATGGTGGGGTTGGGATAAATAGGTAGCCTTGACTGAAAAAACACCAGAAGCAGAAAAGGGCCAAATATAAACATCCTCCATAGGAGAAACAAGGATATAGTAAGAGGATAACAACAAATTAAGAATTTCAAGTTGTTGTAACTGAGTTGAGCTTGCACCCTCCCATCTAAGAATGGACCAATGAGGAAAAGGAGGGGTATTTTCAATATATTCACTTATAAATCTTCCACATAATCTGGTAAGAGTGTTTCTGATAGGTTCCCAAGATGGATTTGAAGCTAAAGATTTCTTCCCAATACACTAGTCTTTCCAGAATTCTATCTGTTTGTCATTACCTAATTTCCATCTGGTACTTTGAGAACTCTTAGAATAATTCCAAATGGTTGAGCCACTCGGGATGTCCTCAACAAATAATTCTTCTCTTGAAGAAAGATATTTTGAAATCAGCAACTGAGTCCAAGAAGCCTTCCCTTTAGTAGCAACTTCCCAACTTAATTTTTCTAACATAACAGAGTTCACATCAGCAATTTTACGCAAACCTAAACCTCCCAAAGTAGGCAGTTTACAAACCAAATTCCAGGAAACAAGTTGCATTATTTTTCTATCTTCAGCCCCTAACCATAGAAACTTTTTTTGAATTTGTTCAATAAATGCAACTACTGAAGCAAGAATTTTAAACAAATACATGAAGTACATTGGCGTGTTTTGCAGAGTGGCTTTTACCAATTGTAACTTACCTGTTTGACTAAGGAGAGCTTATTTCCATCCCGTGAGATTCCATTTAAATATTTCTATAAAAGGATTCCAAACTGATTTAAAATGCCTACCTTGAAAGAGAGGGAGACCCAAATAGGATTAAGGTAGGTCCATGATACTGCAACCAAAAATTTATGCAATATTTATTTTTCTAGTAGTAGGAGTATTTAGGAAAGAAATTTTGCTCTTGCTGAAGTTAATTAACTGCTCATAAGCATATTGGTAAAAATCCAAAATCCTCTTCAACATTTTATCCTCTAAAACCAAATAAATACTAAGAAGTGGAGTATCATCGACGAATTGACTATGGGTGGCAGCAAGGATATTAGAATTGGCAGTAATACCATCAATTCTTCCTACTCTTTTGGCACCCTCAAGCACTTTGTTGAGAGTATCATCCATTATAATAAATAAAAATGGTAGAAAGGGTCACCTTGCCTGATTCTGCGACTGGTGGCAAAAAAACCATGAGGGATGTCATTGATAAGAATAGAGAATTTGGGGAAGAAATACAATTATGAACCCAATAACACCATTTTATCCCAAATCCATATTTTTTTAAGAACCATTAGAAGGAAAGACCAATTCACTTTATCAAAATATTTTTGCATATCAATTTTGATGACCATGCTCACCCATTTAGAGAGGAAAGTTGAATGTATGGCTTCATGGACATTTATGACTCCACCTTAGATCAATCTACTACCAATAAAACCATTCTATTGCTCCGAAATCAAATTTTCCATAAGGGGTTTGATATGAGAGGCCATCAACTTAGTAATAATCTTATAAGACGTATTACATAGACATATGGGACTATAATTTGAATTCATCTTAGAACCAATGGATTTAGGAGCAAGAGCCAAAAATGTGTTATTCCATTCCCTTATAAGAGTGTTGTTTTTCTCAAACTTGTTGAAAACTACAAGCAAGTCAGCCTCAATAATATGCCAAAACATTTAGAAGAATTCGAAAGGAAAACCATCCAGACCGAGTGATTTATCTCCCTTCATATCAAATATGACACTACAAACTTCCTCCCCCCAGAACGACTGGGTGAGATTAGAGTTTATAGCTTCAGAGATCAATTTAGGAATATGATCTAACATTTTTTGGAATTCCTTTTCACATAGGGTAATTTCCTCTAGGAGGAGAAGAACATGAGATTGGGTCAATTAATAAACAATGGCATCCTCCTTATTTAAGTATTTACCCTCCATAGTAATAAGATCTTTGATTTTATCTCTGCTTTTGTGCTTACTAGTCATTGTGTGGAAATGTTTTGTGTTATGATCACCCTGTTATAGCCAAATAGATCTAGATCTTTGTCTCCACTAGACTTCATCTTCAGCAATGGTGTTATGGTAATTGCTGAGAAGAGTAAGATCTTGTTGATGAAGAAGGGGGGTTCTACCGTAAGAATCAATGTTGGTAGAGATAGTGGCTAGTTTTCCAATATGCTTCTCCCTTCTTCTATGAATATCACTAAACTTCTTTTTCCAGGTTTTAAGTTAATTTTTAAAATAACTGAGTTTTTTAGCAAACCTAAACATAACAGATATCTGAATATCAATTTTCCACCAATTGGAAATAAGGTGTTCCAAATCATGATTTTGTAGCCAGGAAAGCTAAAACCGAAAAGGAGGATTCTTCGAGTTGTGGATTTAAGATGTCGTAATGAGCAAGGGACAATGATCAGAAGAAATTTTAGGAAGGTTCATCAGGTAAAAATCATAATCCAGTCCATAGAGGAAAGAATCTTGTCCAGTTTGATTTGGATATGATTTCTTCCAAGTCTTCTATTAGACCAAGAATAGGAGGCACCGTGAACATTTAAATCAAAGAATTCCCCATTCCTAATAAATTCAGCTAGAGCATCCATACTATTATTTTTAACACAAGTACCACCCTATTTTTCCAAGAGATAAATGGGAGTATTGAAATCACTAGCTATGATCCATAGAATATGCTTGCAATTATTACGAAAATCAAGAAGTTCCTTCCAATTTTTTCCTGTTGATTTTCAAGATACAGAGAATAAAGATTAACAATAATCCATCCCATATTATAGCCAATTTATTCAAAAAAAATTCCCAAGAAATGAGGAGTTTTAATAATACATTCACCAAAAAGTACTTTTAGGTTCCAAAAGGTACATAAACCACTGGAGTTACCCGCCAAATCCTAAGACACAAAGGAGACATTAATCCAGAACTTATACATCAAGTCCTCCTATTTTAGTTTAGTTTCTTGTAACATCAAAATGTTTGGGTTGTGCTTGAGTCTAAAGTCTTTGAGAATTTTTTTTTTCAAGGGATAATTTAATCCCCTTACATTCCATGAGAAGAGTTTAATTTTTTAGATTTGTGCTTAACCCCACTCGGCATGGTAAGGACACTATGATTTCCTTGAGCTATGTTTATGATTGCTTCTTCTAGAATCTTAGCTTGATTTGTGTGTTTTCCATTTCCTTATTTAGGACCCACATCAGTATTCTTCATGGAGGTGTTTCTAGTCTTTCTGGGAGGACTGTTTTATGGGGACAAAGAGGTTCAAGAGGAGATGAGATTATTTTATTTTAGAGGTGAACGAGTGGCTGAAGGTGTAGCTTCAAAGGAAACAATATTGGTTAGATTTGAATGGGGAGAAAAGATTGAAAATAGACTCTAGGATCTCACAAAGGGAGGGGGAAGAAAGAGGAGAAGAAACTCTAGGACAAGTACCGCAAAGAGGAAAACTAATAGGGATCTCTGGGAGGGAACAGAGGTTGAAAACAGAGGAGAAGAATAATCTCAAGGAGAGAGTGGATGGGAATAGATAGTAGGAGGAGAATGGGTAGAGGATATTTCTAACTTAATAATACTAGGCTCCAACAGGGGAGAAGAAGAGGGAGGTGGGAGAGAGACGAAAGTTTCAGGGATTTCACCTTCTTCTTGTAGAATAGCAAAGGGGTTCAAGGTGTTGGCATCCTTCATGAATTTGGGAATGAACTTTCCCTTATTCTTCAGTGAGTTGGTCTGCTCTTCAGATTTTGGTGTTGGTTTGGAATGGAAAGCATGAGCACAATAACTAATGCTTTTACAGGTGGAGCAATCCTGGGGGGTGTACTCATAGTTGTTGGGTTGAACCCAAGTTCAAAGATTAGAGTGTAGCTCAATAGAAGATGAAAAATGGATGGTGATATCAACATTGACACATAATCTAGCATGGATGAATCTAGAACCAGATTTAGCATCTTGATCTATAGCAATAAGAGAGCCAATGGAGAGGGAAATGCCTTCGATAAGAGCATAGAGTGCAAAATCCATAGGAAGATCCAGAAGAAACACCCAGATTGGTGTTTGGGTCATTCTTTCAATTCTAGAATTAAATCTTGGCATCCACCTTCTAAGATAAAATCCTCTCATATCAAAGAACCAGAGACCTCCTAGAAGAGCTCATGCAAAGTCTTCTTCTTGAGTGGAAGTAAAGATCATAAAATGATTGGGGAGAGAAATAATTTCAACCCGACCACATGGGGGCCATTTGATTTGGACCCATTTCTAGATTTCTTCTAATAGCATTCTGGGACCCATGAGCTTACTAATAAGTGACAACTCTCTCGAAGCTTGTGTTATAGAATTTATTGAAGATCAAATCTGTAAGGAAAAATTCCCATCAATAAGGTTTAGAAGGAGTTTCCCATGAGGGGTATTTCGAAGAGCCTGCCATAATCTCTTTCCAAGAGGCCAACGGGACACCAATAGTGGTGTCAGCAAGGTTAGGAGGAGGTTCAGGGGACGATCCAGATGGATCTGACATCACAACAGGAACTAGGCACAACAAAGAATTCAAAAGGTTAAAAATTTTGGATGGTAAATATTTTTATTATACCAAAGCTATGTGTTATCTCAATTTTACCCCCGACAAAATTGATCAAACATGACCCTGTGCAGGAAGAAATTCAAGAAATGGTTCTGTCAAAAAAGTCCATGTTTTAAATCCAACAAATAGGTTGAAGAAGGGCTCTAAAATGGAGGAGAAGGGTCAGGGAAGGAAGAAAACAGTGTCAAAGAAAACCAGAGGCTCAAAGGATAGAAATGGAGAAAATTCAAATTCTTCAGGCTCTACGAATGATTCAGAACAAGCCCAAAATTAGCTAAGTATGGAGGAACCCACAGAAGCCTCCACATGCCTCATTCGCACATCTCCAAAGATTAAATTCAAAAAGTAGATTCAAATGAGCGCATATCTTCCACATGTCCCAGGCCCAAAAAAGGACAAAGCCAACCGTTGTAAAGTCCAAACAAGTGGAGAGAACCACGTGTCATCTCGGCACAATTTCAAGATGGGAGCCCAAGGCAGAGACTCAAACTTACACCAGCCATCCACGTGGCCAAGGGTCAATAGAGGTCAAATAGAAAGCGGGCTGAAATCTGTTAAGTACTAAAGTATCAGAGGAAGACGCCACATGGCTTAATGGCACACATTCAAAGGCACGGCCCAAAGCGGAGACTCAAAGGAGTACAAGGCTTCCACATGTCAGCTTGGTGCATCTCTAAAGATAAATCTAAAATCGGGTCCTTAGACAAGCGCCAAGCCTCCACGTGTCCCAAGTTAGATATACGGCCCCGCCAAGCAAAAGGACTTAGTCAAAAACATAAAGGAACAAATCAAAGCCGCGGAAGAAGCCACCTGTCATCCCAGCGCAACTTCAAAAGAAAAATCTAAAAGCATTCCCCAAATGCATGTCAGCCCTTCACGTGGCCATATTCCAAGTCAAAGCAGGGAGGTGGGTCTCTGGGAGTAATTTTAACTGTTTGGCTTCATTTCAAAGGGATATAAATTATTAAAATGATCTGTGCCTCCGCCGATGCCCAAGGAGCCACGTGTCAGGCCTAAATTATATGCGGGTCGGTGGGCTTTGGAGTGATTTCTTACCCAAATGGAAAATGTGGACCAGCAGGCCCGAGGATGTTTTTTGATAGAAAGGTATTGTGGGGCTGCGGGGTAAATTTTGCATTTTGTATTTTTTTGCCAAAAGGGGGGGCAAAGTGAATTTCAGGCCCGTGGACCCGTTCTACTAACTGGTTTCTACCATTTTTGTATGGTCTTGATTCAAATATTCAAATGGGCATATCTTCTGATCTAGTGCCCGAAATCGAACAAATTTGGCACCATTAGAAAGGTGTTGACCTCGTCTACACCATGGAAATTTGAAACTTTAATTTTGAAGAACTTAGGTGGGGAAAAAATGGAAAATGTCTTTGTGCCATTAATATAAGATCCATTTTCTCCAAAAACCAGATCATATTTGATCTCATCCGCCGATTCTTCCTCCTTAAACACGTCAAACAAGTAATTGAGGAAGATTTGATAGATTATGGGCAGATTTATAAGGGCATTGATGGCCGGTAACTGAGTTTCAAATTAGTTTTCCCATCTCTCTCCTCCTCTTTGTGCTTAATCTATAAAAGAAGGGATGTGGCTCATTGTAAAGGGTTGGACATTTCTATTTTGCATTCTCCCTTCTTCCCTTGTCTATAAGTGAATTTGGAGAGTTTCCAAACCTCCCATTCAAGTTGTAATGCAATATTTTGCCTCTTGGCCACTGTAATGCACTGTATCAACTTTTGTAGCAATAATATGTGTTTGTGGGTGATTCTCAACCCTCTCATGTGTTTATTGTTTACTTCTGATCTCTCATTGTAGTTTGGTTATTTGTTCATGGCATTTGCATTACATTTTTATGGTTTGTGTTAGCTTGAAAAATGAGTGTTTAACATTCCTTTGGCGCATCACCTCGTTAGCTTAGGTTTATTTTCCTCGTATCTTCTCAACCTTGTCTCCTTGGTAATATAGATTAAGTTTTAAAATAGATCCTCTGCAATTTATTTTTATTCATCTGAACAAAGGAATATGAACCGGCCTTCATCCAGAGAGCTCTCTTGATTTCAAATTCCCACACTTTGATAAATGCTCCATGTTGCGCAATTACATTGAGAGTCTTAACTCATCTAGTTACAGGCACTTAGGGGTGATGTGATTCTGCACTAATAGTTTTGGCATGCCTGGTGGTACCAAGAGGTCTCCATTTTTTATTGCAGTAGGATTTACGTGCACTTGTTGCAATTTTTCAGCTTTTAAGAAGCTCTAAATTTGCACATCTGGTGACTCCAAAGGATCATAATCCACTCATTTCAACAATCCAAGCTTGTCAAGTTCATAATAAGAATGCAAACAAGACAAAGAACCAGAGAGGAGGGACTATTTGTCTATTTGCACTTGTCCCCAAACAAAGGGAGTGAGGGGAGAAGAGCCCAGATGTCTCCATCTCCACCAAACAGATCCTTTTCAACATCCCCACCCAGAAATCCATTTATGCAATCAACAAGGGTTCTCAGGACAATCATAATGGGACAACCACCCAACCCCTATGTCAACTTCACTGGCAGCAGCCCACTCGCTCTCAATGCACAAAATCTAATCCCAGTTGCAATATTAAAGAGTATTCCCCATTTGACTGGAGAGAACCAGACTTCTCCTAGTACCACATTCAAGATATTGCAAATGTTTGCAAAATTCATGAGATCACTGAGATGGATATTGCAGTCAAGTTGTTAGCTTCTTCACTCAAGGGTAACGCTTCACGATGGTTCAGGAGTCTAACAACATGCTCTATTCAGAATTGGGACCATATGTGCAGAGCTCTTTACAACCAATTTGGAGAGAAGGGAGATAATCTATCCTTGTTGGAGCATTTAACAACCATCAAGAGAGCCCCTAATGAGCAGCTAACCTTTCAACTTCATATTCCAAAGGACATGGGATAGGATTCCATTTGCCTTGAGGCCCACAGATGAAGGCGCTTTATTATACTTTCTTAGAGCTTTAAATTCCTAGATTGCTTTAATGATTCAATCAATGGGAGGCACCACCTTACCTGCAATCTATAACATTTCCTTTAGAGATGAAAATTATCTAATTCAGGCTAGAAAACTTGATCCTAGGCCACCAATGCCTTTATACTAAGAACTAGGATATCCAAGCACTAGTCATACACCCACATTAGCTCCTATACCTACTCCTAGGAATCAGAGTTCAGCTGAGGCCTCCACCTCGTATTCTAGCACTTCAAAAAAGCTTCAAGAAGTTATGAAATAGTTACAGAACCTAGGGAATGATCTAGTGACTATCAAAAGGCAACAAGCGCAAAGTTCTAGGCCATATCAGCCTTAAGCTCAATATCAAGCTAGACCCTCATATCAGCAAAATAGACCACTGGCTCAGGCTGCAAATCAAAAACTAAGGACAACCTCAAGCTACTAGGCCTTTCCAGTCATATGATCCAAACACAGCTTCAACATCAAGGGCCCTAGTTCCAGCACAAAACAACATGACACAAGAATATGATTGGTGTTTTCCATGTAGTCAGTCCCATAACCAATCAATGTGTTTTATTGGTGCACTAAACTAGGCCTTGATGGTACAAACCATTGGTGTGTCATAAGAATCTAGTCAAGAGGAAAATCAACAGCTAGAAACTTAGCAAGAGGCATCTCCAAGTGAAACTATACTTGTCAATTGGAAAGCTGAAGATTTTTGTGATATGAATCAAGCCCCTTCTCAAAGTGTATCTGCCAATACAGGGTTCAAGAAGAGGACTATTAGAGAGGGACACTCATCAAGCTCAGGTAACCCTCAACCCTCCATTACTCACAAGGTATTGGCACTCATTATGCAACTCCCAATATGCAGAGTCAGCCCAAGCCACCTTCCAAACCCACTCAGGCACTAGTTGCAACGACCCATGTGCAAGATAAACATGTACCATGGAAAGGGAAGCAAAAGGATAGCTCACCCCCATTCAACATCATTGAACAAATAAAGAAGACAAATGTAAATATTTCAATGTAGGATTCATTGGCTATTCCAAGGTAGAGAGACCTATTACAGACTGCTATAGCCAATTGGTCAACCTCAAATGAGCCCCCTAACCAACAAGAGAAAGTGCTTGCTAATACAGCTTGGCCCGAGGGAAACCATGGTGGACAACAAGGTAAGAATCTGAAGCCCCCTCCATTCTACACTTCATTGATCATTAAAGACAAGCTAGTACATAATTGCATGATTGACTTGAGAGCTAGTAGCTCAATCATGTCAAAGCAAATATCCAATCAGCTGGGTCTTTAATATGAAATTATTGCCAAGGGCATAGTGCAGTTAGACGGGACAATGGTAACAACGGTTAGAGTCATCAAGGATCTGTTAGCAATGGAATTTTTTGGGTAGACAAATTTGTGAATTCCTTGCCAACACTCTAGGAATCTAAGTCCCTCTACTTAACTGGTGTAGCTGCCGTATATGCATGCACGTGAAAAGATGGATTTTTGTGGTGGTGTTTCAGTCGGGGATCTAATAGGAGCACTCCACTGACCCTGCGGCAAAGCTAGCAATCTCTTGATAGGGAAGACTTTTTCTGAAAGTGGGAAAGGGAGTGAGAAATTAGATAGGGAAACTAATGTTGCAGGTAGGAAATCATATTCCTACACACATTAGTTAGAAACTTTAACACATGCATTTATGAGAAAAAAACAACCCTGCAAATGGCAACAAGATGAGATAAGGTTGCGAACTCAAAGTTTCTAAAATCTCCTCATAAAAGAGGCTACAAACTCCTTCTTGTATTGATGCTTAAATAGAAGTTTTACATAATGTGGGAATGGAAGAAATTTGACATTGGAGGAAATTAGAAGAAAAATGGCTATTTCCTTTACTTTCTCCAATTACAATGCACTCTCCAGTCTACAAGATCAATCGCCAACCCTGTACAATGGCATGAAGAAGCCATTAAATATCTTGTAAGAAACTGTTACAACTTCTTCTTTGTTAGCAAGAAACGTTTTACAATATTTTCAGTCATTCGCGTATGTTCATATTCTTGATTCACGAAGAAACGCCAATGGTAGAAAAAACCAGACATTTCATAATGCAGCTATTACACTTGTTTTGAAACTTTGAATTTGAACCGTTCATCTTGCCTTTGAAACTTTAAACCAAATTCATCCACGTGGGAGAAATTTACTGGAGCGAGCATGGACAATACCTTTTACATATTGTGAATTTATAGAGATTTGGAATTTTTTACATTTTTGGTCTGCCCTTCCACTTTTGATATAAGCCTGACACGTGGCTTCACTTGAGTGGAGACAGAGTTGCGGGTCACTTTTATAATTTTACCTTTTTTCAATGCGGGCTCAAAAACACAAATTGCTCCACCAGCCCACCTCCAATAAGATATGTCCACGTACCCATGAATAATGGGGCCAAAATTTGATGGGGGAAGAAAACGCCTGTCATTAACAATTGTGGAAAAATGCAGAGAACAAGAAAACTCCACCATTTCACACCCGATTTTCAAATTTCTTTTGCGAACCAAGGGATTGAAAACAATACAAGGTTCGATGATCCATGGACATATAAATATTGACAATTTCATTCAAATGAGGACAACAATAAAATTTTCACACGTCCAGATAGGAAAACCAAAAATTTATCAAAACGTGCAGACTGGAGAGTTTTAACAACTTCAAAGCATGAATTTATCTATATTTCGGACTTCCAGCTTTACTTGAACACCTTTGGAGGGTGTGAGCTCAAAATTTTTGAACTTGAATTAAAAAGGAGGGGGGGATTTTGAGGGTGACAACAGTTGGCTCTAGTTTGGGGACATGACATGGAATGAGCATAGTGAAGACATGACATGGGAATCCAGAATCTCAATCTCTAGACATTGTAATTTGTTGACTAGTGCCTTATACATTGGGTCTTGTAGAGTCATGAACAACTTCGAGAAATAAAGATTAGAATAAGGCAAAACAAAAGCACACAACGGGAAGGAAACACATGACACGCAACAGAAGGGAAAATAAAACCAAATAGCGGAAAGAGAAACACACCTATGGTACAAGGCAGGGGAACAACCTGCTTTCATTGATGATATAATTTCAAGTATTTCCCACTCCGAGGAAATTCTAGCAGCGTTCCATCCAAATATGAGAGAAGAAAATAATTCTCGTCATAATCTTCACGAATTTGGAATGGACCAAGCCATAATGAATCGAAATTTCCATGGCTACCTTTTGGTTCTCTTCTCTTATCCTATAATAGGATGAAGTCTCCACCTTTGAATTCTCTTGCATTGGCCTTCTTATCAAAAATATTCTTTACTTTCAATTGGTGCTCCTTAATGTGATCCACCACTTGGAGTCTATTTTCTTCCAACTTCTCAAGAAAGAGGATCCTCTTGTCAATGGAATCCTTGTACTGACCATCTTCTATTTCTTGTAGTAGCTTGAGAGTTGGCATCTCAATCGTGAGAGGAATTTTTTCTTCGACTCCATACAGGAATCAAAATGGTAACATACATATTTCCTTCTTGGGAGTGATCCTATCCACCCATAATGTGTCGTAAAACCTTTTCTACCAATTCCTTTGATTCTCGTTTACGAGCTTGCCGACAATGGTCACAATGTTCTTGTTTCTTGATTTGGCCTATCCATTTCCTTGTGGATAGTAGTCAGAAGAGTGATATAGGGAGATTCTATGGCTATAGAAAAACTTGGTTAGCTCTCTTAAAGAGAAATAGGTAGCATTATCTACTACAATATTCTGTGGAACTCCAAAATAAACTATGATATTCTCCTTGATGAAGTTACATATTGTTTTAGTGTTGGATTGTTTGGACGGAATGGCTTCCACCCATTTGGTGAAGTAGTTTGTTGCTATGAGTACATAGGTGTGCCCTGCACTTGAGTGAGGTTTCAGAACACCAATGAAGTCCAACCCCCACTATTTAAATGGTTCTTCAATAATCACATGCCTGAGTGGTAATGCAACGACTTGTGGTCTTCCAACAAATTATTGGCATGCTTTGCATTTAGAAACCCAAAGTTGATTGTCTGCAAATATGGTGGGCCAATAATACCTTCCTCGGAGGATCTTGTGTATAGTGACCATTGCTGAAAAATGTCCACCACATGCTTGGTCATGGTATGCTTTAAGAAAATTTTCTTGTTGCTCTTTATCTACACACCTAAGGAAACAACCATCCAAGCCTCTTTTATAAAGCACATGATTCTAGATTACAAATTTAGTTGCCTTCAGCTTGATTGTTCTCCTTTGCTTATAATCAATATGGGGAGGGAATTCTCCATAATTCAGGTAATAGGAAATATCAGCATACCACTCATCAGTAGTGGTGAGAAAGAGAACCTGTGGGTTGTCTTCTGAACAAGTTGAGCAAGCACAGTTTTCTTCGCCATGTTGAACTTTGAGTGTTTCATCTTCAGCAATTAACTTGCATAAGCCATTTTCCCTTACTAGATTGGAGGGTCAAATCTCCAAGTCATATTCTTGAGTCTTTGCAATCCAATTTCCTCTTTTAGCTTCGGGATCCTATTGTGTCAAGATGGACTTGATTGCACTGTCGGGGACCATCACCATCGTATGGGAATTGAGGATGTAAAACCTGAAGTGCTTTACAGCCTTGACCAATGCATAGGCATGCTTCTCTAATTGGCTATATTTTATCTCATGTTTTTTCAAAGGGCAACTCATGAAGGAAATATGTGCTTCCATGCCTTCATCATTTTTCTAAACAAGAAAGACAAAGAGTGTATTCTCTGATGCATAACAATACATGATGAATTCTTTGTTAAAATCTAGAGATGCAAGAGTCGGAGCATTGGCAATGGATTTCTTGATCTCTTTGAATGTTGCCTCCCCTTCATTGTTCCATTTGAATTTTTTTGTGGTTTCATCATGGAAGTGATATGTTTCTTCAACTCAGCAAACTCAGGCACAAAACGACGAAGAAAGTTCACCTTTCTGAAGAATGAATAAAATCCTTTCTTGCTTGTGGGCAGGGCTAATGCTTGAATGGATCTAATCCTATCAGGATCAATGTGTGCTCCATGTTTATTCACTATGTGCCCCAATAACTTTCCTTATGTGACTCTAAAAATGCACTTTTTTGGATTTAGTGATATGCCATGTTTCCTACACCTTGCAAGTACTTGTTCTAAGTGATAGATATGATCTCCCCTCTTCTTTAAAAATATTGTGAGATCATCAAGATATATGACAATACAATGCTTCAGATCTTTGAAGGCCAAATCCATCACCATTTGGAATGTAGCTCTTGCATTGATTAGGCCAAAAGGCATTCTACTGTAGGCAAAACTGCCCCAAGGTGTTGTAAAGGATTTCTTAGTGTGGTCCTCCTCTACCACTTTGATTATATCCTGAGATTCCATCAAGTAATGAAATAATTTCAGATCTAATGACTGCTTACAAGATATGGTCCATGATAGGAAGAGGACAATTGTCCTTTAGTGATGCCTGGTTCAGGTTACAAAAATCTACACATATCCTTATTTCACCATTCTTCTTCTGCACTGGCACAATGTTAGCCACCCACGTTGAATGGTGGATGGGAAAGATGATCCTTTCATTAATCATCTTCGTTACCTCCTCCTTGATCGTATCATTAATCTTTGGGTTTTACGGCCTTTGTTTCTTCCTGAAGGGCTTAAAACCCTGCTTCAAAGGAATTGAGTGATGCCTTTCCTTTGGCTAGAAGGAGTTGAGTCCATCATAAGAGTAGGCCAAGACATCTAAGTATTTCCTAAGTAATTCAACAAACCTTCTTTTTTCTTCAAGCGAGCAACATTTTCTAATATTGACCATCCTTGGTTCCTCCGGGGTACCAATGTTTTCTTTATCAAAATCAGCTCAGCACCGAGAAGATTGCTTTACTTTCTCTTGAAGGAATCTGTTATGTTTGTTAAAGAGGTCTTCTAAAGAGAATAGGCCTTTGGGAATTTTGTTACCTTTCAATTTGATTACTCCCTCATTATCAATCCCTTCAATTTCTTCTTTCCCTTCTGTGGGGACTGCTTCTCGGTGTGTATTTTCACCTCCTTTGAAGAAGAGATTATTGAAGATTTGCCAATGATTTGCATTATCTGGTACACTAGGCCTGAATACCATTTCAATGGTAGCTTTGTCTTTACCAAAAGAAGGATGAGGTGAAACTAGGGAAACTGACAGTTTTTTCACTATGTTCCCTTGGAATAGCTTCAATGGAAAATGCATCAAAAGATTCAATGCAGTCCCACACTTTGTTTCTGTAATTTGCCAGAATCTTGGATTCTTCACCTGATATTGTTGGTGGACCTTCTTTACTACAACCTCTGCATCAACTTAGCATCTCAGTTTCTTGATTCCCATGTCCTCTTCTGCACTCATGTCTAAGAGTAGTGCTTCATACTCTGCAGTGGTATTTGTATTATCAAATTGTAGCTTATAGGAAAATGGGTACAACTCATTGTAAGGAGAGTACAATACTACACCAGCTCCCAAGCCCACACTCAAATGACTACCATCAAATTCCATTGTCCAAATTTGATCTTCCTCTTCCTCCATGAGAAGTGGCAAGTTCTCTTTTTTTGATGTGAGGAAGTAGGTTCTTAGCCCACAATCTCTAAAGAGGATGTTTTCTTTCGGATCATCAGACTTTAGTACTGTGAACTTCATCTTTCTTACTAGTAGCACCTTCTTCATCTCGCCTTTTACTAGGATAGTTGCAGATGACCAATCCATTTTTATCTCTCCACCCAGGTCTCTGCAGAAACTCCTACTCAATATCATACCAAAGGATGTTGGGATGTTAGCTACCAGTATGGTTAGGAGCACCTTCTTTTCTAGAAAATTAGCTAGTGCTACCTGTGCATCTTCAATTCTTACTACCAATGGCACTTGTTTGGATTCCATTGAGTAGTAGGTGCCATTTACCTGGGTCAAGGTGAGGCCTAGAGCATTTTCAACTTTGGCTGGCATCACATTGTCTGAGGCTTTGGAATCTATGATACAATTATTTAGTTGGAAGCCTTTAATAAGGAGTGACAGGTCGAAAGGTTCAACCCTGGTTATTTTGGAGGCACTAAGGGCTAGCATGTTTTGGGAAAGTGGTGTGGATGGTGTGGGAAGTAAGCCTTTAGAATTAGGACTCAAGGATATAGGGTTACCACCACAAACTACATTAATGAACCTATCAAACTGGGCACGGTGTGTTTGTAGGTATTCTATTTTTGAGAGCTGGACATTGGTTTTGCTTGCATGTTCCACAAAGTCAAATGGGGTTATGGTGAGCAAGGAAGAGATTCTAGAAATGGAGGAAGATTTACATGGAAGAGGATTTTCTACTTTGGGTGTTGAGTTCTCTTTTTCAGGTGTAGTAATTAGTTTGGAAGGGGGTGAGGGTGTAGCTTTTGATTGAACCTTATATGTTTTTGTAGGAACAACATTTAAAGGAGAGTTGTTCTTAGAAACTTTTGAGCTAAGAGAATAATTAGATGACTTACTCAGCATAGTAGCATGATCCCTCACAACCAGTGAGTTTGATTTTTCTTTGGCTAACTCCATAGAAGGTGGTAACGATGATCCTCTACTGATGATTTTATTTTGTGTGACCTCTAGGGGAGAATCTTATTTATTCTTCTTATCCTTTACCGTAGCCATTAAGGATGAAGCACTTTTCCTGGATTGTGCACGAGTGAAAACAACACATGAGAAAGTAGGAGCTTCTTCATCATTCTCATCTTCATCATCAACGTACTCAATTAGGCCATTGTGCATATCAACTTCCTCAACATCAAGATAGTTTTCATAGTCTTCCATATTTTCTTCTTTAGTTTCATCAATTTATGCTTCCTCCTCTGGCTCTTTGGTGTCACAGATGGCATTGACTAGTGGTGCTTCAAGAGCAAGCTGACGAGGAGGTGGAGAAATCCTTGGCCTATCTTGAGGGTTTGGTTTCCTTAAAGCATTCCGCATTGTGATCTGAGAAAGATGCTTCTTTAAGGTGACCAAGTCATTTGCCATTTTTTGGAACATCAGATCTATGGTGTCAGAGTTTAAATTATGACCCTTTTTCTTTCCATTGGGGCCTTTCACCTTTCCAGACAAGATTAGATCATCATCGGTTTCTATTGCATGGTCTTGAGCTTCCCTCAATGTTCTTGGTTGGGTTCTTCTAAGGAAGAAACCTACTTCTGATGGCAAGGAGCTGATGAAGAATCTCTTCAAATTATTTTCAAGAGGCACCACATCTTCAGGGATTCTTCTTATCACTCTCTTATATCTTGCTACGAAGTCCCTCATTGACTCGGAGGTTTCTTTCTTCATTTGTACCAATTGGACTAGAAGATACTGACAATCTTTTTTGCTCTTGAACTTGTGTTTTAATGCACTCCTTATATCCTCCCAACAGGTGATGGACCTCGGTGGTACCATGTAGAGCCATTCGGCAGCTTTCTCTTGAAGTGACTCCACAAAGAGTCATACTGACACATCTTCATCCTCAACACCCAACACACCACAAGCAGTGATAAATTTTGCTACATGCTCTTCAGGTAGTTGAGAACCATCCCATCTAAATTTTGGGAAGTTTTTTCTTGAGCCTCTCAGTAGCTCATGGAGTGGTTGAGAAAGAGCCAATGGACTGGTGTTTCCTCCCCATGGTACATTAGGCCTATGTGCCTCATGATCACATTCATGTTTACGATCACGATCCCTCATTCTATTTTTGTTTCTAGCTTCCAACCTTGTTAAGGCTACGGCTTCTACTGCTACTCTTTCATCTACCTCAATTTGAAGTCTCTCGATTTCTTCGATTTGGGCTCTTATTTCTTCATCGGCTCTCGCCTCTCTTTCTCTAGCTTCTTCTTCAGTCTTCACATCAGTGAAGTCTACAAAGTCCTCATTGATGTATGAAAATTCACCGTCAAAAGGATTAGCAACACTTAGGTTCCCAATGTGACCGGTTGCTTGAAAAGGAATCCTCTGGATTCCGAGTGGCTCTTATCTCCTTTGAAGTTCCTCAAAAATGGAATCATTTTGTCCTCCTTATCTCTGTTGCCAAGTGAATATTCTATCTGCCAGCTTGAAAATCTATGCTCTTCTTTGTGGTGCTGGAATTTGTCTTTGCCTCTCCAATTCTGCAGCGCATTGTTCTTTAAGGTCCATAATTCTCGTGGAAATGAAGTAGTGATTGACACTTTGTCTATTATGTCAGATAGCTTCCCTCAAATCTAAATCAACATCTTCTTGGATATGGAAGAGAAATTTGGGTATTTCAACAAGAGGGTTTCCTAGAATAGCCATGATTTGAATCCATGTGGCTCATATAGCCATTCAAAATCTAGAAATTTTTCTCTTTTTTGAATTTTGAATTTTCTGACCTTGCGGTCACATTCAAGTGCAGATGGTGCTAAATCTGCCCCACTGTGGGTGCTAAAAACTGTTGGCGAGGAGATTTTTCAGGTGGAAAAATTTGTAAATTCCTTTCCAATACTCTGAGAATCTAAGTCCCTCTACTTAACTGGTGCTTCTGTCATATATGCATGCACATGAAAAGGTGGATTTTTGTGGTGGAATTTCAGTCGGGGATCCAACATGGGCACTCCACTGACCCTACGGCAAAGCTAGTAATCTCTTGTTATGGAAGACTTTGTCTAAAATTTGGAAAGGGATTGACAAATGAGATAGGGAAACTAATGTTACGTGTAGGAAATCAGATTCCTACACACATTAGTTATAAACTTTAACACATGTATTTATGAGAAGAAAACAACCCTACAAATGGCAACAAGATGAGATAAGTTTCTAAAATCTCCTCACCAAAGAGCCTACAAACTCCTTCTTCTTGTATTGATGCTTAAACAGAAGTTGTAGAATATGTGGGAATGGAAGAAATTTGAGAATGGAGGAAATTAAAATAAAAATGGCTATTTCCTTTGCTTTCTCCAGGTACAATGCACTCTTGAGTCTACAAGATCAATCGCCAACCCTGTATAATGGTGTGAAGAAGCCATTAAATATCTTGCAAGAAATGGTTACAACTTCTTATTTGTTAGCAAGAAACGGTTTACAATATTTTCATTCATTCATGTCCATTCAGATAATTGATTTGCGAAGAAACGCCAATGGCAGAAAAAACTAGACTTTTCATAATGCAGTCGTTACACTTGTTTTGTAACTTTGAATTTGAACCGTTCATCTTGCCTTTAAAACTTTAAACCAGAGTTGTCCACGTGGGAAAAATTTATTAGAGCGGGTGTGGAGGATGCCTTTTGCATTTTTTGACTTCATAGAGATTTGGCATTTTTATATTTTTGGTCTACCCTTCCGATTTTGATATAAGCCTGACATGTGGCTTCACTTAAGTGGAGATAGAGTCACTGGTCACTTTTATAATTCTACCTTTTTCCAATGCGGGCTCAAAAACACAAATTGCTCTATTGGCCCACCTCCAATTAGATATGTCCACGTACTCATGAATAATGGGGCAAAAATTTGACAGTGAAGAAAATGCCCGTCATTCACGATGTTGTCGGCACCAAAATTCCCCTCTTTTGGAGTCAGTTTTTGAAAATATTGAGTATGTTCCTTAGAGTATTGAATCATATTAAGCCTGGTATTGTTTGTGATTTTCCAGTTCATGGAGAATAGTTTAAAATCAAGCGTAACAATGGAGTCTTTTCCCTTCTTTTTATTTTCTTCCCACACTCGGGAATGGCAGGCGTATTTTCCCCATTAATTTTTACCCCAACGTCCACACGTAATATGTGTATATCTTTGATTAGATGCAGTTTGGTCATTTGTCAAGTGATAATGGAGGCCCCCACGTGTCCAAATGGTGCAACTCTAGGGGTAGGGTCCAAGGGATAGTCCTCACATAAGTGTTAGCTCGCCATGTGTCCCAAGTTCAAAATGAAGGTAAAACAAGCTAAAATCATCTAAGTATTGAAGTTTTAGCAGACAGTTCCATGTGCCTCATTGGCGCAGCTTCAAGGGTCAAATTCAGGTGTAGTTCTCAAACTTGTGTCGGTCCTCCACGTGTCTTAGGTCCAAAAATGGATAGAGTCAATCGTTAAAATTGACTAAGTATGGGCAGATCGGCGGAGGCCTCCATGTGCCTTAACGGCGTGATTTCAGAAGTAAAACCAAAGGGCAAATGTCCAAATGAGTGTCATCTCGCCACATTTCTAGGGTCAATAGAGAGACAAAGTTTTTCTTTGAAAATTCTAAGCCCAGCAGAAGAAGCCACGTGTCAACTTGGCACAATTTGAGATGGCGCTTCCAAAGCGAAAACTCAAATCAGCGCCAGCTCTCCACATTTCTAGGGGTCAACATGAGTCAAACAAGAATAGACCCTGGATAGGATAAGTGTAAAGGAAAAGGAGGAGCTCTCCACATTTCATCCTAGCACTTCTTCAAAGGCAAAGAATGTAATAGGTGTTCATAGGCCCGCTCCAATCAATTCCTTCCACGTGGGCGGCCCAGATTCGAAGTTATAAAAGTAAATCGAGCAGCCCATGTTTTAAATGGAAAACTAATGTAACGGCCATATATTTTTGAACCTATTCTTCTTCGATTTACGTTTCTCTGTGAATCAAGAATTTGAAGGGGTAAAAATGATTAGAATAAGTTGTAATTGTTTCTTTCTTGTTTGAGGAATTTGTAATTGTCTCTTGTGAGCTATATCATGGGCTTTCAAAGCCATTATATGGGTTGGAATTTTGATTATTCTAGAACTGTAATTTTGAATTGGAAGAAATCAATACAAAGGTTTTTCCCCTCTTCTTCTACTTTCTCTTTCTTTCTAGTTTTGATCTGTGAATCATCTAATCCTTGTGTGCTTGGAAACTTTGTGTTCTAGTTTGCACAATTTCCAGAACTTTGAGTCTGCGAATTGTGTCTGTTATAAACGTGGATGGCTTTATTCTGTATCTCATTTTTTCGATACATATAAGGGTTTTCTCTGCCATCTCTTTAACTTGAAAGTATTGTCTTCTTCGGTCTACCTCCTCTCTTCAAAGTCTCCTATACTCATGTATTGATAACTTTCCAGGCTTAAAACACATTTCAGGATATCGGGATACCACCATTGAATGAAATAATGTGCATTTGTACATAGGTTTTTCCCCTGCTTTCAATAAGGGAAACTCTCCCATTAAAGAGGAAGGACTTGCTTATCCCCTGAATGTGGTTTCATCCTAAGTGCAAATCTGAAACCCAACAGTTTTTTGCAACTCCGCTGGGGAATTTGTTCAACAAATTTCCTTTCTAAAAAGAACAACTAATTTGATCATTTCTTTGATTTGGCGACTCTAAGACATACTTGTGGTAGAAGGGCTCTTGGAATTAAAGATCCCCAATTTCAACTTCCTCTAACAAGAAGAAATAAAAGAGCTCATTCCACAAGCACACCTCCTGTTGAAGACATAGCTTCTGGTAATAGCATTCCTCAAGCACAACTTATCCCTAATCTTTGTGCCCTAATTCTTGTTGGTGTCTCAGTTCCACTTCGAGAAATCTTTCTAAGGATGGAAGCACCTCAGCCTTGGGGAAAAAGTGTTGGGCCTTTGGCTCTTCCTCAACCATTGCATGAGTTACCTAGGGGTAACAGGAAGAATTTTCCCAAATTTAGAGGTGATGGAAAAGTACACCCTAATGAACACATTGCAGCCTTCGTTGTTGCATGTGGGGTCCTGGGAGTTGAACATGAAGATGACTTTGTTATGCTGTTGGTGGAGACCTTGCAAGAAAATGCGAAAAATTGGTTTTACCATCTTCCTGTTGGGACCATCACTGATTTGGATACCATGACAACTCATTTTGAGTAGCGTTTCAAACCTGCTAAAGATGTGCATGGTTTGCTAGCTCATATTTCTCAAACCAAGGAGTCACATGAGCCTATGAGATAATTTGTGTCCAAGTTCAACAAGTTGATTAACAAGATTCCATTACATACTAGACTTGTTGATCAGATTCATAAGTGTTTCTTTTTGAATGCTCAATTTCCGGAAGTAATCTATTCCCTGAGGACAGCAAATTTTGCAACTTTGGATGTTGATCAAAGATTGCTTGTCAATGTGGAAGATGATTTGATCATGTCTGGCAAGCTGAAAAGGGAGTCTTTGAAATCCAAAGCATCCTCTTCTTCTCCTTCTCCTGCAAAAGCTTGCTAATGACCTTATTGCCTTCAAGAAACAATTGGCTCAGCATGCTCCATATCAAGATGTTCCAAGGAAGAATTTTTCACCCTAGGAACCGCCTACCTTCTCCTCAGACTAAATTGGCCATTGAAGTTCCACCCCTCAAGGTGCCTCTCAATGCTACTTGTGAGGTTCTTGAGCCTAATGACAAGGAAGAAAATGGACTCTATGATGAGCAAGAAGAGGAAGCTAATGAAGATATGGAGGAGCCTGGTGATTCTTGGGTTCATTTCCTCACCACTAAAGGTGTAGATGATGAAGATGACTTTGATGATGTAGTGGCCGACATGAACAGTGAATCATATGTTGTTATGACCCGGGAGCAGACCAATAAAAAGGAAAAAGTGGTGTAACCTACTAAAAGATCCAAAGAGTACCCCATTACCATCCCGGTGGTTGCAAAAAGAGGAGCTCCTATTCCTACTACTTCCACTCACAAGGTAAGCTCTGATATTCGTTCTTCCTCTACTTATTCTTGTCCAACAAATGATAAAGCTGAAAGATCAAAATCTCCTCCTACTCCTAGTAGTGATTCCCCATCCACATATGGATCTTTTGATATGATAGACCATCTTAAGAAGACCAAGATTCAGATTTCTAAGGAAAAATTTTATCAAACCCATCCTAAAGCCTTTGCCAAAATGGTTAAATTTGTAAATTCTAAATCTAGAACCCCAAACCATTCTTCTAAAGGCATTTTACCCACTCCCTCTTCCTCACCTCAATCAAGCCTTGTGGCTATTGTCACTTCCCCTAGTGAGAAAATTTAACCATTTTATGTGACCCTTCTCATAGTTGGCCATCAACTCAGTAATTTTGTCATAGATTCAGGGGAATCAGACAATGTAATGCCTAAAAAAGTGGCCCATGCTTTGGGTCTAACCCTAACCCAAACTTATGGCTCTTGTTATTCCATGGAGAGTAAGAAAGTACCTTTGGTTGGAAGAATTAAAGATGCACAAGTAGTTTTTGTTGCTTTCCCAGAGAAAAGGGTCTTAGCCACCATTTTGGTAGTTGATATTCCTCCTTCATATGGGTTGTTGCTGAGTAGAAATTTCTACAACAAGGTAGGGGGAAATACAAATGGTCTTGAAAACATGCCATTTATCCTTGTCATTGGGAAGATGAAGAAGCTATTTTCCTGAGAAACATTTTCATAGTATATCTCATGCAAGTTATGCAGTCATGGTTCTAAAGCTTTCCCTCATTGGAATTCAGATATAGTGCATGGGACAACGACATGATCATCCCCCTCCAGTAGGCAAGTCACTCCAAGGGAGTGTTGCCTTGACCCTAATAGAGATATGAAACTTTGGAGTCATGATGGGAGTCCACATATGCCCCAGCTCATATCTGGATGCATAGTGTAGTTGGCATTTCTACTAAGGGTATGGTTCATCCTTTCACAGAACAGTAATATTAGCTTGAAAATACCAGATAGTTTCACCTAATGAGTATGAGGCCCTCATTCTTGGGTTGAGCATGGCGAAGTAAATGGGAGTGAAGAACCTTCTTTCTTATGGAGATGCAGAGCTAATTTTAAAACAAGTTAGAGACCTTTATTAGGTAAAGAACAGAAGGTTGAAACACTGTAGGAATCTGGTCTGGGATTACATCGAATTCCCTAATGATTTTTCCATCGAATTTGTGCCAAAGGAAAGGAACACTAGGGCTGAATCTCTATCTATTTCAGGGTCCTTGTTAATTCCTCATCCTGATTTTCCTCAAGAAAAATTCACCATTGAGATTATCCATAGACCTAGTGTGCCTGACAATGCAAATAATTGGCAAGTTTTTAATGATGACCATCATTTTATTTCTTTCTTGGATCTCAGAGATAACTTTGATCAGTTGTACTTTGAAGCAAGTGACAATCTTCCTAGAGAGTGTGTGTCATCGAATGAAGAGGGTGTCAAAGAAGAGATGGATCAAGATGGAGGCATCAAACTAAAAGGAAACAAAATTCCTAAAGGGCTAGTGATTTTAGAGGATATTTTTAATAAACATGATAGATATATGAAGTCTAAAGTTTTCCAAGTAGCCCGAAAATATGCTGAGACTGAGAAAGTGAATATTGGGTGTCTTGGTGATCCTAAAATGGTCAATATTGGAAAATGTTGCACTCAGGAAGAAAAAAAGAAGGTGGTGAATTTGTTGAAGATGTATGTTGATGTTTTGGCTTACTCTTATAATGATCTTAAGGCTTTTCAGCCTAAATAAATGCAACATTTCATTGCTCTTAAGTCTGGGATCAAACCTTTCAAACAGAAGAAAAGGCAATATAATCCAAAGATAGCTGATACAATTTTTTAAGAAAGCTTCTGAAGGCTAGGATCATCTTCCCTATCCACCATTCAACATAGATTGCTAATATAGTGCCTATCAGGAAGAAGAATGGTGAGATCGAGATCTGTGTGGACTTCAAAAATCTAAATCAAGGTTCTTTGAAGGACAACTACCCTCTCCCCATGATGGACCAAGTTTTACAAGTTGTTACAGGCTCAGAGATGCTATCTATGTTGGATGGATTCTTGGGGTAAAATCAAGTACAGTTGAATACTACTGATCAACACAAGACTGTCTTTACTACTCCTTGGGGCACCTTTGCATACAAAAGGATGTCATTTGGTCTCATCAATGTTGGTGCTACTTTCTAGAGGGCCGTGGACTTGGCTTTTTGCAGTTTGAAATGGAAATGCATTGTTCTGTATTTGGATGACTTTACATTAGTTTCTAAAGTAATAAAATATCACATCCAACATCTTGAAATAGTATTGCAGAAGTGTAGAGAGCATGGGATTTCTTTAAATCCTAAGAAGTCTGTGTTTTGTGTCACATAAGGAAAGTTGTTGTGACACATTGTTTAAAAGGAAGGGATTAAGATTGATCCAGAAATAGTTCACACCATCCAATAAATTCCTCTTCCATCAAGTAAGAAAGGTGTCTATTCTTTCTTTGGTAAGATCAATTTCCTGAGGAGATTCATCCTCGATTTTATAGAACTTACTATGATGCTCACATGATGCAAGGGAAGAAAAAAATTTGTTGGTCCTCTAAAGGGAAGAAATCATTTGAAGACATTAAACAGGCTCTGATACCAATTGTTGGAAATAAGGTGTCTCAACCTTGTTTGGTTTATTCAGTCAATATTTTCATACAGCCATTTCACATTGTCAGTGCTCTAAGAATAGAAATAGGAGTTGTCAAAAGATTCTCATATGATAGTATATCATGGAAGGACTATTTTTAGAGATATTATGACAAATTCTATGACATCTATAAGGGTCAAAAATAGGGGAGAATATTGTGGACGTGAGAGCCTAATTTTAGACCGAAATCTTTCTCTTTAATGTTATCCACCTCATGAGAGGTTTGGCACATGGTTTTGTAAACCATAGATGGTTTCTTGTATAACCGAAGGTCTATAAATTTAAGGCTTGGAGAAGCAATTGATGTGGTGAGCTTTGCAAGTACTGTAAAGTTGGAATCCTCCTAGAATTTTTTCTGGTGATACTCCTATAAGAAACTTGCTCTACAAGTGTATGTAATCTTGTTATTAGATTTGAAATACATTGAGTGGGCTTTTAGAGTGTGGGGTTTTTTATCTGAAAGGATTTTCCCCACATATATCTAGTGTTTGTGTTCTTGTTATGAATATGCTGCTGATATTTATATAACTGTTTTACTATGTTGAAAGTTTTGCATAATATCTCTCCTCAAGATTAGCATAGGAAGTTGTTCCGTTACTATTAATTTCCTATCAAGTGGTATCAGTCTAATCACCTTTGGTTTTAGCTGTGGGTTGTTGGGTTTTTTGTGCTAATCCGGGTTTGAGTGGGAGCTTGTGTAGAGAATACTTTGTTATCTGGTTGCACATCTGGGAGGATTGACGTAGAGAAGTTTTTTGGCACAAACTTTGAAATGTGGAAGTTGAAGATGGAAGATCTGTTGGTTGATCGAGATCTATGGGATGCGGTGGATGAGAAGGTCCATAGGCCTACGGATCTAGTTTTGGCTACAAAATATGATGTAATTGATAGAAAAGCTAAAGGTCTTATTATACTATGTCTTGCAGGTTTGATCCTGATAAATGTCCATGAAGAATCCACTTCAAAGAAGCTTTGGAAAAACTGGGTGAGATATACCAAGCTAAGTCTCTAGTAAATAAGATTTTCTTGAGGAAGAAGTTGTATTCCTTGATAACGGAAGAAGGTGGATAAATATTTGAGCATTTGGAAACATTCAATATGTTGGTGACTCAGTTGAGCTCGGTTGGAGTTAAGATGGACGAAGAAGAAAGGTGCCAAAATATGTTGGTTTTGTTGCCAAACTCATGGGATAGCCTAGTCATGGCCATTGGGAGCACTTCAGTCACTCTAAAGATGGAGGATGTTCTCTACTCTCTGAAGAGATGAGAAGGAAGGTCTCTCTGAATGCCAAAGAGGCTTTGAGTGTTTGAGGAAGAAAAAAAGAACGAGGAAAAGATGAGAAGAAACATGGCCATTCCAAGAATAAGGGGAGATCAAAATCCCCTGGTAAGTCCAAAGAGATATGCTGGAACTGTGGCAAATCTGGACACTTTCGAAGGGAATGCAAAGAAGAAAAGAAAAAGAAAAAGAAGAAGCATGATTCTGATTCTGAGTCCGAAAAGGAAGATGGAGATGTCTTTATTGCATCTTTTGCCACTCATGCAGGTGATAATGCATGATTGATAGACTCAGGTGCATCTTTCCACATGACCCCTAACAAAAACTGGTTTAGTAATTATGAAAACTATGATGGTGGTAAGGTGTATTTGGGTGATAATTATTTCCTTGAAATTATTGGTCGTGGTAGTATTCAGGTGAAATTTTCTGATGGTAGAATTAGAATTTTTGATGGTGTCTTGCATATCCCAAGACTAGCAAGAAATTTATTATCTGTTAGCAAGCTAATAGATGCGGGTGTGCATGTACAGTTTTCTGAAGCAGGTGTGAAAATGGTGAGAGGTGTTATGGTGATAGCAAGAGGAAGTAGATTGGGTACATTGTACCAACTTGATGTATGCACGGTTGAGTGCAATAGTACTTCGGATAAAACTAAGCCAATAACTATTTCTCTTAAAAAGGAGAGGGTTTCCTCCTCTACGGATGGTCGTGGCTTCTGGGTACCCAAGGGTGCTTTGTCTACCGAATCAAAATTACCTATAGAGAAGACCATGTTATGGCACCAAAGGCTTGGCCACATTAGAGAGAAGGGTTTAAAAGCCCTAAAAAATAAGAACCACATTGAGGGGTTCAATGATTGCAATCTAGAGTTTGATTTCTGTGAGCATTGTATTTATGGCAAACAGAACCACGTTTAGTTTTACTCGTCTACTCATAAGTCTTCATGTATCTTGGATCTAATCCATTCGGATGTATTTGGTCCTGTTAAGGTTCCTTCTATTGCTAAATCAGTTTATTATGTTACTTTAATTAATGATTTTAGTAGGAGACCATGGGTATATTTTTTAAAGAGTAAATCTTAAGTTTTTAGTCGTTTCAAGGAATTTAAGGTTATGGTTGAAACTCAAACTGGGAAGAAAATTAAGTGTTTGAGATCTGATAATGGTGGTGAGTACTGTTCTGTAGACTTTGACAAATTTTGTACATATTGCGGGATTAAAAGACAAAAGACAACTTCGTATTCTCCAGAGCAGAATGGAGTTGTAGAAAGAATGAATATAATGTTGATGGAGAAGGCTAGGAGCATGTTGATTGGAGCTGGTATAGAAAAGAGGTTTTGGGCTGAAGCTGTTACCACTGCTTGCTATTTGATAAATATATCTCCTACATCAGCGCTTGTTGATAAAACACCAATGGAGGTGTGGTCAGGGAAAAATCCTTCAATTAGACATCTGAGAGTTTTTGGCTGTGAGGCATATGCACATGTTCCTAAGGAGAAGAGAACAAAGTTGGATTTTAAGGCTGTCAAATGTATCTTCATTGGATATAGCTATGGTGTGAAAGGATACAAGCTTTGGGATCCTGTTGTACAAAAGGTAATATACTCTAGAAGTGTTATTTTTAGAAAGATTAAATCTTTCCCTGTTAATTTTCGGCCATAACAATATAAAGAAAATGAACAAAAAAAGGATGTGGTTCAACTTCCTTCTACACCTGAGAAAGTTGAATCGAGACCCCAAAATAAACAAGAAGTTGAGGAGAGCTCACCAAGCTCTGAATCTTCAGAAGAGGAAGAAGAAGAGGAAGAAGTGGAAGAATCTCCACCTCATCTTGTTTGAAAGTATACAAGGCAAAGGCAACCACCTGAAAGGTATGGGTATTATCTTGATGATTGGAAGTGTATATTTGCTTTGAGTACTAACAGTGATGAACCGAGATCTGTACAAGAGGCTTTGGGTATGAATGATGCAAAGTCCTGGAAAATAGCCATGGATGAAGAGATGGCAGCCCTTAAAAAGAATGATACATGGAACCTTGTACCATTTCCTAAATGTCGGAAACCTGTTGGATATAAATGGGTTTTTAAGAAAAATATTGGTTCAGATGGAAATGTTGAAAAGTATAAGGCACAGTTGGTTGTGAAGGGTTACTTTCAAGTTGAGGGTATTGATTATGGTGAGATATTCTCTCCTGTTGCTAAAATGACATTCATTCAGTTTTTATTATCTATTGCAGTAGCTTATGACCTAGAGGTTGAACAAATGGATGTGAAAATAGCTTTCCTTCATGGTGATTTGGAGGAAGAAATCTATATGACATAGCCAGAGCACTACGTGGTGAAAGGTAAAAGCAAGATGGTTTGTAAGTTAAAAAAATCCCTATATGGCCTTAAACAAAGTTCTAGGATGTGGTACCAAAAGTTTGATTCATATGTGTTGAGTTTGGGGTTTGTGCGGTCTAAATCTTATCACTGTGTATATTTTAAATCTGATGGTGATTGTTTCCTGGTAATTACTTTATATGTTGATGACATGTTGTTTATTGGGAAAGGAAAATTTTTGACTGCAGAATTGAAATCTCAGCTCTCTGCAAAATTTGAAATGAAAGATCTTGGTGCAGCAAAACACATACTTGGGATGGAGATTAGAAGAGATCGTGAGAATAGAAAGTTATGGCTTAGCCAGAGTAAGTATGTTTGTTCTGTTTTGCAAAGGTTCAACATGCAGGATTGTAAACCACTTTGTGTTCCTGTTACTTTGGGAACGAAGCTCTCCATTTCACAATGTCCTTCATCCCCATCGGAAATGGAAGAAATGAGCAGAGTGCCTTACTAGAGTGCAGTTGGAAGCTTAATGTATGCTATGGTCTGTACAAGACCAGACATTGCCCAAGCAGTGGGAGTTCTTTCTTGTTTTATGTCTAATCCTGGAAGAGTACATTAAGATGCAATTAAAAGGGTCTTCAGATATTTGCGGGGTACATCAGAGTACTCTATGTTTTCATGGAAGAGGAGATCAACATTCCCTACTATTCATGGTTTTGTGGATTCAGATTGGGCTGGTGATGTCAATAGCAAGAGATCCACCAGTGCATATGTGTTTACTCTTAATGGTGGTGCAATTAGTTGGATGAGAAAGTGACAGGTTGTGGTTGCTTTTTCCACTACTGAGGCAGAGTACATGGCAACTACTCATTCCTGTAAAGAAGCCATTTGGCTAAAGCATTTGTGTTCAGATATTGGATTGAAACAAGGTGCAGTTACAATGTATTGTGACAGTCAGAGCACAAGCTACCTTGTGAAGAACCTGACTTTTCATGCTAGGACCAAACATATTTATGTTCAATATCACTTCGTGAGAGATATGGTCGAGGATGGCATGGTGAAGCTGGAAAAGGTAGAGACAGTTGTGAATGTTGCAGATGTAATGTGCATTAACTAAGCCCGTGAGCACAGTGAAATTTAGGAGGTCTATGGGCCTCTCAGCCCCTAGCAGTTGATCCATGATGGTATCTTTCCCTTGATTCTTACAAGGTATTCGACAAGTGGGAGATTGTTGGAAACAAGGTGTCTCAACCTTGTTTGGTTTATTCATTCAATATTTTCTTGCAGTCGTTTCACATTTTCAGTGCTCTAAAAATAGAAATAGGAGTTGTCAAAAGATTCTCATTTGATAGTATATCATGGAAGGACTATTTTTAGAGATATTATGACAGATTTTATGAAATCTATAAGGATCAAAAATAGGGGAGGATATTGTGAATGTGAGAGCCTAATTTTAGACTGAAATTGTTCTCTTTAATGCTATCCACCTCATGAGAGGTTTGGCACATGGTTTTGTAAACCATAGATGGTTTCTTGTATAACCGAAGGTCTATAAATTTAAAGCTTGGAGAAGCAATTGATGTGGTGAGCTTTGCAAGTGTTGTAAAGTTGGAATCCTCCTAGAATTGTTTCTGGTGATACTCATGTAAGAAACTTGCTCTGCAAGTGTATGTAATCTTGTTATTAGATTTGAAATACATTGAGTGGGCTTTTGGAGTGTGGAGTTTTTTATCCGAAAGGATTTTCTCCACGTATATCTAGTGTTTGTATTCTTGTTATGAATATGTTGCTGATATTTCTGTAACTATTCTACTATGTTGAAAGTTTTGCATAATATCTCTCCTCAAGATTAGCGTAGGGAGTTGTTTCGTTACTCTTAATTTCCTATCAGATGCAAGGGAAGCAAAAATTTTGTTGGTCCTCTAAAGGGAAGAAATCATTTGAAGACATTAAATAGCCTATTGTAAAGACTCCAACCTTGGCGTGCCCAGACTTTAACAAATATTTCATTATCTATTGTTATGCCACTGAAAATACCTTAGTTGTTGTGTTGGCCCAAAAGAATGCTAAATATCATGATCTCCCAATTGCATTTATGAGTTATGTCTTGAAAACTCATGATCTGAAGTACACCATGATGAAGAAACATGATTTTGTAGTTTTCAAACCTATCAAGAGCTTAGGTTTTACGTTCTTAATTCTCATTTTGTGGTGTTGGTGCCTGATACAACAATCAAATCCATTCTTACTCAGCAAGAATTTGGAACAAAGAGAGGTAATTGGGTTGCAAAGATGCAAGAGTATGATCTTGATATCAGGCCAACAAAGCTAGTTTGGGGTAAGGTCCTGTGTGAACTCATTGCTGAGGGAGATGCCAAGGAGTTATCTAAAGATGAGGTCGATGCCCCTGTTGTTTTGTTCCTCAGCTCGACAGATGTATGGTATGCTGACATTGCTCACTTTTTGACCTGTGGAGAATGTCCACCTCACTTGAGTGCCAAAGAGAAGAGAGCCATCAAATAGATGTCTTCACAATATGTGCTATGGGAAAATTCTTTGTTCAAACGAGGCATAGATGGAAGGTTTTTGAAGTGTGTAGACAAGTAACAACAAAAGAAGTTGTTCTCTACTTTTCATGACCAAACTTGTGGAGCTCATTTCTCCTCTACTGTACAGCTTATAAAATACTTCATGTTGGTTATTATTGGCCCACTCTGTTCAGAGATGCATCAAAATGGGTTGGTAAATGTGAAGTGTGCCAAACGTTTGTTGGAAGACCTAAGTTAGGTGCTTTGCCTCTCAAGCCTGTAGTGATTGAAGAGCCATTTCAACAATGGGGTTTAGACTTCATTGGAGCACTCAATCAATCTTTCAGTACTAGACATACTCATGTGTTGACTGCCACAAATTACTTCACCAAGTGGGTGGAATCCATCCCAGTCAAAAGCACTACCTCTAAGGTAGTTTGTAACTTCATTAAGGAGAACATATTGATCAGGTTTGGGATCCCAAACAAGATTGTGACGGACAATGCTTCTAAATTTTCTTTTGCTGAGATGATGGAATTCTGCTATAGATATGGGATCTCCCTTGCTCACTCTTCAGATTACTACGCCCAAGGGAATAGACAGGAAGAATAGACAAACAAGAATCTGGTAATTATAGTTAGAAATCTTGTAAATGATTCTCAGAGAAATTGGCATAAGAAGCTATATGATGCACTTTGGGCTAACAAAATTACACCCAAGAGAGTAATTGGAATGTCCCCTTTCCAAGTGGTGTATGGTGTAGAAGCTCAACTGTAAGTTATGGTGGAATTGTCAGCCTTGCATCTGATGAAAACCATTAAAGACTCAAGTTTCAGTAGCTCTTTGGATAAGAGAATTTTGTACCTTCAGAAGCTCGATGAAGACAGATTGCAGGTGGTGGACAAGATAGAAACTCATCAGTTGAAATTGAACGATTTGTTTGATAAGAAATCCAAACCCAGATTTTTCCAAATGGGAGACATTGTGTTGCTTTGAGATAAAAATACATGAGCCATGAGGAAGCCATGGTAAGTTTGATTCTCTTTGCATTGGTCCTTTTAGAATCAAACATTGCTGGAGAGAAATCTTTTTATTTGGATTACATGGATGGTTCTCCTCTCCCACTTCCTTATAGTGGGTAGTATCTTAAGTTGTTCAAGTCCTAGGTGACTAGGAAGTCTTTTTGTATATTTTGTATAGTGTTTTGGCTTCGGCCGTTCTTTCGTGTTTTATTTTGGGTCTTTCCCAATTTTGGCTTGTTTTCTTTCCTTTTCCTTGCTATGTGCATTACCTTGTATTGGTTTTTCTTTCAAATCCTTTTCCTAATGGATAAGGCACTGGTCCTCTTTCCCCAAAGTTATATGTAGTTCTTGATCTTGCCTTGTGTCTTTGTTCCAAGCCAACTCCTCCCTAGAAAGAGCCAACTGTTGTTGGCCCCAAAATTCCCCTCTTTTGGAGTCACTTTTCAAAAAAAATGAGTCTGTTCCTTGGAGTATTGAATCGTGTTGAACCTGGTATTGTTTGTAATTTTCCAATTTGTAGAGAACAGTTTCAAATCAGGCATAACATTAGATTATTTTCCCTTATTTTTATTTTCTTCCCACAGTCGGGAATGGCAGGTGTATTTTCCCTGTTAATTTTTGCTCCAAAGTCCACGGGTAATATGTGTATATCTTTGATTAGATGCAGTTTGGTCATTTTTCAAGCGAAAGTGGAGGCCCCCATGTGTCCAAACGAAACAACTCCAGAGGCAGGGTCCAAGGGACAGTCCTCAAATAATCGCTTGCTCGTCGCGTGTCCTGGGTTCAAAATGAAGGTAAAACAAGCTAAAATCGGCTAAGTATTGAAGTTTTAGGGGACCGTGCCATGTGCCTCATAGGCGCAGCTTCAAGGGTCAAAGTCGGGGGTGGTTCTCAAACTTGTGTCGGTCCTCCACATGTCCTACGTCCAAAAAGGGAAAGATTCGATCGTTAAAATTGACTAAGTATGGGCGGGTCGGCAGAGGCCTCCACATGCCTCAACGACGCAATTTCAGAAGTAAAACCAAACGGTCAATTTATAAATGAGCGCCATCTTGCCATGTGTCCAGGTTCAATAGAGAGACAAAGTTAGTCGTTGAAAAGTCTAGTCATGGTGGAAGGAGCCATGCATCAGCTTGGCACATTTTCATAAGGTGCTTCCAAAGCGGAAACTCAAATTAGCTCCAACTCTCCATGTGTCTAGGGTTCAACATGAGTCAAATAGGAACAGACCCCAAACATGCTAAGTATAAAGGGACCGGCAAAGGTCTCCACATGTCAGCCTAGCACTGCTTCAAAGGAAAATAATGTAATAGGTGTTCGCAAGCCCGCTCCAACCAATTCTTTCCACGTGGGTGGCCCAGATTTGAAGTTGTAAAAGTAAATCGAATGGCCCATGTTTTAACTGGAAAACTAATGTAACGGCCATATATTTTTGAGCATGTTCTTCTGTCATTAACATTTCTCTGTAAATCAAGAATTTGAAGGAGCGCGAACGATTAGAATAAGTTGTAACTGTTTCTTGTTTATTTTAGGAATATGTAATCGTCTCTTACGAGTTATATCATGGGCTTTTAAAGCCATTGTACGGGCTAGAATTTTGATTATTTTGGAACTGTAATTTCAAATTGGAAGAAATCAATACAAATTTTTTTCCTCTTTTCTTTTGCTCTATTTATTTCTAGTACTGATCTGTGAATCATCTAATCCTTGCATGCTTAGAATCTGTGTTCTAGTTTAAACAATTTCCAGAACTTTGAGTCTGTGAATTGTGTATGTTATAAACGTGGATGGTTCTATTCTATATCTCATTTTCTCAATACATATAAGGGTTTTCTCTGCCATCTCTTTTCCCTCAAATTATTGTCTTCTTTCGTATCCCTCCTCTCTTCAAAGTCTTTTATCCTCACGTATTGATAACATTCCAGGCTTAAAACACATTTCAGGATATCAGGATACCACCATTGAATGAAAGATTGTGCATTTGTACATAGGTTTTGCCCCTGATTTCAATAAGGGAACCTCTTCCATTAAAGAGGAGGGACTTTCTTGTCCCTTGACTATGGTTTCATCGTAAGTTCAAATCTGAAACCCAACACATGACTGTGGAAAAATGTAGAGAAGAAGAAAACTCCACCATTTCGCACCCAATTTTCAAATTTCTTTTGTAAACCAAGGGATTTAAAACAATACAAGGTTCAACAATCCATGGCCATAAAAAGATTGAAAATTTTATTCAAATGAGGACAACAATAAATTTTTCACGCGTCCAGACATGAAAACGGAAAATTTATCAAAACGTGCAGACTGGAGAGTTTAAACAACTTCAACTCATGAATTTCTCTATCTTTTCGGACTTCCAACTTTAATTGAACACCTCTGGAGGGCGTGAGCTCAAAAATTTTGAACTTGACTTAAAAAGAAGAGGGGGGATTTTGAGGGTGACAACAGGATCTGAGCCTCACACTACACGCCTACCCCAATGTGATTATATTACAAAATGTATCAGTCATATGCTTGCCGCCACATTTTACATTGTGTTTGTTGAGAGACTTCACTGCTAAGATTAGAGGCTATCTATCTGCTGATTGGTCGCACATGATTTTTAGAACAAGGTATGGAGCTAAGGCTACAATAAGATCTGATTTCATTACAGATTACCATATTGAGTCTTATGTACCTAGCCTTATAAATGCAAATTGTTAAACCGTTGATCAAGAGGATCTCTGAAGAACTTGTGAAGCAGATACCAAGGTGGGGTGTATCCCAGATTTGACCCTCGATGAGTGGGCAAACAAGAGACATGTTATTGACCTTTATAAAGAGATGGAGGAATCAGAGTTAGGAGTCTACTATTTGCATGAGGAGGATCATCCCCTTCCTGGCATCATGAAGCTAGACCACAAAGATGATAATGAGGTATGGAAGTTGTTCTTTGATGGCTCAAGAAGTAGACAAGGAGTCAGAGGAGGATTTATGCTTGTTTCCCCCCAAGGTATGAAATACTACTCAGCTTTCCATTTCCAATTTGCTCGTTCAAACAACACAGCACAGTATGAAGCCTTGGTCCATGGACTGCATTGGGAAAGGAAGAGATGAATAAAGAACTTGCAAATTAGCGACAATGAGCTAGTTGCGAATCAATTCCAAGGATAAAATGCTACCAAGAACGATATGCTAAATAGCTACAAGAACTGGGTATGGGACCTCATCGAGGATTTAGAAGCATTTGGCATCAATTCCATCCCAAGGAAGAAGAATGAAGCAGCAGACAGAGTGATAGCAATTGGGGTAGCCTTTGACGTTGTGGAGAGTATTAAGAGTGATAAATCTCAGCCCAATATCAAGTTGTTTGTGAGGCCAACTGTCGTGGACAACAACACAAGTTGGAAAGTCTTCAAAAATGATCAACAAATTGTCAAATTTCTACAAGAATAAGTTGAGTTCTCCTCCAGGAACCAAGACATGTTAGAGCAGAAGTACGGAAATCAAGTGGTCTAGCTGAGGACCAACAAACTACCAAAGGGTCTTGTCACTTTGGAATCAACCTTCAACCAAAATGACCAATTCCGAAAGGAGAAGGCAACTATTCAGGTAAAGGGTGAAGATTCAAATCCCATTTTCATAGAAGAAGGAAAAACGTTGTAGATTGGCAAGGTAAGCACTCCACAAGAAAAATCTGAGTTTATTCAACTTTGTCGAGAATTCCCGGATGTCTTTTTTTGGACATACAAATATTTAAAAGGTTTCAACCCAAAGCTGGCACAACACACTATCGAGCTAGATCCAGGATCTGATCCTTTCAGACATAAGCAAAGGCCAGTAAATCCTCACATCGAGCCTCTCATGAGAAAAGAATTGAACAAGCTAATTAAGGCCAGCATCATCTTCCCTATCAAGCATTCGAGCTGGGTTACAAACTTGGTGACTGTGAGGAAAATAAATGGATAAATCAAGCTATGTGTGGACTTTCATGATTTGAACAAAGCATCACTCAAGGATCACTATCCACTTCCATCAATGGAACAGATCCTATAGGTTATAGCTAGCTCTGACACGTTTTCATTTCTAGATGGATACTCAAGCTATAACCAGATAATGGTGAATGAGGAAGATCAATTCAAGACAACCTTCACCACCAAATGGGGCACATATGCTTATAAGAAGATGTCATTTGGACTATCAAATGTCGGAGCAACATTTCAGTGAGCTATTGACATGGCATTCAAAGGCTTAATCAATAATATTATCCTGGTGTATCTAGATGATATCACCGTTTTCTCAAAAAACGTTGCAGACCATCTCTTCCACCTCAGGGAGGCACTTCAGAGGTGTAGAAGTTTCAGGGTGTATTTAAATCCAAAGAAGTGTGTATTCTTAGCACATGAGGGGAAATTTTTGGGCCACATTGTCTCAAGATAAGGGTTAACAATTGATCCTGAAAGGGTTGAAGCCATCCGGACACTTCCATTGCCACAACACAAAAATTCTCTCCAAAGCTTCTTAGGAAGGATAAACTTTGTTTGTAGGTTTATGCCTGATTTTTCCACTCTTGTGAAGCCTTTAACAATGATGTTAAAGAAGAGTCTTGCATTTAAATGGACAACAGAAGGAAAAGAGAGTTTTGAGGCCATCAAGCTCGCAATATCACAGGCCATAACTCTTATTAACCTAGAATTTTCAAAAGACTTCATGTTGTATGCTTTTGGAGGGTCAGACACCATCTCAGCCATCTCGGTCTAGCCCAACAAGGAAGGTTCCACCCTTGTAAATATTAACATAGGATTTTAATTTCCCCTAAGTGCGTATATACATTGTTTTGTTATTGTGTAGGTTTTGTTTCCCTATGTGTTGTGGCACAATTTTTTATTGCTCTAAGTTTGCGTTCTTATATAGTTCAATGTGCCTCCAGGTGAATATGCCAGGCCCCTCAACATTTTGCACCAGGGAAACCCATAGTTTTCGTAACGGTTGCTCATTTTCTAATAAAACAAATACATAGCAACTAAAATTGGATCTCAAAGTGTTCATTTCCAGAAGAACAGGATCAACGTCGAGTCAACACCCATGACACTGTGCCCAATGGATACAACAAGGTAACTAGTCTATTTATTTAGTAGGCAGACGTCCATATGAGTCACCAAATTGTTATCTCAATTTTTCCCCCAACAAAACTGATCAAACACGACCTTGTGCAGTAAGAAATTTAAGAAACGGTTTCGTCGAACGAGCCCATTTTTAAATCCAACAAATAGATTGCAGACGGGCTCCAAAATGGAGGAGCAGGGTTGGGGAAGGAAGCAAACAGTGTCAAAGAAAATCAGAGGCTCAAAGGAGAGAAATGGAGAAAACTCGAAGTCTTTGGGCTCTACGAATGATTCAGAATGAGCCCAAAATTGGCTAAGTATGGAGGAATCAGCAGAAGCCTCCACGTGCCTCATTGACGCATCTCCAAAGATTAAATTCAAAAAGTAGACTCAAATGAGCGCAGATCTTCCATGTGTCCCAGGACCGAAAAAGGATAGAGTCGACTGTTGAAAATTCCAAACAAGTGGAGAGAACCACGTGTTAGCTCGGCTCAATTTCAAGATGGGAGCCCAAGGCAGAGACTCAAACTTGCACCATCCCTCCTAGTGGCCAAGGGTCAATAGAGGTCAAATAGAAAGCAGGTTGAAATATGTTAAGTATGAAAGTATCAGAGGAAGGCACCACATGGCTTAATGGCACACATTCAAAGGCATGGCCCAAAGCAGAGACTCAAAGGAGTGCAAGGCTTCCACATGTTAGCCCGGCGCATCTCAAAAGATAAATCTAAAAGCGGGTCCTTAGACAAGCGCCAAGCCTCCACGTGTCCCAGGTTAGATATACGGCCCCGCCAAGCAAAAGGACTTAGTCAAAAACATAAAGGAACAAATCAAAGCCGCGGAAGAAGCCACCTGTCATCCTTATGCAACTTCAAAAGAAAAATCCATAAGCATTCCCCAAATGCATGCCAACCCTTCATGTGGCCATATTCCAAGTCAAAGTAGGGAGGTGGGTCTCTGGGAGTAATTTTAACTGTTTGGCTTCATTTCAAAGGGATATAAATTATTAAAATGATCTGTGCCTCCGCCGATGCCCAAGGAGCCACGTGTCAGGCCTAAATTACATGCGGGTCAGTGGGCCTTGGAGTGATTTCTTGCCCAAATGGAAAATGCGGACCAGCGGGCCCGAGGATGTTTTTTGACAGAAAGGTATTGTGGGGCTGCGGGGAAAATTTTGTATTTTGTATTTTTGTGGCAAAAGGGGGGGCAAAGTGAATTTTGGGCCCACAGACCCGTTCTACTAACTGGTTTCTACCATTTTTTTACGAACCCAATTCAAATATTCAAATGGGCATATCTTCTGATCTAGTGCCCAAAATCAAACAAATTTGGCACCATTAGAAAGGTCTCAACCTCGTCTACACCATGAAAATCTGAAACTTTAATTTTGAAGAAGTTAAGTGGGGAAAAAATGGAAAACATCTTTGTGCCATTAATATAAGATCCATTTTCTCCAACAACCAGATCAGATTTGTTCTCATCCGCTGATTCTTCCTCCTTAAACACGTTGAACAAGTAATTGAGGAAGATTTGATAGATTATGTGTGGATTTACAAGGGCATTGATGGTTGGTAGCTGAGTTTCAAATTATTTTTCCTACCTCTCTCCTCCTTCTTTCTATGTTGAATCTATAAAAGAAGGGGTTCGGCTCATTGTAAAGGGTTGGACATTTCTGTTTTTCATTCTCCTATCTTTCCTTGTCTATAAGAAAATTTATGGAGTTTCCAAACCTCCCATTGAAGTTGTAATGCAAGATTTTTCCTCTTGCCCTCTTTAATGCACTATATCAACTTTTGGAGCAATAATATGTTTCTATGGGTGATTATCAACCCTCTCATATGTTTATTGTTGCCTTCTAATCTCTCATTGCAGTTTGGTTATTTATGCATGGCATTTGCATTGGATTTCTATGGTCTGTGTTAGCTTGCAAAGTGAGTGTTTAACATTCCTTTGGTGCATCACCTCATTATCTTAGGTTTATTTTCCTCATATCTTCTCAACCCTGTCTCCTTGGTAATATAGAATAGGTTTTAGAATAGATCCTCTACAATTTATTTGTATGCACATGAATAGAGGAATAAGAATCGGCCTTCATCCGGAGAGCTCTCTCAATTTCAAAGTCCCAAACTTTGAGAGATGCTCCATGTTGCGCAATCACACTGAGAGTCTCAACTCATCTAGTTGTAGGCACTCATGGGTGTTGTGATTCTACACTAACACTATGAACTGGAGTGGTGGAGGAGCACTTTCTTTATGTGGGACATGGGGGTGGGATTGGGTCCTTGATGTCTACCAAGGGATCTGCATTCGGAGTTCCCCTCTATGTTCCACTTAGTCCATATGGAAAAGTTCGACCCCTACCTCAAGGTTTCCCCATGGATACTTATTGAAAGCATACAATGAACTCAATGGGAATGGAGTTTGGGTTGATGATTACAAACTACTTGTAACTCACCAATAGCCCAAGACCTTGAGTTCAAAATTCAAACAAACTAATCATATATATACACAACCTATAAACTATTATAAGGGAAAACGAGGACCTTACTATTTTCTATCTACTACTTGGGGAAAATGAGTAACTTAAGGAATGCATTTTTGCTGCATTATTCACTGCATGTGAAGAAAAAAATTGAATTCCACAACATACATTATCTTTGGGGGAAAGTAGTTGTGTCCCGCTATCTTGGTGAAACTTATATAAGGGAAACCTATTTTCAAGGGACATGATTTCTATCACACGCACACGCACAACAAAACGACATTGATTCTGAAATATAGTGTGTTGGTGCTCAAAATAGTCTTGCCCCATTTTGCCTTAGAAAATTTATCGATTTACGGCCTCTGTCACTTTCTTTTTTCCCGTGTTCTACCTGGTTAATCTTTGTTGCCATTTTTAGTTTGTTCCTGGGTCATAAATCACTTATGGGTCCATGGTTTTCTCCTTGTTTCTTTATTCCTCTGGAAAAGGTCTGTAATTTGGGTCTCATGTTCTCTGTTCATCTAAAAACTCAGGTTCTCCCATGTTTTCTCTTCTCCACGGTTGGGATTTTTTTTCCTTGTCATTTCTACCCTAAATACTTGAAGAAAAATGAATGGATGTATCTCTGAGGAACTTATTTGAGCCTTGTAACACTTCTAAGTTCTTTGTCCTTGGAGAAATTTTCATTTTCGGGCTTGAATGATCATTTTTTTTTATTTTACAGTTTGACGATTGTTTCTCCTGGTCAAGTTTACATCCTTGCATCGACAGGGGACGTGGCACCTTTTGGTTGGACACAGCTCAGATGGGTACTTCAAAATTTCTATGAAAGGCCTCAACTCAAAATTTGTCCACGTGGAGGAACGATGCTCATTTGAGGATCTACTTTTTGGTTTGGCCTTGGAGTAGCGCCGGGAGGACATGTGGAGGTTTCTGCTGCTTTTCCCAGACTTAGAAAAATTTTATGCAACTAAAATAGTGTGGCAGAAAACAGGAACATGTGTTGTGCCCATGCTCATTCCGGGTCTCTGTTTTGGGCACCATTTTGAAATTATGCCATGGAGACACGTGGAGGAACCACACATGTTTGGGGACCGGCCCTTGAGTTTCATTTTAAAGAAGCACCAGGAGGACACGTGGAGGGCTCTGCTCACTTTGAATTTTGCTTAGAATTTTCAACGGCCAAAGGAAAATACCTCGAAGCATGACACATGGCACCTTTCACTGAGCTTCAAGCATTTAGACAAAATTTACTGGGCTAGGACACATGGTGAGCCCGCACTCATTCAAGGTATCAAATTTTTGGGACCATCTCAAGGCGCGCCATGGTGACAAGCGGAGGTTTGAAAAGTCAAAGGGGCAGGGAGGTGGACCATCGTGGGCAATTTGGATTTTTTTGCCCCTTGACATGCAAATGACAAAATACATCAAACTGGCCCGTGGGCCCGATAAAGGAATGGTCAAAGCTTGCTTTGGTCAATGGTGGAGGTATGGACTCTCGGGGGAAATTTGGAAAAAAATCCTTTTGGGAGAAAAGAGTTAAAAGTAAAAGGGGAAGTGCGGTTCCGCTGGAACCACATTGGGACACGTGTTGGGCCCGTTTTTCAAGGGCAAAGCTGCGGGGAAAACTTGGAAAATTTTCCTTTTTCCAAAAAGAGGGTCAAATGGCAAAATTTATCTGTGGTTCCTTTGGGATCCATCTCAGGACACGTGTTAGGCTCATTTCCCAAAGGCAGAGGTGCTGCGTAAAATGGAAATTTTTTCCATTTTTCCAAAAGTTGTAAAAAGTTAGAGGAAGTCCCCCAAGTCTATTTTTAAGTTTGAATCTTCCACGTGGACAGCCCAAATTCAAAGTAAAGATCAACGGTAGTTGAGAGCCTGAATCTGATTTTCCCTCAATTTTACTGAACCACACCTAGAAGTGTGAGTCTTCATGATTTCTTTGTATTTCCTACATGCTAAGTAGAGAGGGGACTTAATGTTGATATATGAGTTTGGTGGGAAGATCTGGAAGACATATTTTTCCATTAAAATGGTCTGACTATCATGCTCAATCAGATTTTCCATTTTTCTTCTCCCGAGAACGCATGGAGCTAGGTTAGGGGCGGAAGTGGTTGGCGATTGAAGAAAGAGTGGTCTACCAGAGGAAGGAGTTTAATGTGGGAGATATTCGATGAGATATGCCCCCTCGAGCACCTGGAAAATTTTTGTAGATCTGATTCTTAGAATCGTGATTGTGATCATGGCAAGCACTGGTAGCACTCAAGGTCTAGGATTTTGGAGGGAAAAAGGGGTCCCTGTTGTAAATGTTATAAATGGAATGAATTTTTCATGCAAATGGTTGGAGTGTTAGGGGTTGGGAGTGATTTTTCTAATAGAAAGCTTGATAAAGCCCATCTTTTTGAGAAGATTGTATATCTCTTTTGTGTTAAATCTAATCATGTCAAGGTGGTTGCAAGTGTACAGCCATTGACAAGCTCTGAGACTATTCTAGAAACTTTCCCTTGCTGATAGATTTAATCAAATTTGAGTTATTCTGTTTTTTCTTGAGAAAAATGTGTTTGTGTGTATTTTTGAATGTATGCAAGTAGTTTTTCTTATTTCTGTTGCAATCTTGTATTAAAATATGATTCAATCACATAGGTCTCAATCCTTGTGACAGTTTAGTGGCATCTGCAATTTGATTTCTCGGAAGAACCTTCATCTTGGAGTGAAATAAACGATTTAAAATCACTTCTCTTTCATCTATTTGACAGAGATTATCTGTAAGCCTCTGGGTGTACCTTAGGCATGATTTGGCTTAGATCTTGATGCTTTTTTGGGTTCTCTAATTCGAGCCTTCATGTTAGATTCTCATAGATTGTATGAAAAATTGTTGATATGGGCCTCCATTGAAGCACATATTCTGGTTAAAGAAACATTTTGGTTGTTCTGTGGCATTCTGTTGGTCTAACCTTTCATTTTGTAAGATTTCTCAAGGATCCAGTGAACCAAGTTCATCCTTCCTCACCTCCCACCAAAATTCATTTAAAATAACCAATCCTACCTGTACTACCCCTGTTTTTCTTGTGTGTGCATAAATCCGTAGTTTCCATTGCCAAAGCATGAAGAAACAAATAAGGATTTTAAATGTCTTTAGTAGCCTGAACCTTGCCCAGAAAATATCTCCACTATCTAGAGTGACAACTCGTGAGAATTATATTTTCTTGCATTGATCATAATTTCTCCAAGGTCTCCTTAACCTCTTTATTAGGAAGGATATCTCCATCTCCTCGATAAACAACAGGCTACAAAAGGTTCCTCTTACCCTGGTTGAAAGGAACAACCTAAAATAGTGAGGACAAATTAAATCCTCTTGAGGGTGCTATCCATTTCTCCACATTTGAGTGATAGAGGGCCAGTTAGATCTCATCCCTGGCTACAAAATGACTCATCATGATCTAATTTGTCTCTAAGTTTCCTGTCAAGTCAGTGATGCTGCTCAGACTCTGAGGGAGAATCAATTTGGATACCAACATATTGTAGCACTTAGTGATGATAACATTGGGGTGACTATCGAGGTCAATCCAAATTAAGAATATGCATCTTTTATTCCATCTAATGTACATGCTCGAGTCTTATTTAGGTAACTAGGGTTTATTTTACAAGTACATATGTGACAAGATAATCCTAAATCAAATTGGATGCAACACATAGCAAGGTGAAGTCACATTATCATAAACTGAAAGAACTAAATTTGCGCCTCTCACCAGAATACTAGTTCCCAGTTCATACACTAGTGCCTCAGGTAATATTGTTCAGATCCAAGAGATTCTATCTCTCATAAACTTATTATTACTATTTATTAGAAAAAGCAAAAATAGTCCAATTGGATCTTGTTCCACCATCTTTCCAGCCCAGATCTAGTCCACATAGTCATTTATCATCTAAGTCACTCTTATCCTCTTACTGGTTACACTTTATTATCATTGTATCATGATATATTGTATGTTTAGGATATTTCTTATTTAGTCCAATACTGTGATTAAGATTTAAGATTTTATTAAATTGGTATTATAAATTACACATTAAGTGTCATTATTGTGAAAAATAGTCATCATGTGAATGGATGTAGAAAGAATCGAATTGATTTAGGTAGGAAAAATGGTAATATTCCAAAATAAAACCAGTCTTAAACAAGTCATGGTTCCATGTTCATAACATGTAATTTTTCTCAAGAGAGCATGAGTAGTATTTAGTTTTTAAACAACAGTTATATCAAACACATCATAATAAATAGAAATATGTTTGTCAATTTGGATGCTTCTATAATATTTGTAATAAAAATCAGCAACAACACAAACGTTTATGTTATATGCAATTGAGAAATTAATATTTTTACTAGAAATGGTAAAAATAAAAATTCTTGATGTTTTTTTTTTTAGTAGATCGAAACATAATTTTAGGAATTTTGGTCACCTCATACGAAAGGGGTATTGAGTTTATTTTTAAGAAAATTGAAGTTCTATTTTCTAATGAAGTCCCAATGGAAAGATTGTTGCAAGGTTCAAAATAATAATAAAAATCCTACATTTTCATTCAAAATAAAGAGCAAAATGTCTATGCAAGCAGTCTTTGTAAGAGAATCTCAAATAACTACTACGGTAGTTCAAACTGCATATACCCCTCGCCTATATAAGATATCATTATAGAAATTGTTTTTTAATCACTCTTCAAATTCACATTTACCCTTAAAATATTCCTTCTCCCAATTTCTCGTTAATGAGATTACTTTGAATGTATTTTCTTATTTGGATTCATCATATGTTGAATGTTGTGGCTATTGTACATCCTACCATATGATGCAACTTTATCTTATGTAATTCAAGAGTTCAAACAATACATTGACCCCTCATCTTATCTTAGATTGATATTAGAAATAACTTTTTCTATTTCATGTCCCAATGCAAAGGGACTTGGTCATCCCACCATCCACTAGAAAATTTATTGTTATAGCTACATATGTCAATGAATATTTGTATTATACGAAGCCCCACACATCTCCTCTAAGTGGTCCCTATGGGGGGGAATTACCTAAAGGTGGTTCATACATGAAAATAGTCATCAAGGAACATCTCAGGGCATAAATAAAGAATATGTAAATTTTCCAAAAACAGTTTCTCAAGTATTCGTTGAAGCGACATGTAGAGGGGAAAATGATTGTTTTCAATTAAAAATGCATATTTTTCAAGACAAAATGGAATTTATCATGGCACAAATACCCAAGTAGTCATTGAAGCAATATATTTAAATATTTTTAAGGTTTTGTTTAGAAATAGTCTTGGATTGGGCATCTCATGTTCAAGTACCTCAGGTTTAAATTTCATACACAAAAATAATACGATGAACACATTTCCTTCCACAGAGCAGCTAAGTAAACTTTGTGGGAGCTGTATAATGGAAATACAATATATATTCCTTTGTAGTAGGAAAATACTATAGAGATAGAGAGTGACTTGAGTTGATTCACCTAAAATTATGTGGAGAAATGCAAATACCGTCAATTGGTGGAAGTTTTTATTTTTTAACTTTCATTATGATTATACCCTGAAAAAATGGGATTCTATTCTAGAGAAAAAATAAGATGTTTTCAACATTTTTAATAGAATGCAAGGCCGTGTTAGAGAAAAAGAGTGACCATTATATCAAAGTATTCATATTCGACTATGGGGGAGAGTCTATATCAAATGAATTTTTAAACTTTTACAACTAGCAATTGCAAATGAGTTGCAAGTTACGCCGGAGAGGGATTGAATTTTTTGTATTCATTATAGTTTGGATGTGAAGGCGATCATGGACTGGATAGCATACTGAAATCTTCTTTCATCCATACGTAAACAACATTTCTAAGCTTGGAAGCCTGTAGAATGTGGATCCTTACATATAGACATGTGAATAGTTTTGCAAAATGTAACTTTTGTTCTGCGCTCAAACATCTATCGTATATCGTAGAATATATTTTACATGATATATTGAATGTGGAACCTAGATCGTGGTATTGTTTTGTGTGCATGATGGGGGAAGGAGTATTTCCATGCCTTGTACGCCGTGTGCCAATGCTGCGGTGCAAAGTCTTTTCTCCTCCTCCTTGCGTGATTTTACATTCTTGGTATATCTCATTCGTGCATAGCGTTCAAACGTAAAAGCTGGTTGGATTTGTAGGTCGTTGATGCAACGAACTCTTGACATTGCTGTGAATGTTAGTCCTTGGCGGTCAATGTTTCCGATGTCTACTGTGGCCTTGTCAAGGGTTAGGCCCTGTGATTTGTGGATGGTAAGGCCCCAAGACATTTTTAGTGGGATTTGGCGACGATTTCCACGTGTGACAGGAGGTAGGGGCAAGTGTGTTGGGTTGAGTATGTCCCATGGGGGCCCTTGGTAGTGTTTGAAGTTGACAACAACAAAGGATGGCAAGTCTAGTGGTTGTGTTTCTGGGTTGTACACGATATCTGTCACTTGCCCGAGTGCACCATTAACCAATCCTGAGCTAACCCATAAGTTAGATGTCAACATGACCTCTTGTCCTGTGCATAGGAAAACTACCGGGTCTAGTTGAGTGTCGTTGATGTCTGAGTCAGAGTTATGTTTGCTTTGTTCTGCTATGCTCATTGCAATTGGTATGTGCAAGGATTTTAGCATTTGTTTATTGTGCTTGTTTGCTAGGTCCTTTGTTTCAAATAGGTGCTTCTCAGTCATGAACGTGGATTGCTCTGAGGTAGACATGCACGACTTGGTACGTGACATGAGAAGAGACCAATCCTTAACGGTTGCTTCTGCGTTTCTGATGTTGGTCAACATTTCTCTGAATTCAAGTTGTGTGGAGTTTAATCCTTGTTGCCTGAAGTTTGTGTCCAAGGTGATCACGGTATCAAAAGCATGCCAAAGGGAGCTTCCTACTTTGTTGCCTACATATAATGGTACATCGTTGACCGGGGGGAGCTGGCCTAAGTCTCCCACCAAAATCATTGAGCAGTTACCGAACGCATGGTTACTATGTTGGGGGTATGCCTCACGAAGTATTTTGTTGATGTTGTGTAACATTATACGACCTATAAAGCTCATTTCATCTATGAGTATATAACGTATGGGACTCATTCGCTCTTGGAAGATTGCTAGGGCTTGTCCTTCGAGGGGTTTCATGTCGGATATGGGTATTCGGAGGGAAGAATGTATAGTGGATGATTTTATATTAAATGCAACAATACTTGTTGGGGCTAGTACAAGGAGGGAAGATTTTAATTTGCCAGCCATATTTTTAAGCCCATTTCTTATGCATTGTATGAGGTATGATTTTCCTGTTCCAGCGGTTCCCTGAATGATCATCTTCAATGGTGGGTGTTCTCCTTGTTGAGTTGCATGTGAAAGCACAATTGAGTAGGCAAGGTGTTGCTTTGATGATAGTTGCAAAGTGTCTAAATGGGTAGGTGGAGTAACAACTGGCGGTGAATTTTCAGTGCGGGCGATGTCTATGAATTTAGGTGCACTTATTTGTAAGGCAGCAGGGATTGAATGAACCTTCCAATCGTGGTTAATGTCAAAGTCACGGAGGCCTATCATGTCTAAATCATCAATTGTTGTATTGAGTGTTGGGTGCATGCGGGATATATGCTCCCATTCAAATAGTTGTGCGTGCAGTGGATCATATCCTTGGGAGTCATTGTCGTCGCTACTTGCCCCAGGTGCAATTTCTTCTAGAGTAGTGGCTCTGTTCACATGTAAAGGGGCGTAGGAGTTTTTCATCTTTTCCCAATGGTTAGTTATTTCAGATGTGGAGATGCCAATGTCTGTTTGGATATGCCGAAAGGGCTTATAAAGTAGAAGCTTTGTCCAGCAGAAATCCTCATAGTGTGTCGCATCTGGGGTTGGGACATCAGTGTATCAGGGGAATACGCGGACGACAGCAGGGGTTCTTCTTTGTAGCCATTGAGTAACTTTCCTTTGGCTGTTGTAGGACCAGGAACGAGCAGCTTCAAAGAGGGAGGTGTTCTCTAATTGTGTAGAGCGTTTTATGTATGCATCTATGAATGAAGGGAATTGGAATGTGTTTCCTAGGTCTGGTAGGACACGTTTGAATACCTGCTTACCGACAGATAGGGTAATAAATGTGCAGCTACAACTGGAGAGGGGGAGTTTTTGTAACATGTGGCATGTTTCTTGTGCACCAATGTCCCGATCGACAATAGTCTCAGAGAGGAATTTGATGTATGCCGTCTTTGCAGGGTGATCGATGCTAACTTCATTAGATATCCTTGTTAGCATGTGATGGTAGCTTTCTGATTTCTTCTCTGCCTTGGCTGCATATTTTGTAATGTTTTGTAAGACCGCATGTCGTGACACAACGGGCTGGCAGTCGACATTGGCTCGCCATAGTGCTAGCATGTCTGAGTTGTGTATGTTGACCCGTGCATCATTGCGTGCAGGGGTGTACTTTTTTTTACCAGTTTCATCTAAGCCCAAGCTCGAATACTCTTGGATTGGCCAAGGTGCTTTATATCTACATTGAAGTGTCCCTTTTTTTTCTGCAAGCAAGTTGTCTCGATACATTTTGTGTGGCGTTGCACGCGGTTCAAAAATTTCTCATAGTCAGCTACTAGGTTGTTTGTAAGTATCCCGTATGTGTCTAACAAGCACGGGTCATCTTCCTGTGAACGATGTATCTGACGTTCTCCACTCTCAGGGCCCCTTGGATTCCATGCAGTTACTAATTGGTCGAAGTAAGTCTTCACCGCATCAAGATCACGGGGGTTGTCCCAGTTTAGGTCCTCCATGTTTGGTGCATTTGGAAGCCATATAAATCCGTGGATATGAGCCGAGCCTCGGTGTTGCCATTCGTACCTGTATTTTGCACAAAGAGAGTCTAGCTTGGTAAATGTGGTAGGCGGGGTATTGTATTAAAATCTAAGTGGTAGTGAGCTCACCTGTACCAGTAGTCAGTGCAATGCATTTTCTTTTGAAGCACCTCCTCGCAAAATATTGTAAATCTTTTTTCCATGTATGCAGAGACGATATGGGGGTGCATGTTCAAGTTCACGTTTCTCCACTTCTGGCTAGTTGTTGATGGTGGCGTTGGTGTTCCCGGCATTGCTTTGTGTAAATCAGGCCATTTAGTATCTGCTGCACTTAAAGTGAAGAAAAGTGTAGGGCTTTCTAGTTGGGTTATCATATCTGTGAGTTCATGTCTGCGCTTGCACCAAAATGATTTAGTTCCTCGCAGGTTGGACCCAAAGCGCATTAGTTGCTCTGCAATGTGGGCATCTGGGTAGTGTGCAAGTTGTTGGCGTAACATCGAAACTGTGGTAGGCAAGTTGTCGTCTATATTTTTTTTTGTGAAAACAGCAGATGTTGATTGGCTTCTGTGGCGCAACATAATGTTGAGAATGAAGTAACGAAAGCGCGGATGGCTTCCAAATCTGTTATCATGGTAACGTAGTAGGTGTAGTGCGTATTCATGCATGTGAACTCTCTTGATGCGTGCTTGGTGGAACAATGCAACCCCTGTTGGGAACAATGTTGGAAAAGCCATAGATAGCAAGCCCTCAGTGTCGTATTCGCTGACCGGGGTTGAACCAATGTGTGGCCACTCAATTGACTGTAGCGGAGTTTTTTCCCTGCCTTTGATGAAATTTGTTATTTGGTCGACTTCTGAAGTGGCTGGAGGGAGGGAGGACACAAAAGATGATGGCTGTCGCTCGTGGGTATTTGGCGGGGAGCTTGGGCGAAGCTCTGCTTCTGGTTGTGATTCAGCATTGTCGGTGATAATTGAATTGAAGTGTGGTAGGGAAGTAGATATATCAGTACTGTGATGTGGTAGGGAATGCAATGCAGGGTGGTCTAGGACAACATCCTTGTAGTAAGGGTCATGAGCTATTTTGAATTGCAAGGCAGCCAAAACACGAGATCTGCTTACAAAGCAATCGTAAGCTTTATTTGTTGCTCCGATTCTTCGGATGATTAAGATGTCCAAGTCTTCGACGCGCCGAGGCAAGTGTTTAGTTATGGATGAAACTTCTTGGGGGAAGCATATGGTGTGGCCCCTATATTTGTATTGGCCACCTACAGCGTGAGTCACTTGCAATATTGGGTTGACCCTTGCTATCAACATTTCCTCAACTTGTGTAAGTGAAGATAACACCTTAGGTTGTGTGCCTGGGTCCATGTTATTCCAACTTGAGAAGCGGCGATTATACTTTTCAGCAATGCATCTGTGACAGGTATGGGCACCTTTGTAAAGCCTTGTACGTAGCCCAACATATAATTCACTACAACATGAACATGAGTTTGGAGGTGGGAGGTGATCTATTCTTTGGTGGAATTGGCGCTGTGTATTTTGGAGTGTATGCGTATTTGGTGTGCGATCTTCGAGCAGGTTGGCATGGTTGGCTATATAGGCTGGTGCCTGTGTGTTCAGCTTTTGTCGTTTCATGCAAGCTATATGGCGACGATGCTCATTGAGGTTGTTTTTTTTTGCTGCGTATCTCAACCGAGCCTGTGCATTTTTCTCAGTCCATGTTAGGCCTGCAAAAAAAGAGTTAAAAAGGTAACAGTAAGTAGGTATAGAACGTAGTTAATGCAAGCAAAAAAGAAAAGTTCTTTTGATTGATTGGAGTGAAGTGTAGCTATGTATGTTGAGAGTATTTGCATTGCTAGTATAAAGTGACTTTGATTGCACCCGAATATGTGTATTATAAAGACATATTAAGAACACAGAGTGGTATATAAATATTAGAAAACTTGAGCACAACATGCGTGAATATTAAAGGTTATGTAACTTATGAATGCAAAAACCTATATGTAACCTATGAGTATAATATGTTTTCTGAGGTAGTGTAGGATCTTTTTGAGCAATACATAGTTAAGGTGTTGCGAGGAATGCATCTAGTGGGGATTCCTGCATGCTGGAAGTCGTGTCCTTAACTGCAGTGACAACAGTGCATTGGGCTTTCTCTTCTGATTTGTAGACCTCTAGCTTCGCGGATATTGTGAACATATAGCGGTGGAACAGAATTGGCTTAACAATAGGCCAAAACTTGTCAGGTGTTGGTGCAAGAAGTTGTAGCTCTTGTGCTGATATACCCATGATTGATGTAGCAACCTCATCAAAAGCAGTTACCCATGTTGTTGCTGTGCCATCCTCAATGATGAAGTGTAATTCATATTTGTAGTCACAATGGGAGATGGCGTGCTTGCATTTTTGGCAATACCAAGAGGAGTTTGCAGTTTGGTCAAGTTTTTTCTTGCATTGCTGGTTGTTAACAATTGATACGCATGCTAGATAGCTGAAGGAGGACATATTAATGTGTATAATTGTTGCTACGGTGGAGAAGGTGAGCGGTTTACCTAGTTGCGAGGAGGATTTGATGCCTGCAATATCGGTTTTCTCAATTTTCGCAATACTCACTGAAGGGTATGCAGTTGTAGAGGTGAGCGAAGTAAACCATGCACGCAATGCATGAGCCTCAGGTATATCAGGATCTATGAAGATTTGTGTATTAGGGCCTATGGCCAATGTTGTTCCTTTGAAAGTTGTAGTTTTTGCTCTCTTAATTGCTAGGACTGGTCGGGTTGATGTCTGTGTAGCACATAATTCACTTAGAAGTTTGCCTTCATTGTCACTAAAAGCGCCCCATAACGTTGCCTCAATACATAGTGCCGAGTTATCACTTAGTACGACTGTGCGTTTGTGGCTGAAAGTGCTATCACTTTTCCTGATAGTGGAGGGGGCGGTAATGGATAGTGCACTAGCTAGTAGGTCAATGGTGGTTTTGGCGGGGGTGGAGTTGATTTCTGCTATTGTTTTGAAGCAGAAAAGATATTGCGGTATGTTTACGGACTGGTTTGTACTAAGCTTTACTGAGGAGTTCAAGTCTAGGATGATGTCCCAAGGAGTTGTGGAGTTGTTGTAATCTTTTTTTGCAGGCCGCAAGGTGCCTCCTTTGATTGTGTATGTTTTACCTAGTTGTATTTGGTTGTAGTAAGAAGTTGCGGCTAGGTCGAAAGAAGTCACCACTATATCTGAGTTGCTTTTGTCGATAATGTTGAAGCTGAAAACCTGCCCTGTGTGTTTTTCCGTGTTGTAGTTGTTTAGGTTACCTTTTTGGATGACCCTGCCTTCAATAGTCCAAACGCTTTGGTAAGGGTTTAACGATTTAATTGGCGTGAGTTGCATGCAGTGTGCAGGGCGGCCTTCACGAGTAGCCAGTGCCAAAGTATCTGTGCGGGTTGTCGGCAGGTGTACGGCCAGTTGGGGAGGAACAACGTTGGGGGCAATGGAGTCTGCGATGCTGGTGGTTCCTAAACAATAAAATAAAATGGAAATGAATTAGCAAATGGGGTAATGAGATTGTACAATTTTCTGTCTAACCTGCAAACACAAGAACAGATAAATTTGTCCGGTAAAAAGTGATTTGTTATTATCTTTTAAGCAAAGCAGTGCTAGCTTCTCACAGATTAACATCGCAATCATGGTTTTCAATTTTCACAAATGATGAACATCTTAAATAGAGTCACCTTGAGATCTTGCACATATGTACTACAACTCTATTTTATATATCATAATTGGAATTACACAAAACTCTTGACGACGGTTTCAAAATGGAACATGTACACCATATTTATCCAAGTATAGGTTTATCAAGTTAGGCCTTCAAAAAGAGATTACTGTGGGGTAGGATGAAAGATGGGGGCATATGTATGAGCAGTGCAAGGTCGTAGTAGGGGTGAGGTAGGGACTTAAATTAAAGGGATGCAAGATAAGCTTTGAATGCAGATCTAATGGAGTGTTCCTCGCCGCTAGAGTAGTACTGGTCGTAGCTGAGCGAACGGAGGAAAGTGAACAATGCGTCAAGCCTAAGGTACGTTGCATCTACCTTGTGCATCATGTCTAAGACAGCAGTTAAATCACTATCGAGAATCATTGCTGATGGGATGAGGGACTCTGATATTCTACCAGAAATGGTCGAGCATGTAGCTGCAACAGAGGTAGCCAAAGTATGGACAGTAGTCGCAAGCGGTGGCTGGACACTTTGTATTGAGCTTTCATTGGTGGTTGCTTGGGTTGCATATGACTGTGGTGTTCCATTTGAAGCGACCAGTTCAATTGGAGGGCTCCCGACAATGGCACCAGAGGTATCATCTGATATTGTGATAATGGACGGGCTTCCACTTGGAGTGGCCATAATACCTGGGAAAAAAAACCAACTTTGTTAGTATAAATTTAGTTTCTACTGACAAGTACAGAAATATATATACATTGCAAAATACATTGGCTCGTTGAAACTGAAATTGGAATTACATCGACTAATCATATATCATATATTTTATTCATAATTCTCTGTATGCAACTATGGAAATGTCAGATATGCTCATTGAAGTTTTCAGCAGAGCTTACATAAAGATTATCACTAACAGATTAAGAGCCTTTGAAGTATCAGCAGTAAAACATATAGACTGAACTCGATGAGATTGAGCCTAAATCAGACATCATTCATCGGTCTTTTTTCAAAGGGTAATGTAGATGATCAGTGTTGAATCCTAAATATATTTCAACATGTAAAGTGGTTATCTATGGTTGATGACACACATTGGTCCTCTCTCCACTTGACTGGTATACGATGCATAATTGGAGGTCGAGTAATTTACTATTGGATTATCATTATTCATTTCTCCTAAAAGATTCTGCCATATCTAGCTGTACATATTGTCAACCTTTCAAAGAGTTCGTCCATCCAAACAATTAAAGATACAGAGGAAAGTTCATAAGCTGCCATCTTAACCTACTCTTGACAGTGGTAAAATATGCATTGAATAATAAAATGTAATCACGTATTTGACAAACAAATCAAAGCAAAGACTGGTTTTTCTACTGGCTACATGCAGTAATTTGAGGCTGTGAATAACCAGACCAAGTCCTTCAGATTTTAACACATTCTATAAGAAACTGTAGTTCCTTGCACTATGATGTGCACAGAATAGTAAAAGACAGATTTCATGAAAAATATACGGCCATAAGCTTCAAGTAAAAAACTCTCAATTTTTGATCACCTATTCTAATAGGCAATTTTGGTTTAGTTGCTTTATCAAAAGCCTCAAGGTAAATACTTAAGAGAAAATAGGATTGCAGCTTGTTTGTAACTAAAGTGCCAAGCCAGACTTAAACATCAATGCAGAGCTAGCCGTAAAAGACTCCCATCGATCAAATCTCCTCACAGATTTAGCCAAGAATCGCATAATTAGCCTGCAGGCTTAAGCAAATTACAGTTTGTAAGAGAGACAAGTTGGCATAAAATTATAAATATGGTAATTATGCCTTGAGATTGATGGAAATAGAATTATAGTTACAGGAGCAGACTGAAATCAATGGACAAGTTGGGATTATATTCAGAAAAACAGATCACAGGCATTCACTGAACTCCAAACAAACTTATATTTCATGTAGAAGACGTGCCTTATATTTATGCATACCTGGTATATTTCTGAGTCGTGGTGTACAGCAAGAAGGGTGTTACAAGTTTCTGAGCCGTGGTGTATAGCGAGAATGAAAACTTACAGATGCAAGGGTGTATTTATAGGCAAACAAAGTTTAAACAAGCCTGTAAGAGAAGGACAACAGCCCGAGGAAAGATCTAATTGAAGTTATTGCAAAGCGGTGGATGTATTTATGGAGTGTGGTGCATACGTAGCTGGGGAGACTGGCAGAACTGTGCAGCAGCCAGATGGGAGTCGAGAATGGACACGTATGTGTCACTGGAACAGTATAATATCTGACGCTGATGTGATCGCGTGGACTGCAAAGATTGCAGGGCATGCAAACAAAATTCAGGCAAATACAATCAGTCTATTATCCATCTATTCATGGCAAGCATCTGAATACGTGTGGTATTACCATTGTGGAAGGGCACAGCCAAAGTCTCGAATATGGCCATATCGTGTTTCAAAGAATGAATGCTTTGGTAAACTGGAGTCTATGGCCTGTTCCGTTTTGCATGCACACGGGTCTGTGCCAGTTATTACGGGGTCTATATCACCCATATGCGCAACAGTGACTACAATAAATATTTAAAAGATCTAATGCCACCGGAGGAAAATGTTACAGGCAGGGTGTTGCCGGAATTTGACACTTTCCAGCAACACCACCTTCAAAGTAAACGCCTACCGGCGAAATATCATAGTATCAAGAAGAATTTTAACACCATGTACACACCACCAAATAATGGTGTAGAAAATAGAAAAAACTTAATGAAATAGAAAAAATTATGTTCAATCCCAAACATCTTGGACATAGATCTATATTAGCACATTTGCAATAATATTATCTTTATTAGAAATTTAAAAACACTGACCATTTGCATACGATTACAAAGGGCATAATTTCTATATTTTTAGTTTTTAAATAGAATATCAGCGATGAAAAAAAATCCATATTTGGTTTTATTTTTCAAGTAGTATAACCAATTTCCCAAGAAAATCTATTTTCCAAGTAAATAATTCTATTAAATATGTTGAAACGTGGAGTGGCTCAAATTTCAATAAGACTGGGAAGATGGAAAAACCCAAAATAAGTTTTGATAATCTTGGGGTTTTTGTAGGCAGGGAAAATATGGATTAAAATTATAATATGTTTAATTCCTTCCTCAATAGGGATCCCATGGTAAAGAATACACCAGAGGAAGTTATCCTTCTTAGGTTTATTGGGCATTTTTCGGAGCCAATCAAACTACCTAGCCCAAACCTAGTGAGAGGAGGTAATATTTCATCAATGGTTTAAGGAATCGATAAGGATTTCATGGTCCATAAGAAAATGGTAAACGATACATGGTTTATAACACAAAAGCGTTGGCGGATTGCCAATTTTAGTCTCTTTGTGAAGAATCCAAAGAAGAGATGCTAATTTTTGGAATTTTCATGTGTTATGGCATTTCGAATCTCTGTAATTGGGAACACATATTCATTATATAGTAGGAATTTTTTCTTAACATTATCCCAAGAGAGCCAATTTATGGTTTCCTTTTAGACAATTTCATTGAAAATGTAAATGCCTTTTTAAAAGAGGAAAATACCTTTAATTTTGGATATCATGCCAAGGGGTATGTTATGTAATTGAAATATGGGTGGCCACAAAAATGAATAGGAATGAATGGAGAACCCATTTCTAGATTCATTTCCAACCGATATAAGGTTGGATTTGAGCATCTCTGAGGATTTCCAAGGTATTGGGGAACAACAATGCGTCCAATGCTAACATAAACTATAGTGAGAAGAATATTTTTAAGGTCTAAACATCTCCATGCCTTTTTCTTAAAGGGGTTCCTTGAAGAGTTTAACTTTTTTGGATTGCTATTGGATCCTAGTATCAATAAGCCTAAGCCATCAACTTCTTTAGGTCTGCAAAAAATATCTCAACCCATACTTTAAAATAAACATTGTTCCTTTTGAGAGAGCTCAAGTAAAATCCCTCAAAATGTTCTCAATTTTTCCATAGGCAGCCTTAAATGGTTCCCTACAAGAGGAGTAATAAAAATGAGTAGCAGTAAAAAAGATTTGTAAAAATATAGAATTTTCTTACTAGATAGGGGCTCAATTATCCAAAATGAAATCTTCTTCTCTACTCTTTAAATCACATGAGACATGTTATGTTGTGGAGTCTATTTTCATGTTTGTTAATGTTGAATATTGTACACTAAAATTATTGTACACTTTAAAAAAAAATCTCACCGGGTTTTATTTCCTCAAAAAATGTTCTCGATACCTTGGGAGGCATGCTCTTATTATTTGGGCGGTATTTTGACCCATAGGTTTATGGGATGGTTTTGGCCCTTGCTGTTGGTACACACGGTATTGTAAATTTTCTTAAGTAGTTTACTATTGATGAGCTTGTGTGCATATGGTAGGGGAGATGTAACATTATAGATGCGTGAGTTCAAGTGTGAATTCAGGAAAGTTTGTTGAGCATAGCTCCAAACATATCTGGGTATTGTATTGAGAAAGACGTGGCTTGTAATAAAATATGAGTAAGTTATTCTTGGTGGGCGTAGCCCAAATTGGGTGAACCCCGTTAAATACTGTCTCTATATTAGATTATTTTATTTTCTGCACTTTTATTTCATCTCTGTGATATTATTCTACATATTAGTTTCTACTATTGTGATTCTATGTGGGATTGTTTCGCATATTTTATCCCTTATTTCCTAACAATACCATATCTCAACAAGGGTATCTTGAAATATTAAGGATATTTCAAGGAACTTGAAATACACTCTAGGTTAGATCGATTTCCATTGATGGTTATCAAGTGAAGCTAGAGAAGGTTACATGGATTGTCTGTAGCACTAGGTTTTTTACCACTATATGGAAGAGTCATAAGCTAAATAAAAAATGTCTAGGCAATCCATAACATTGATCACGATTTACTCTTATTTAATAAGGGATAGAAAATAATATTCAACAAAGTTAAATTTAGTGATCTATTGGTTACTATGAGGGAGAGAGATACCTTTAACAAATACCCTAGAATATTAATAGGCAAGAAGATAGATAAAACCTTCTACAATGAGCACATAAAGAATAGGAGCTAATGGGTAGCCTTGTCTAAGATATCTAAAACCTAACTAATTATGTGGCATTAAAATCCATTTATTGTGATACATGCTCCAACATGAAGAAACAACATATTTATAGTGTGCACAAATATGAAGAAAAATCCTAAGGCTTGTAATATGTGTATGATTAAAGGCCACTCAATCCAATCATAATGTTTATCATAAGAAATTTTAATGAAGAGAGATGTTGGATTAGATAATTTATCCCATTCCATACCTTTGTAGACTACAATAACATTATCAACAATATATTTATGTTGAATAAAACCCGTCTATTATTTCCTGACAATGAGAGGATGAAGGTTAGTCATTTTAAGAGGCAAAGATTTGTATCTTATCTTATAATATATATTGAGAAAAATAATAGGTTTCGGTTTATTTATTTGTATGGCATATTCTTATTTTTTTATTAAGGATAAAAGCTTTTTGACTGGGGCCCTACCCAGGCACAAAAAAGGCCCAAAATCCCAAATAAAGACATTAACAAACTAGGATACAAAAGAAAAGTAGCTTCCCAGCAGTGAAATATAAAACTAGTTGGGAGAAGCGGTTTTTTGTGAATGGGTTTTTTCTTCTTGTGTATCATTTTCCACCCATTTGAAACCTCCTCAACATGAAGCATAACTTCAAGATCATCTATCGGAAGGTATGTTCTTTTTTTGGAATGAAGTAGAGGAGGTACATTTTCCTTAACCTCTATACAAGAATTTGGTTCAACATTTTCCTTGTCTTTATTTCACCATTTGATTTCGCTTTATTTTCAATATCTGGAATTTCTCTAAGAGGGGTTTTTGGGATTGATTGGGCCAAATCCTCGGAATCAAAATTTGAATATAAATCTCCCTTATTATCAAATACCAAATGTTTAGAAAGGGCATTTTTCCACCAATTGGCTCTCTCATTATTCCTCTTTTCCATCCCATAGCCAGCAGCAGTTTGTAAAAGAGTGAAAAATATCTTACATCTGAACCGTAAACCTTCATAGTTTAAAGGTTGTGTCCAAGTTTTTTTTGCATTTCATGCTCAATGTTCACAAGAAGGTTCTTAGAGGTGTCAATCTCGACTACAATTATGGCATAGGTAGTGTGTGTGAAATCAGTGGTTTGGGAGTCGATGTGTAATATGTTTCATAATTTATTGCAAATGAAGATCAAACAAGCCTGATACTATAATTGCAAAGGTAAATGAGGCAATATTATTCATATAGGTTTGTAAGAAAGTGATTATGTGATTGGGTTAAAGGAGGAGAACCAGTGTTTCATAACAAGATAGTGTGACTAACATACCCATATATTTATATCCATCGTTTCATTATCATCTATTGAATAAAAAATTGTAATAAAAGTACCCTTTGCACAGGGATAAAGATCTAACCTTTAATCAAGGAGTGGAATCAAGTACTTGGTGATCCATTCATAAAGAATAGATAAGGTGGGAAAAAATTTGTTGAACCTGCAAATTATGGCGTGCTCCTAGTAGTAAGATTTGGATTCATGAACCTTCATCCCAAAAGTGACACAGGGAGTAGTGGTGGGAGGGGTCATGGGTTTGGTTCTTCCCTGTAACACCTCTTTGAATGAGTGGCCAACATCCCCATTATCCCTCCAAGTTGCAGTACGATCAGAGGATTGATTTCTAACAATAGTGGGGGAGACAAGGATAGAACCTCCGCCCTCATCAGACCAATCACCACTGAGATCTTTCCATCAAAGAGTATGTTACCCGGAAATCCATCAATAGGGGTTATAGTGCAAACAACAGAGGAGTTTAAGCCGCCCAAGGGAAAAGGGGAAGCAAATGTAGAACCTTCAACGTTGAGCATACCAGGGGAGGATAGGAAAATGCCACCACCATCATTTGAATACACACCAGAAGCGCCACCCCCACCACCTCTATCCACGACCAAACCATGCCCGCCACTACCACCATTAGAGCCTACCTTAACAGATCCAACGTTGTCATTGCTCTAACTTAGTAATTAAATTTGCATTTCCCTGATTGATAACATAACCTAGGGTGCTCATCTACAAGGATTCCAAGTAGATTTTTTGAAGGTTATGGATAACTATGTCTCGAAGGGTTGGATAAAATTCATAAGGGAATCCATCAATTATAGGATCTTTTTTGGTGGCCATCGGCATAATGGATTCTGTAGACACTGAAAATTTACATCCCTCGACTCAGAGGCACTCATGGTTGAAAGCGCCACATTAACAACATTACATCCTCTTAAATCATCTTTAGTTAATTAAATAATCGCACACCCCGCACATCTAAATTATTTGATTAATTTAATTAATTAAAATAATTCCACATTTACACCTTGTTACATTAACTAAGACACCTCACTATGACACCTCATTAACCACCTAACCTCCTCTAAAATCACCTTCCTAAAAAAATACATTAACTTACTCCTAACTAACTAAACCTTCTAAAAACCCTAACTAAATCTTTCCAAAAGGGGGTCTAATTCCTCTTATCCTAACCAAATTTACCCTCCTCCCACTTTAACTACTTCAAAATATGCCATCTCTAGTTTGGGATTGGGAAAAATCACCCGCCTAACTAATTTAGTTAAGATTTCCTAAAATTGCCAACAATTTTCCCGATCATCGGTGATCTATAAATATATGCATTTAGACCCCTTTTGGGGAGGCAATATGATATTTTAGCACGTAGGTTTTTATTCATTATCAACGTAGTAGAGGTCAAGACATCCTTCATCAGCTAACATCAACGTCATGTTTCTCTTGATTCATCGAATTCTTCGTCAAATCGTTTGCTATCACTGTTTAGTCATATTCTTCCATCCTTCCACTAAATTCGCCCACTGTGCAAGGTAATCTGCTCATTTTTCCTACTTTAAAAACTATTTGCAGGTAATGTTTGTATATTCATTAATAACATGTCATCAACTTTGTGAAGTTTCCTTAAATGACAACTTGATCAAGTTTCTTTGTTGTGTTTTAATAAACTATAAAACTAACTGAAATTGCTATCGATTTCCTTGATCACCAACAATTTACCAAAATCACCAACAATTCATGTGTTTCTTTTACTTTTTTATATTTTCTGCATAATCTAATCAAAATGTCTTTTTTTCCTTGTTATTTGTTAATCTCTCATCTAGAATGTTTCTTTCAGATGGCATTGGGTGGTGGGAATTACTATGCAGCTGACATTGGTTCTTTTCCCATCATTCGACATCCACTCTACTGGGAACAATACAAGGTCCTCCATGATCTTGAGCTCTTCACAATTGAAAATGCACCCTTCAACCATCTGGAGGATATCTTCGCAACAACTTATCTCATCCGGGAGGATACCGAAGCATTCTTGGATTCGTACAATGAAGCTATAAGTCTTCATGCAAAACCTTGAACAGTACGAGAATGCTTATGAGACGGGCTTAGACTTATCAGATGACCACAACACAACACCTAAAGTTGAAGACCACAGTCACATCAGCATATCTAGTACCAACACTACACTTGCTCATCTCTTTGACACTCCAGAAGAATCCTCTGATTCTTTGCGAAGGCCATTCTAGATTCCGACACCACTATAGGAGAGGAAGAAATAATTGATTCTGTAGATTCTAACATATCTAAGAATTTGTATATAGACCAGGAATCTGATTTATGGATCTTAAGCCATGACTAATATTAGCTATATATGTACCTAATATAAATAATTGATAGTCACATTTCTATCTTATTATCTTTTAGTATGTTCATAAACATTAATAAAAGCTTAATTCATTTTTCTGAGCAGTAACATTATCTCATTTAAGTGTGATCTTTGTAAGCTTGTGTATAGGGAAAGAAGCTCTGATCCATTACTTCACACGGTGTGCAATAAAAACATAATCAAAATTGGGGGCACCCTATAAACCCTGTCATATTGAGGTCAAGCTCAGTTGCTACCCCTTCAAAAACAAATCAAGAAAACTAAAGGTAAAAACCATGTTAGACATTTTGACATGCCCGGTGGGACTCTGAGCCCTATTAACATCTTCATTTTATTATCATTTTGAGCACTTTTTATATTGACTATTAATTGCCAGCGATTGCCTCAATCACCAATGATTCTCCTATGTTTTTTCTTGACATTTTATAATCCATATGTAGTGTTTTGTTCCATGTTTCTCCTAATTAGATTACAGGTTTCTTCTTGCTAGAAACTTTATTTTCTATATTTGTTAAGCGAATGTTTTGGAAATTACTAAATTTAAATTAAAATTAAAATTAAGGAGCATTCCAATGGTAAGTTTTAAATCCATTTGTTTAACTTTCCATCTTGCATTCTTGATTAGATGTTCTCATAAAAATCAGCATTTCATTTTGGCTCTTAAAATGAAACATTCTCATTCTTCTTGCTCCACATACTTTAATTGAGGTGAAATTGGTTGCATTCATTTATTTGTCCCTCACACACAACCAAATTACTATCAAAATCTAAAACACATTTAAAAATTTCCCACCCAGGTGAAACTGATTGGGATTTCATCATCCAATAGGGAAGTTGACTCAGTGTTCTGGCCAAGTATAATCTCATGTTTGTTGGTATATATTGGCGCAACGCCCAACTCCCTTATTGCAGCAGGACCGTGAAGTGAGGGGGTAGGCCCCAATATGACACCCGTAATGGCAAAAGTAAAAAATTTGGGCCTCGCATACCTTAGAGTATATCGAGGAGTCCAGCCTTAAAAAAACCTGAAACCATCCCTAGACAACCACTTCCTAGGACCCTTGTTAGCCATCTTACACATTGCACTTTTTTGTAACTAATAAAGATAACTATAAAATCCCTCTCTGATTGTTCTTGCTTGTTGTTTGTAAAACAACACATCCACTTGTTTTACTTTCTTTTGGTTTTTTTCTGTGTTTTCTTATTATGGTGCTTACTAGATATCAAGCTCGTAATCAAATCTCTAAAAACATATCCACCCCACCTACATATCAAAAAAATATCTCATTTTGCACTTCAGCACATTCTACCCTAACGTAACAACAACTTCCATACTATCAAATAGACACATCTAACCCCTTTTCAAACCCCCAAAAAACTTGGCTTGAAGTAGGGGCCAATTATAGCAATACAACAGGACAACAACTCTCACTTTTCCTAGATCGGTATAATAGTCAAATCCTCTCTACACCTAGATCGCAATAAGAGGAATACTTCCTTTCTTCCAGTTCTCAGGCATCTGAACTCCCTTTGTACAATAGGGGAGACCCCATTTTTGAGGGAATGTTAGATTCAACTCTCATTACCCCTAATGCTTATCTAGCAGCAAGAAACGTTTAGATACAACTGTTCATGCCTCCATCCATCCAACACACCTACAACTCATCCTCGGCCATTGTGGGCCTTATTGATCAAAACCAATACCTTGTTATCCAATAGTTATATCCATACACTTTGAGTCAGTCTGAAACATAAAACAGTAGTCAACGTCAAGCGTCTCTCATCTCTTCAAATCCATTTGAAACTTTGAACAAATAATTTACCATCAACCAACCAAAGACAGCTGAGGTTTCATAAGCTCCCGTCTACAACCTTCACATGATCTTGTCACAAAACACCTCTACCCAACAACCCAAATCTTTTCCAGGTCATTCTGTAGGATCCACACCGCCTTTAAACAGTGTCACAACTTCATCATCCACTCCTCCAATTTCCTCGTATGTGCCAACACCTTCCTTGAATTCCGTCACTCTTTCCACAGTTATGTCTTCCCAAAAATTACTACTCCCATCCATAATATCACTATGTTCATCCCCACAACAACATCGTTAGTTAACACTAGTGTCATCGCTAGTACACATCCTATTTCACAATAAATATCATAACCTTCGCAACCATTGATATCTACACCCCGGTTTGTGCCTCAACAAAACATCCCACTATATGGTATCCCACAACAAAGTGTTCCACAACAAGCTCCATATTTTTCTGCTTCGACTATGTCTTCTCAACAAACACCTACATATTCACAACCTCTTACACATGTATCAATGGCATTACAATACCAATATATTCAATCCTCACAACCTATCGCTTCACAGAAAGGATCTCCATCCCATCAAAATATTCCACAACGCAACATCCTTCATCATCAAAACATTCCCCAAAAAATCAACAACACATACCTCAACAGTACAGATATCAACAAAATATTCCATCATACCATTTCTTGCATCAAAACAACCCCTATCAACATAATCTCCCATACCAACATAACATCTCCTAATAGAACACTCCCTACCAACAAAAAATTCCACAGCAGTATCAAGTGTACACACAACCCAATTAGTTTTTGTATCAACCTAGCTCATCCCCACAACAATCAACGCAATTCAATCCTCTTCAAGCCCTTCTAAGCCGCATATCTAGCCTATAAGTCACTTCATCAACATCTAAGAGTGCACTCTCTTATGATCAGATTTGTACTGAGCCCATTCACCCTTCTATACCTTACAAGCCATATCCACCTCATTGGGAGCTTCCAAAACTCACTAAGTTTTATAGCAAAGAAGATCCCCAACAATACATCCATGCCTTTCGTAACACATGTTATATAATAGCTCATGATCAAGACCTCATGCTGAGGACATTTCCCATGCCCCTTTCCAGTCCTACCTTAGATTGGTACAACAAAATCCCACAACACTCACTATTCTCTTCCACACAACTTGCACAATTGTTCTTAGACCACTTCTCTATAAACATAGCCCATTTATTAGAAAATTTGAAGATGAATCCATCGCTAGTTTTGTAGCCAATTAGAGGGACACTACCAATCAACTATCCTTTATACTACCACATCCATAGTTAATCAAAATTTTCTATCACACATGTGCCAAACACATTTCGTCTACTCTGTAAATCCATTCATTCCAAACTTTTGATGAGGTTTTTACCATGGCCTGTAAATTAGAATTACGAGCCCTAGAAGATGGACGAGTAAAACTTCCTCCTAAGAAACCAAAAATGGAATTCCCATCCAAGCCACCATCTAACTCAAATAAGTCCAAATCAATTGCCAACTCCGTCATGGTCAAATCCGCTTATAACGAAAAGCCAACCACTGAATGCTTTTGTCAACAGCGTAACCATACACCCATAACTGAAACTTATGGTGTAGTTTTTGATAAATTTCTCGCCTTCAATCTAATATCACTTCCACCCATTTAGCCCATCACCATATTAGTTTCAAAACCCATTTGGTATCGAGATAATGACTTTTACAAGTACGATAAGGTCAATGGTCAAGACATCGAAAGGTGTCACACATTTCGCAATGTGCTTCAAGACTTAATTGACAAGGGAGACCTTCACTTAGATAATCCAAATGTACCCCCAAATCAGGGCCTTGACATATTTAAGCATCATTTTCCAAATCACTCCTCTTCCTCTGAGAAAAAACAAACGAACATTGTTCATACCATTAATACAATAACTAAAATTGATCATGTCCCTCTAACCACTTTATCGCCCAACGAAATAAAATCTGCATAATCAACACCAGTACTCAATGAGTTGGAAACCATAAACATAGAAGTTGCCCCTATTCTACGCATTGCTAAAAGTCTCCTCATGTTTGCATCACCTAAACCCATAGAGTCTAAGCCAGAATCTGACAAGCTTGAAACTGTCAAACCACCGCTTACTATTGCAGACATACCCGCATCCTCGCCCGATGTTGTTCCCTGGTCCATATCCTTACCCTCCGACATGACTAAACCAATGCCTACACCTAGATTTGCAGATATAACTATGATACCACTTGAAACATTCTTAGCACAATCATCCACGCCCAATCCAACCATAAGACATGTTTGTCCCCAATATGTGAAATTAAACAATTCAAAATCTACAAATCATTTAGACCACACCATCCAAGATTCATAATTTTAAATCTAGTTACAATTTTACAACTCTCATCAAGTGGAATGATCAAATACAGATTTGGATTTTCTCTACAATTACATGGTAAACGGTTTTCAAAAAATAACAGATTACTAAAGGGGCGAACTATGAGGAGAATGCAAGTCTACAAATCTCAAAAAGCCAAATCACAAAGGAGAGATTACATATTTTAGATCAAAACTACATTCATCGCATAAAAATATGGGCCATCCATTTGAAACCCCAAGCTCCCAAAGTGCTCTTAAAATCCATAATAGAGTAAGGAAATATACATACACTACTACAAGGAGGGGTGTTTTGAGACAATAATAGAGACAATACTTGACCAAATTGTCTCAAATAGAGACAATAAATAAGTTGTATATTGTCTCTAATATTCTCTTTCCAAAGACATTATAGATAGATATCATTTTTTTCTCTTGAGAGACAATATCATTATTGTCTCCCTAGAGATAATACGGAATACTAATTTTTTGTCTCTCTAGAGACAATACTAATTTCAATTTTTATTGTCTCTTTAGAGACGATATGAATTTAAAGAATGAAAAATCTAAATTTCAAGAATAAATAATAATCAAATATCATATAGTGCAATCGACTGCTACATATTGTCTATGATGTTAGCGCGGACCGATAATTAATATTAGAAATTAAAAACAATTTGATTTGAATTTTTTGCCCAATAAATGGGTCCACAAACATTTTATTATTATCAAATAAGATAAAATACAAAAGGGTGTCTAAATGCGGTTAACCCTTTAAATACAATGATAAAATAGAAAAGGGTACCTAAATGTCGTTAACCTTCACATACAACATGAACACCTTCTCTCCACCAACAACGTCTCTGGTTCTACTTTGAGGTTCTTTTTCTTTACTTTTATTTTGAGCAACTGCGTCTCTGCCGACTGTTGTCATCTTCATGTTCTTCGCTTTCATTGTCTCAACTTTGATACAATTCTCTCTTATCAATAACAACAAAGGTGTATTAGATTCTGAGATATTAAGAACACATTTTTTAATCCAGTTTTGCCAAAAGTATTCACAAATTACATTTAAACTAGGACAATAATTAAAACTTTGTACAAAACTAATAAGCTAAGTTGTGCACTCATATACATGTATGCTAAAATCCATGTTTTCCTGTCATTCCCAACACATAAATATCCAAGTGATCATCTGTACCCATCATCCAAGAAAAACTTTTGTTTCTTTGTTCATAGTCCTTGTAGAAAAATATTGAGTCTATAAATTAAAATCGCAGTGAGAAATAAGAGAAGTGTACCGCTAAAAAGATATCCCTAGTGATTAGAGAGTATCCAACTCAGACAAGTGCATTTAGGGTGTTACATAAGGATGTTAAAATGGCATATACTCAACACTTTTAGTTCTGATAACAAGTGCCTAAAATAAGAAACGAAATCATCAACCTTTTTGAAAGAATCGTTGTACACATTTTATAGCAATCTATACTAAGAAGAGAATACGAATAAATACCTACCAAAAAATCATCGGATAGGCATACATAAAAGTGGAGAGAATCATGCATGAAACTCCAACCAATAACTGTCTGAATCTGTGCACATGTAGCAAGAAAATATTAACTGCAAGTAACGTGACAAAAGCCAATATCATTGTTATTATCAACCCCAATGTTATCACTTCCAAGAATAGATTAAAACCTTTGTATCAACAATAATACAATTACATTTATAGATCCAAGTATAGAATCTAAGAAACCATTAAATATGTCCAAAATGTTTAAAATACCTATCTCATAAGTGGCATATAATAACATACCTTGTTTTTCTTAGAGGCAAAAATCAGAAAGGATATAACATAAAACATCTCCAAAATGAAACTCACGCCATTCATTTTGAGCAGCAAAGTGTTGTGGGGTTTAGAAAATGGGGCTCCATAAATTAGCCAAACGGCACATGTGAATAAGGTGCACACATATGGAAGACCAGAGAATTTTTGTGTACACTTAAGGTTGTATATCCCCCAAAAATTTGGCCTTCAATTCTCACAACATGTGTTGACAAGTAATGAATAAACATTGAGCATCTACAACGGAACAAGAAGATTTATTGGTATTGAATCAAATAAATATGATGAACACAGTAAAAACATAGGTGACAGGAAAAGTGTAAGTGAAGTTTGACTCAAAGAGAGAGAAGACACCTACCTTTCAAGAACACCGACAATAGAATACTTAACAGGAAGAAACAATTCTCCAGCAGCCTCAAATGCTTTAGATTTTAAGCAAAAACACCACATCAACAATGGTTTGTCAATTCAAAGGGAAATACCACCACTAAAAATTATTCAAACAAGACATGCACCAAATCCAACCAAAATCTAACCCCTCGCTATACATGTAACAAGATTGTGAAGGATAGAGATAAGTTATTGCAAACAAGCAAGCCTCAGAAGGACAGGGCTCACATTGCTGAGATGCAAATAAAAAACGTGAAGCTGAACCAAAGATTACCTTTTGACAAGTTGAAACTTCCTCATTCAGGTATCAAAGATAAAAACCACACATCTATCAGATACAGTGCATTGTCAATCCTGTGAAAACCAACTCACTGGTTTAGCCATTTTGTGCATCTCAATTCTTATTCATTTTAAAGCGAAGAAAACACCAACATTCCACAAGCATAAAAAGGTTAACTGTGTTACCCAATAACTTTGAAGCGCCATCTTTCTGTTACCTTTAAAATGGAGTTTAAACTAATTAATTGCAAAAGCACCAAGCAACTCATATGTAGTCTACATCAAAACAATAATTATAATGACTTTTTGCATTTATCAACTGTCACTTGAAAATATATAACCGACAAACATCTCATTAAAATATTGAGGTTGAATTAAACATATAACAAGAAACCATCAGCATTTCATAAGAAAGTCCATCTTTAATAACAAGGCATGCCTATGCTAAGCCTTTGCATAATGTGACGGGTAACTTGAAAAGACAATACATAATAACATTGCACTTATACTTGAATCTATTCTGATGATACAAGCTCACATAACAAAGAGTATAGTCACCTCCAAGCATAACTTGACCACAAGATTTTGTAGGCCATGATGAGAGAAGTCTGTATTGAGCATAGTTACCAGGTTCGGAAATCCGATTAAATTCGGAAGGGCAAAAAAATCCGAAAATACGTAGTTCTCAAAAAAATCCGAAAAAATCCGGAAAAATCCGGTTCGGAATATATATACATATATTATTATAAATTTATATTGTTGTATACTTATATCATTATATATAGACAAATCATACAAAAAAGCATCCATCTACCATAATCATCATCATCATAATGATTCTTTCAAAAGATTGCAAGAAGTTGCTTGGTCCAAAAATGTACAAAAATGGATTTTATGAAAATAAGAAAAATATTGCCATCAATGCGTAGAGCTCGAGAAAATATATACTTTTAGAGAAGACGACACCTAAAACAGAGCCACAGAATGAAAGTTATGGCACATGCAAGTTTTTGCTGCTACATCTTCCCGGACCCTTTCCAAAAATGGCAAATTTTTTTCCATTCTTGCGATTTTTTCACCAAAAAAATAAAATATGCCAAAAAAGGAAAAAAAAAATTTCCCTGCAAAAACAAGGCCGAACCGAACCGGATTTATTCGGTTGCTTCAAAAAGTACGGTTCGAACCGGATTTCATACAAATCCGGCCGAACCTGGTAACTATGGTATTGAACTACACAATCTGGAGAGCTTGAATAACTTCAGTAAAAATTTCTGCCAGGGGATGCATGTCTGTAAGGAGATCGTGATCTACTTCTTACATGGTCTTTTTCCCTTGACCATTCCCTCTGTCGATTTCTGTCTCTTTCTCGATCTCTCTCCCTCTCCCTTTCTCTTCCACCACAGCCGAACCTGAAGAGATTCCTATCCCTATCTCTTGCTCTTTCTCGTTGTTCTCTTTTTTTGTCCCTCTCACAGTCCATTTTCCTGTACCAGTCCCTATCTTCTCTTACTCTATTTCCTTCCATATCCCAGTCATTGCCTTTTGTTTTTCCCATTTCTTTCTCCCTTTGCTTCCTCCTTTCCTCAGCTTCCTTCTCTCTTGCTAGTCTCTCATCTTCTCTCACTTTGTTTTTTTAGCCTGAATCCATTTTTCACACAAATCAGAGATCAAAACTGTCATCAATCCATCTAGTTTAAATATTAAAAAATCCAAAATATTAGAAAGTGAACAAATATTCACCTTAAAATCACTAATAAAATCACGAACCATGCCATAGCCAATGTGTTGCTTCCCAATTACATGAGAGTCACAGATTTCACAGAGTACCATATTTTTTTCCTGTGAATGTATCAGTCCTCTCTCACTTGATGCTTGTGTCACCACTTTCTTTTCCACATTCAATATATCCACCTTGAAAGAGTCAAAAAATTAGGCTCAGATAGAATATGGTCATATAAATCATCTCAAGATAATGTTATAACTACCCCAAACTTATACATTAGTATATACTGTATAATTTAACTGTACCTTCCTCATTAATGCTTGTGCTTCATCAACCTTTCCTTCCTCCCCAAGATTTTCAACATGTTCCAGCAGTTTCCTTAGATCGTTTCCTCTATTGTTGCTAACTGATCTGATTTCTCTATTGAAATTGGCATCATAGATGAAATATCTACATCTTGGGCTAAACGCTCACCTCCTCCTCGTACTTTACAATCTAAATCTTGCACCTATAGATTATAAAAAAAATCTCAAAAACATAGAGAATAACATATTGAGCTCATTAATAAATTTCAAATTAAACATAGAAGACGCAAACGAAAGCCAGATTTTCTCACTTTGGTTTAAACTGAAAAGCTTCTCACAAAATTGTGCAAGTTCTGCTTCAAAATATCAGAGCATAAAGTTTGTGCCTCGAAGACGTCTCAAAACTATTTTAATCAAACACTAGTAAGCAAGACAAATGATAGCCCATGTGATAAACACAATAGAAAAAATTAAAACAAATATGTCTTAAGATGACTAACACTAGTATTGTTTTCCAGAATCACGTAATCGTGATTAACACTCATTAAGAACTAGAAACCAAAAAGAATATTATTATTATCAAATTAGAGAAAAAATAGGATGTACTGTTTTCCTTCCATCCAATAAAAGAATAATATCCAATTATTATTAAACTAAGTTGGACATGTACTGTGTGCTATTCCTGACCAGAACTAAGAAGCCAAATACTTTTTGTCTAGCATTTTACTTCTCATGTATCATATAGATAACTTGAAATCATATGCAATGAATCTCAAAAATAACTTTCCCTCTGAGTCTCCTATCTGATTAGAGAGAATGAGCAACGCAGGTAATAGATAGAGTTCATTCCAGCTCATGCAATTTCATATCTACTTGTCATTGAGAAACGTCCCATGCTTTAAGAATCTCTCTCCTCTGATAGATAAAGATCATGGTCCATGTTGAGAATTCTCAGACATTTACGGTGCATATGAAAAATCAGACATTTACCTAAGCTTGTATGTCTTTAATGTTCATTCCTCAGAGGCTATCAGATAACAAACAACAAGCTAGTTAGGTTTTGGAACAACAAAACAACTAGCACATTTTCTCGTGATCACTTATCAAGTATTTCATTTTTGAATTTAGGAGTTAGATGCAAATGTATGCCTTGTTTCACCCTCCCCATTCTTCACTTCTTCACTAGTATTTTAGATTTCCATAACAAGAAATGCAAAACACTTTGAAAGAGAAGTTATTGTCCATGACTAGCAAAAAATGGCAATACAAAATTTACTAAAATGAACAGATAAGTAACCTATGCTTTCTAGTTCCAAAAACATCTTTCATATCGAGCAATATTTCGAGGAAAAGACAATAAAGCAGTAGGGATATGAAATTTCCAGTTAGAGTTATATTTGAGGGCATGCATATACAATGGAGAATATATTAACAGCTAAGGGTAAAGAACTTTCCAATATAGAAAAAAGGAATCTGCAACCGGTTAAGTTCGTATGGTTATCCTTGATCTTGAATAAAAATTGAGTTTCTTGACATCAGACCATGAAAATACAATGCTACTTGCACTGTGTTTGCAGGTAATTGGAAATTAACAATAACAGTCGCAGAAAATAATGACTATTTAACCGAGGGTAGGACCATTCATAATCATATTGTGCACAGTCAAGTTAGGATGGATATATTCGTCCACTATACAAACCCTCACAACCAAAATTTGTTTCAACTTTCAGATTAGGTAAAATAGCATTCTCATGTTATCTTATGCTCCAAAATCGCATTAAGATATTGTCAGTTATAATTCGAAACAGTGGAGTTGACCTAGTATTTGTATTAACCATAGAACCGGATTGCTTTTAGATGACCACCCATTGTGCTTGTGAGAATATTACTAACAAATGTAATGTTACAATCAGGTTGAGTTTGACTCTACCCGAATGACATATGAATAAAAAAGGATAATCTTGGGTGCAAGCCCCTGGAAACTGTGGCAAAATGGGTATCCTTCAGACCCTAACATGTGTGTGTGTTCTCTATTGTTTGTATGACAGTCTTTTTTACTTATTATTTTTTATTTTGAGATTTTATCCAGTATTTGAAATATATTTGGAGTAATAACTTTAAAAAATGTAACTATCGTGGTACTTGTATTTAGCATAACATAGCCTTTTAATGAATACCTAATGTGTTGGTAGCCTGGTTGTCAAAGCATAGTTGAATAAGGATAAGGCAACCGCTTCTGTTTGGGTCGAGGCTGGGAAATGGATTAGGTGGAGTTTCATACAACCCACTGGGTCCCATTCTATTTGAGGCTTACCTTTCCCGAATAGAATGCAAATAAAAAGGATTAGATTGGTAAAAGTCACACTGTCACAGTCAACTTTGGCTACATGATCCCTCAGCCCTGAAATTTTTTTTACAAATAATGTATAGATAACCTTTTCTTCTAATCCTATTGTGCGGTATGTTTCTAATATATATGTGTTTTCATCCAATTTTCACATACATTTGTAGCTATCATTATGATTAAATCTCAAAAACTGAATAATGTCAGTTAAATGTTATCTTGCTTGCTTCTCCCTTCTAAAAATTGTTTATCCTTCCGAACATTTCCAAAGGAGACATAGATACTATTAAATTCTTAAGTACTACATACCGACACAATTTTGTAAACTTTTATGTGGGAACCATCTTCAACTTCAAGAGAATCATCAGTAGGTTCATCGAGCATGATTTCAGGTGCCCGTGCTTTCAGAAAAGAGATTTTCGCCCTCAATTCTTCAATCTCTTTCTTAATCTCTTCTTGAGTTTCACTTGCCTCTTCATAGCATTCTATACAGGTTCTAGCTGAAGATGTACTATATTCGTCTTTACACGAAAAACAGGTCATGATCACCGCTTCCTCACTATATCCCCTCACCATTGTAATGAAACAAGAAACAAAAGCAACAACAGCAACAAATAATCCAAGCCTACAAAAATTTCACCCAAAAAGACAAGTTACCAACTCAAGAGCCCTACATATAATAACTTTTCTCAAATGAGCTTAAAAAATAGTCCCACACCTAGATTCTACTCCGGGTAAAATCCTAACAAGGACATGGTTCCATGGAGCGGGCTACTACTCCAATATTTATTGGGGTGGGTCTTAGATATATTCTCAGCGGTGCTAAAACAGAGGTCACCACTAGATACGGTAGCAAAAAAACTAGATAGACCCTGGCCACCTTGTAGATTTCCTTCTATTGACCCAGCTTGAGGAATAAAGACACCACATTTAGCTAGAGGAATCCAATGGGAAGGGCTGTGAGGAGGAGCAAGAAGAGCCCCCAGTAAAGGGTCGCGTCCAGGAGCTTGTGGTTTGCCACCCCGAAGGCTTGTGCGCAGAGGGGGCATAAAATTAGACAAGGACATAATTTTTAATATGTAATGGTAGACAAATTCAACAAAGTGATTGTCCTAATTCCATGCAGGAAGAAAATAATAGACCAGAAAGTAACCAAATTATTCTTTGACAATGAATGGGTATATTTTGCATGGCTGAATCAATCATACCTAACTATAAGAGTATATTTTAAAGCATCTTTCGAAATATATTTCAGTGTACAATGAACATTAAATTCAAACATGACACTTCCTTTCATCTACAAACAGATCAAAAAAATGAAAAGATGAAGCAGACATTTGTTCATATGCTCAAAGGATACAATCACAAACACCCAAAACCTGGAATGAGAGCCTGCCATTTCTGCAACATTCATATAGCTAAAAAGGAGGATGGACAAATCTACTTTCAAACATTTTTCGGAATTCCTGTCCCGGACACCATTTGATCTGTATTTAGGAAAGATGATAAAGATGGAGCGGGAAAGGAGGAGAATGATCAATGAACAAGTCCAAGCCATCATGTTCATGGAAATAACTCCGCGAGTTAATAAGAAGGTACAAGAGCACTTGCTTCAAGCTAAAGCCAATGAAAAATGACTAAGTAATTGTCTCAAAACAGGTCACAGAAAACATGTTGCGGGCGTATTTGAGTAAATACCATCTCAAGGGGACGGGAAAGAAGCTCTAGCCAAATAGACATAGTCCAATCAGAACTATCCAACAAATATAGGGAAAAATCAAGTCGGAAATGCCCGGTTATATGAGCATGTACTCCATAGTTAATATAGATTTTCTAAAGCAGTTAAAACCATCAATGTTGCAACAAGAAGTTGTTATATCACCCTTGCTTCCAGAAAAAGAAGAGTTGGCTCAAGATTTCAAAGCAGAGATGATAAAATCCACCCAACTTTTCTTCCAAAAACATCTTTGATTGATCATAACAAAATAAAAACATAAGTACCAACTCAATTTAGATGTTGTAGTTGCAACAACCCTTGTAGACATGCATGCAAAATGTGGAAGAATAGACAAGACAAATGAACTATTTGACAGAATGTCTCGAAGAGATGTGTTCATGAGGACAACATTAATTTTAGGCTATGCACAAAATGGATTTGTTGAAAAGGATTTAGAAACTTTCAAGCAAATACAATTGGTAGATTTATAGAAAAATTCCACCACCTTTGCCAACATCACGCCAGCCTATGCCAAAATGGCGGTTTTGGAATAGGGTATGAATATCCATACAAGCATAAAGGATCAAGGAATTTTGTTAGATGTTGTCATTGCAAATGCCCTGGTAGACATGCATGCGAAATGTGTAAGCATAGACAAGGCAAGTGAATTGTTTGATAGAATGATGAGAAGTGTTTGTGTGGATGAAACTGATCGCATGTTATGCACAAAATGGATATGTTAAAAATGATTTAGAAAATTTCAAGCAAATGCAATTGGAATATTTAAAAAAAAATTCAAATACCTTTTCCAGCATCCTACCTTGCTGTGCCAGAATTCTAGGTGAAGGAAAGTGTCGGCTATCCTGGTGTTAAGGTGCAGATTTTATGTGTATTCCTGCATAGAATATATATCAAATCAGTTGAAAAATGAAATATATATTTCAAACTCAAATAAATTTTATGTGTAAAGTACTGCAGAAATGACTAATAAGTCAAAAGTTTTAATCACGCTGCAATAGTTGTACCTATGTTCCACGAAAAAAGAGACATCTTAGGGCCACAATAACCACAACTATGAAAGTTACGGAGATGTTTATATAAAAGTATCTTCATAAATAAATTCCTGAGAGAGTTAGCACTTACACACCTCATTTTATAATTTTGACAGCGCTTGGTAGGAATTGATAGAAAAAATTGTAACTGTAAAAAAGTAAAAATATATATGTTACAAAAATTTAAAGAAAACAACAAGCTTATAGTCTTAGCAACCTGTAAAATATTAGAAGCCAACAATAATCTTATTATGAATTAGTAGCCATCTAAAGAAAGATTTCTTTTCCAAAATACAAGAAAACCACAAAACATTAAATCTACAAGACCATCTACTAATGGGCTCACAAATATTCCACTTATTGTTAAGGCCCAGGGAAAGGTTTGGGGAGAAGGCAATCTTTTCATACATTTGTTTGGAGGTATCCTCATGGAGAGTGGACCCTTTGAGCCACCTCATAGTATCCCAAAATTCATTGTCATCCTCCATAATTAGTCTAGTAGAGGGAGCTATGAAAGCGTTTATGGGCATTGTATACATTCTGAAATGAGATTGAGGAAGCTTATAGAAAGCTTTAAGGTCTATCCATTCCATCCACTTCCCAAATATGTACAAGTCATGTAATATTTTTATTCCTTTCTCAAACCAAAGGAGGGAGAGCAGCCTTTTGTCAAGGCAAGGATGTTTTCAACGAAAGGATGCTTGCCTTGACAAAAGGCTGCTCTCCCTCCTTTGGTTTGAGAAAGGAATAAAAATATTACATGACTTGTACATATTTGGGAAGTGGATGGAATGGATAGACCTTAAATCTTTCTATAAGTTACCTCAATCTCAGTTCAAAACGTATACAATGCTCAGTTCACAGCTCCCTCTATTGGACTAATTATGGAGCATGATAATGACAACTAGGATAGTATGAGGTGGCTCAAAGGGCACCCTCTCCCACAAATTTTTAAAATTTAAGACATTTATTTAAAAGCGCAGCAAGGTGTTTTTCAGATTTAAGACACTAATCTAGAGTCTAGAATATATCATAATCATTTGTCATGCATCCATGCTTAAAAATTTATAGTTGTAACATGCTTCATTGTATTCATTTGATTGAGGATTCCAATCGGAGCGGTAATAGACTGACTCAAAAACTGCTTTCCATCCCACTATTCTAACACAAACTATCTTTAGGCTTGTTTAATGTGCCTCCTTATTAGTATACTCACTTAAAAAAGGTTTTAGAACCAAAGTTTATAAATAGAAATAAAATTTAAAAATGCAGCAAGCTGTTAAACTGAACAAATCCTAACTACAAGAGCGCCTCATTATCTGTTAGCATGAGTTTAGTGGATAGTGAAATCGGATAAATACTGAACTCACCCAGATCGAAGAACCTTGTACGAATTCAGCAAGTTACAATAAATAATCAAATAATTGTGATGAACCAATGCACATTAAACCATAAGATAATACTAACAGTAACTGCAATAATATTATTTATCTTTTGGATCAATCAGATCAAAATTATCTCCCCTCACAATAGCCAGAGTTTGAATTTAAATAGAATGAATTTCAAAAATTGCATAGGAATCCAGAATTCAGTGAGCAGCATGTTTGACATTTTGGTACATATCCAAAGTTCTATGAGCAAGAAGTTATGATATGCAAACAGATTAAAATCCTATCCTCGTAAATGAATGTGAAATACAATATTCCTAAGCATAATGTTGAAAACCCTTATGTAGCTATCAATTGGATTAAAAAGATACAATCATTGTTCTTGAATAAAACTTTAAAGGAGGCACATGTTAATGGTAAAATGGTGGTGGCAAGAAACTAGAGGATTTACCATCACTTGGAATGGGTTTGTTGGCAATTAATTAAAAATATTTTAAACTCCAAAAGTTGATACTTTCAACTGATTGATGTGACTATGCCAAACAAAAATGTTAGTGAATATCCTTTTCATTGAGAGACTTTAGCTACATTTTTATTTATGCTTCTAAACAATTATTATTGGAAACCTATACATGACAAATTTTCATATGTAAACCAATATTATAATCAATATTTCATGCATTTTTGATTTACATACCTATTGTAACACATTTCCTTTTTCCTCCTCATATTCCCATACACATTTCATCTCCTAGAAAAAGGAGTCCAAGAAGTGAGGCAAGTGACTTTAATGAAGACCCTATCAAAAGGCTACGGAGCACACAGGGCCAATGACGATGACTACAGATCAAATTATTACTTTTAGGAATAATGTGATAAGAGAATTGATGGACATGGGGCCCAAAGGTATAAATGACCATTCTAGAGCCAAAACCCAACCTTGGATGCAAAAAATTGACATCCCCAGATTTAATGGATCTAAAAGAATTGAGCCACATGTATAGATCAGTAAACTTGATGTTTACCTTAACATGCATCCAATGGCTGATTTGGAGAAAATTCAGTTTGCGTCACTGCACTTTAAGGAGACTGCATATGTTTGGGAGCGTCATTATGACTTGTATATTCAAGAGGGTATCGATGATGAGATCCTTAGCTGGTACAATTTCTCTTCTCTTCTCCTTGACATGTTTGATAAAAAGACTATTGATGACCACTACATAGAGTTCAGGAATTTACATCATAACAAGCAAGAATCTTTCAATGATTATATTAGAAATTTTAGAAGGTTGTATTTGTGGATTCATGATATCCCAAAAACTAGACAGGCCTAAATATTTTTGGACACTTTTAATGATGAATTGAAAGGATATGATCAGGTTTTTAAACCAGTTGTTTTGGATGGAGCTATTGCATAAGCCAAATCATATAAAAATTGCTCAGAGATAAGACCTGAAGCAAGCAAGCTGTAAAACTATACACTTCCTAATAACCATCCTAGCTCAAATAGAACACTGAATATCGATACAAGGTGGCCACACCCAATGCTATAATTTATGCTAATAAAGCAGCTAAGGAAGATTTAAGTAAGCAAGCATGTTGTTTCTCATGCAAGGAGAAGTGGGCTGAGGTGCAGGTGCATGGATAAGGGGAAAATTCATTTGGTTGAAATGTTAGATGAGTTAGGTAGTAGCAGAGATGAACAAGCTCATGTTGATGCGAGTATGCTACCTCTAGAGGATACATCATCAAGAGCACCAACTGACCAACCCACTGCATCTTTGATTATTATCAAAAGGTTGACTTAATACCAGACCTAGAGAGTAGGAGGATGGATTAAGGGGATATGATTCATAGTGTTGATCGAATCAAGTAGCACATACAATTTCATTGATTCTAAATTTGCTCCAATACTTGGTTTACATATGTGTGCATGACCTCACTTTTGAGGTTAGCATTTCAGATGAGACTAACATGACTTGTAAGCAGTATAATGAGGAGTGAAAATCATGATGGGATATTATTCAATGAGATCTGATTTTTATATAGTTGATGAAATTTTAATGCCCTACAAGAGATGTCAGGTGACCCTGTGTATCACAATTTGTACTAGCTTGTTCGTTTATAAAAGTAACAAAGTCATCCAATTCATGACCGACATCATAATCTTCACAGTAAAACTGAGAGGCACTATAAATATAGATTTAAAGCTTTTCCCTCCAAATCAAACCTCAATCATCTAGCACCAGGTCTGTACCGACATAATGAATACTCTTGAGCACAAAACACTGATTCAAAATGCCTACAAACATTGATCCAACGACTTTCATACGTTTTTAGTCACGAACTAGGCACCGAACACCGAACTAATATTTTCTTGTTCACAGTGGATGTCTTTGCCTCCACGTGTAGTCTTCCATGATTTTCCAAAAATTTTCTCATATTTTTGCAAACGACTGGGTCTCCTGAGCTAGTCACGTGTTTCTCCTTTTCGCTGGACGTTTTCAGGCACTCAAAAAAACAAACGAATGATCTTATACCTGCGTCAACCATACTATTGACCCCTCCTTCCATTGATGCTTATACTCGCTCTGATACCACTATTAGATTTAGAGGCATAAATTAAAGAAATACAAATAAGAAGATAGAGATGCACAAAACTAAACTGATTCGAATGACTCAGGTAGGGTGTATATATTATTAGGAGAAGTAGTTACATGATATTCAGTTAAAATTTTTTTACAACCTCCTAATTGTTTAGAACCGTACAGGTTCATTATATATATTCAACAGAACAGACAATGAGATCAAAAATTTCTGGAATTCTTACATTAAGAAGAAGCTGATTAATATGGGTGTTGATCCCAACAATCACATACCCGCTCATTCTCTCACTGATTCCCAGATCGATAAATTGTTTACAACTTACAACAAACAGATGCACCCTGAGAATGATACTAAAAAATGTAGTAATTCTGTCATGCAAACAGATCTCTGAACTATTAATCCACAAACTGGAAAGGAATCTCGTTATCCTGTTTGGAATTTTGATGAAGTAGCAACAGTAAATGAGCTTCTGGGACAAAAAGATGATACTTATTATCTGACTGCGTTATCGGAAAAAGATCTGAGCTGTTATATGGAGGCAGAGATGTCAGTTTCATATGAGTTTGGGATACATACTGAAGCTGAAGGAGATACAGGAAAAACATTACGTTGGGAATAATTTGGTGATCATTGTGAAACATTGAATTGGGATGAACTCCCTTCATTGATAGAAGAAGAAGAATTTACTACACTCAGCTCTATATTCATTCTCTTTATCAACTTCCTCCAAATATTTCGTTGTAACCGTTACGGATTCCATGGACAAATCTACCAATCTACCACTCCAATATTTAAGCACACTATTTTCTATGAAATACTATGAATTTAAAATATGCAAATTTATCTAATATTTCTCATAGAAAGTAAGAGTTGTCTACTGTTTAGGAAAACAATGTCTGGATTAGAAAAATGCTTCTGGAATAAACCTGTGTGGGATTTATTTAATAGACATTTCAGATCACAGTCTACGATCAATCATCAGTACAAGAACATAAGATTTTTTCTAATTCCTACGGACTCTGAAAATACTATCATACTTAATGTCTTGATTCTTTGTTCACCTAATCATGGATCCACTAGTGGGATCTGAAATGCGACATTTTTACCCAGATGAATCTAGAAACACTGCAAAGAAACCAAGCTTAAATCTAAAATAAATGATAAATTTCTTGGATATGCTTAACAGGATGGGCTGAAAGTATTGCTCCAACTTCAGATCCCAGGTAGTTCCATTAAATTTATTTATTTATTTTTGAGTGGCTATTGTGCAGGAGGAGGATTTGCAGTAGATTTTAGAAAGGAGAAAGTTTGCAGCAACTAAGTAACATATCTATGAAACGTCGATGTTTAGGTTTAGTCTATTTTGTAATTTTCTTATAAATTCCATAAAAAAATAATGATTAGTTGAGTACCAGCTCATGGAGCCAGTCCACCATGAGTACCAACTCATTGTTTCAGGTACCCACAACAACAAAGACCAATTTGCATAAAAAACTAGTATCTCTGCCTATTTAAGAAAAATAAAAACATACACCCACTTAGAACTTTCCATAACACACCATTCCCAACAACACACTGTTGAAATCTCATCAATAAAATAGTTACATTTTATATGAATCAAGGAAATCAAGTTTCAAAAATGGTGTCAAAGATCGAATTATGCTTGCAATACTACGTGCTAATTTGGCTCAATGAAGATTTCTAAGGCAAGGATCTAAAAGTGTCTATGAATTTGTTACAAGTCGGTGATAATGGTTTTATATAACAAAGTCTCACTATACAAGGATCAAGGAAGGCTTCAAAAATGGAAATCATGCAGCCAATATAGACTCACTGGTACTCTCTTCAACCATATCCTATTAACATTTTTTTAGAATAATATTTTCATATAAATATATGTAAGATACATAGTTAGTTATGCTTTAAAAAGGAATGAAATCCATTTCCAGATTAAAATAAATATCTAAGTTTGCAGTGAGTTTTCCCGACTGGTATATACTGTTTATTCATGTTCCAAACGATCTGGTTTGCAAGATAATGTTGGTTGTTTTGAATTTTCTCCTCCTTTATTCTAATCGATTTTTCAGGTATTTTTTAAACATTCTCAAGCATTATCCTTGAAATAGATTCTATTTTCGATTTCCATAGCCAATAAAAAAGATGTAGTCTTATCTTTTGTTAAACTTCGATCTGGGTATGCCAGAAACATCATTTGTGTTTGAAACATTTTCTTTGTGCTTTAATGAACAAATAAAACCCTAAATATGTACTTGGGTATTTTCCTTTGCTTCTATTCTTAGTTGTCTAAAAATATTTCATTGAGATTAAAAGGCAGTAATTTTCTTGGATTCAACGGACTGACATCTAAGAACATTCATTTCTTGAACTGTCGCAGCTCTCAAACTGCCATAACAGATTTATGTAAAGGACATATAAGTGATATCCGGCATACACAATCTACATGATTAGATCTTGAAAAGATTAATATAGCAAAAATATAAAGCACACTCTGATTGGAAAGAAAGACATTTTGGATGTCGGGTGGATCCAAGAGGGAGAATGTGGTCAAAGTGGGGAAGGGTATGTATACTCTTTCTTCCGTAACCCCAAAGAACCGATGCCATTCTACTGAGGGATCCTGTCAAATGTTTGACAAAATGACAAGATATAAAATAGGGAAAAAAGGAAGATTGGGAGTCATCCTAACTGGAACGAGGAGGACATGGCTAAGGATGATTAGGAAATCTCATAGGCTCAGCTTTCCCTTCGAAACTATGGTGTTCTGGGTTAAGAAAAACCTGAGTCAATGGAAGACAACGTGCCAGTCACAAAATTGGAAGTTGGGCCAGATTCTCTCCAGCTGGAAGCTTCAAGGGAGTCTGACGAGGGGCCATTTCTGGCCACCCAGTTGTCAGCCATCTGCAACAATAGTGTGGTTGCATGCCAACTCTTTGAAAAAATGTTGGCATGTAAATTTATAGATAAAAAGCCTCAGACAGGGCATCAATTAATGATTCGATCCATCTCTGGAAAAACTATATGTTTTCAGCTAACAGGTCTGGTGGTGGATCTTAAACGGCAATTGGAGGTCTCTATCGGGATCACATTAGATCATCAACAACTTATATATGAGGGAAAGCGTCTTCAGGACCAGGTCCCCCTGTTGGAATACAACATAGGCAAGGATTCCATCCTTTCATTGGTACTTTGATTGCGTTGAGGTGCTGCAGAATGGTTTAGGGGGAAACAATTTTACTCGCAAGCCATTTAAATAGCATAAATTACAATATTTAAATTCTAAATTGAATCAATGTAAACCCATAAAATACAAACTAATCAACTAAATAAATTCGCTATTACAAACATGGAAACGATAGACACTGTGGATGTCTTGCTCCTTCGTGGTCTTCTGGCGATGAATTTAACCAAAAAAGACAAAACCTACATACGATTTGGCCCCTTCCATGATCAATATCTCACTTTGTTTGGCTCTTACAACACAATAATTTTTGGGGCTTTTACTATACTCACCGCAACCTGTATGTGCCCAAAAATGTAGAGGTCGTGGGGGATTTTTCATAGGGTTTTTCCAGGAGTCAAGAACCCAACATGCCAAATGACCGGAAAAAGATTATAAAAGCCAAAACATTTCGAAAACAAAACCATCATCCTGAAAAATATATCTGAAAAGAATCTCCCTTGAACAACAAATATACATAGGCAATCAGTGTATAAATGGTGCACACATGTATTTACGCACCTCAAAAACAAATGATGGGCAAGAACTATACCTACAAGCCCACAAGCTTTGCTCTGCCTGTGGCTGCTTCAAATGGGAACACCCAAAAGTGGTTTTGTATAATTTGAAAACCAAAGAAGTCTGCACCCGGTGAAATTTAGATGGCATCACCATCAAACAGGGCATGGGATGAAGTTATTTTCCCAGAGCTTAGCAACACTGGGAGGAGAAACCACTTTCACACCACCATAGATCTTCGTGGAGCCACTGTGCACACAACATACAGGAAAAATATCCCGATTTCTGAAGAGTGCATGTGTTGCTGGAGAACAAAGTCGCGACAATGAGAAATCAACAGTGGAATCAAGGTCTTCAAATGCCCTCACAAAAGTAGCATAGTAGCAAAAGGTGGAACATAACATTTTTATGTAGATGGTACCTTGCCGCGGTGTATTAAAAAGTAAAAAGTGGGAAATTTTGAGACGAAATTATATTTTTGAGACACAATTATATTTTTGTCTCTATGTTTTGTCTCAAATGACCTTACGGCCATGAAGGATCTTCAAAATAGGTTTGTTAAAGAATACCACATGATTAAGAAAAGCTAAAACAAGAGACCTCTAAATTATCAATAATGGAAGCGAACCAAGGAGAGCTATAGAAAGTATAATCCAAGTAATCTTGGTTCAATCATAGACCTCGAGAAGGCACCAAAACCAATCTACAACGAGGTACCCGATCTCGGACGGGTAGTTTTGAATGGATAAGCACAACTCAAAAATTGTGAAAGCAGAATCAAGCCAGAGATAATTAAACTGACAAGATCAAAATTGAAATTCAAGTGCAGAGGTATAGTTTTCCTTCTTCATTAAATTCAGAAAGCGAGCATCATGCTAGGGAGATGCATTCACAAGATGAGAATTTTTCTACTTCAAGGTATGAAAATCAGTTTTAGAAGCTCAAAACAGATTTTACAAAAACACAATAGATAAAACCTAGAACAAAAGATGTACAACCATGTATAGAGCAAGCAAAAATCACCTCAAAATAGAGTTCGAATGAGATACACTCAGCTAGCTCTATGAGTATGTAAAAAACAAGCCAAAAGTTTGAAGGTGGATGAACACAAAGAAGGGTAAATTTATTTTTTACAGAGTTCAATAAAGATGAAACCCAATGGAATAAAGCACAACCTTACCTTCGATAGTTATTGAGAAGATCAACCAAGAGCCAAAGCACAACGAGATCACTTAAGCAGCAAGGCATTCCACACAACCCAAAGTCGAATCTAAAAAGGGAACAATGTAATGCAGAGGCCAAGATCCAATCAGATAGATTTATCAATGGCGAGCTAGCCGCTACCAAGTCGAGATCACCCAGCTCAAAGAAACCTCTATGCGTGTAAGCTATGAAGAGCATAGATAACTCGACAAACTACGCATCTTGAATGTGAAACAAACAGCGCAGAGTTACAAACCGAGTTGGATGGCTTGCGCCGAGTTGAAATAAATACAACTGAACCAGATTTACATCAGAATCCTCTATAGAGTTCCCAACTGATCCAATTAGGACAACAATACGGACTCGAGCTCAAGCTATGAAGAAGTAAAACAGAGTTCAATAAAAAACCGAGTTACTCACTAGTAAGGAAAATCCGCGACAAGCCTCCAAAAACAAGATCTAAGCCAAGCATGGTCGTGGCCCATATTAGAGTCGAGTTGGGTTGAGTTTACTAGTGAGTCAAATAGAAATCGTTGTAAGCAAGCTAAACACAAATAAAACTAGATATGTGCTAGAGAAGCACGAACTGGATGTGCATGATCTCGGGGCAATAAAACAATGGCCACCATGGCTGAGGCAGGGACAAAACCAGTGCAAAACTTCAATCCATGCAAACCCTCACCATCCATTAATGATAATATAGAGATCCATGCTTACAATTAATGGCTGTCAAGTCTAAGAGCTCAAACGATACACAAGAATTTAGCTCAGGAAAAGCCCCAATTGCCGCCAACACAAAGGAAATTTTTGACAAAGTTTCCACAGTGACCGTACTCTCCAAAATCCTCCACGTGGACAAATGCAAATGATAAATTTTAGGGTTTCAAACCTACATTTTTCTAACGGAATGTGAGTTAAACATTAACGGAGGTTACATGTGTCTTGGGTTGAACTTTCTATTGATTCAGGGCCATTGAAGTATTTGCATGGATTGTTTTTTTTAATAATTTGTAAAAAAGGATATGAAGTATTTGCATGGATTGTTTTTTTGTAATAATTTGTAAAAAAGGATATGATTCCAAGTAATGAGCAATATATCATGCATACCCTAAAGTCAAGAAACTAATGATCAAAAGATGCATGACCTTTTTTTAGGAATAAAGATCTATTATAGCTCACATGTTAAAAAACAACCATGATGAATCCATTTATATGATCCAAAGATGGAGTAAATCCAAAAAATAGCCTTTTATTAGCTTTGGAGATAGAACCAGGATAGCCTTTTGCGTGTGAAGAGGAATTATTTTACATTACTATTTGCTAAATTTTCCGTACCAATTCCTTATTCTTGCAAAAAGGGAAGTCAAAGGGAAGATTGACTAAGTCTTATTTTTGCATGTAGAGGATTATTTTTAGCCCTTGGACTCAAAAATTGTATTTTTGTAAGAAGGCTAAAGTGACGCATGACGATGAATTATTTTTGGATACATGTGATATTTTTGGGAAATCTTGGAGGTGGGATTTTTGTATTTATACCTTAATTTTGCAAGATTATAGGGGGATCATTATTCTAGTCCTGTGTTTAGGCCATACTAGCTTGTACCGTATCACCTATTTGATGAATAAAGACTGATTTCCTCCACTTGCAGCTTTTTAGCATTGTGTAACAACTTATGGTATGTTTTATTGAATTTTTCTCCCTTTGCATGCTTAGTAAACTATCAAGAACCTTCTTTAAGTTATTGTGAAGCTTTTACAAGTCATATTAAGTGTGGATTTAGTGTATCAATCAGCCTAGAAGTGGAAATACACCCTCCCATGCTTGACTGAAAGCTTATGAATGCCTTTTGTGAGTGTAAAAGTTAATCAAACCGCAGTTCAAGTGAACATTGCATGTCTTTACCATTCAATTAGTGTGTCTTGTGTAGATTTGAGTTCCCAAAACGTTGGTGTATCTACAATTGAGTTCAAAGAGAAATTTAAAGAAGAAATTTGGATGTTTGAGTATGGAGAAATATCTATTTATTTTCCTTTTAAAATTCTAGAATTTAAAGTTGCAAAGTTTGATTTGGAAACGTATAAGTTTTGTGATTAAGCTAAATTCCATAGTTTTGTTTAATTGGAAAAAGTTGATTAAAAAATATAGTGTATACTTATAAATTATAATCAATATTTGAATTTAGTAGAGTGCAAACACACACACACACACACACACACACACACACACACACACACACACACACATGTACATATGTACATGTGTGTATATACATGTATATGTATATATATACTACATGTATACATATACATGTATATATACACACAAATATATACACATATATATGTAGACATATATATATATGTATATATATACATATATATATACACATACATACGCGTGTGAGTGTGCGCATATAAACTTATTGCTAAAACAATGATGTCCGGTTTTTATTTAGTAAAGGTATTTAATGAAGATTTTAAAAAAGAAAACAATTGTGAAATGGTAATTTATACCATATGCAAATATTTATACATTTGAATATGGTATAAACTACCATTTCATAGTTGTTTTCTTTTTAAAAATTTGCATTAAATTCCTTTGTACTTTGTTGTTTACGCGCGCGCGCGCGTGCGCACATTCATACTTATCCAAGATTTTACGAATATGGAAAAAGAATGAAATAATAGATGATTTTTTTTACTCGTCTATTTTCCTACAAAAAAAAAATCTTTGAGAAATAACAACTCATTTTTAGAATTAAAATACACACACACACTTATATTTATTTAATATTGCTAAAAAATAATGTTGTAAATATGTTTAGATATGCATATAGGAATTTGGTTTGATGGCCATTTTACCATAGAGATGGGTGGACAAGCCCTGGACACATACCCTAAGCATGACCACTTCCTTAATACAAAGAAAAGTATTTATTAAAAAAAAGATATTAATACATATAATATATATTCCACCCTTTAGGTGTGGCCTTTATGCTGGCTACCCCCTCTGGTTTACAAAAATAAACTCATGAATAATCATGTATTCTTGTCATGATAAAAATACCTACAACTTTTCTCATATATATATAAACATATTTTACCTAATGGAATAAGCTAAAAAAAAGTATAAAATAATTTGGTTTTTGATATTACAAACCTCATGAAAAGAAGACCATCTTTGGGGGAAAATGTAATAAAATAAACTTGAATGAGCTTGGAGTGTGGATCTAAATGGAGATTGTATCTCCAACTTCTTTCTCCCTTGGTTGCTCCAAAAAAATGTGGACAAGTAAAATATGAGTGGAAAAAGAGAGAGATTTGTGAGAGAGGATTGATATAACATCTCCATAAGGGTTTCAAGAGAAGCCCTAGGATCTATGGCTTAGATTAAAATAATTCAAGGGTGGGAGATGGAATATGGATGATCCATCTCCCACCTAACTTAATTCAATTTGATTTAGACTATAGTTTCTTATGCTAGTTGTTTATTTTTGTGAATTAATTAAACTTTAGGCTTTCCAATTTAGTTTAATTTGGAGTAAAACTATTTCAGGGAAGATAGACGGGTCCTGTAGATTGTTATAAGATTAAAGAGTTTTAAATTAATTTAGTCAATTAATTTAATCTGAAAATAGATTTGTTTATGTGAATTTTAATTTGAAGGAGAAAAAGAAAATTAAGTTAATTTAAGAATTTTAATTTAATTCACGGAAAATAAATTAAACGAGAAAGTGTTGTTAAATTATGGTTTATCACGTTAATTTAATCTAGAGGGATTAAATTTATCAGGTAAACTAAATTAAAACTAGAGAAATTAAATTAATTGAGTAAAGAAATTCAATTATGTGTATTAAAATGTCGAAGTAAATTAAATCAATTTACAAGAAATTAAATCAATTGGGTGAGATAAATTAATTTAAATCTAGAGCAAATAAATTTTATCTAAGTGTTTTAATTTAACTGAGTGAAATTAAATTAATCAAGTGTTTTGATTTTAACATGGAAAAATAAATCAAAGTAGTAAGGGGGATGTAATCCCAATTTATTTATTTTTATTGATAAAGCGGGTTGAAGGGACCCGTTCCCTATATTTAAAGCTAAGGCCAGAGCCTCAAGATAAAAAGGACTTTAAAAGCCAAAAGTTAACAGCAACTACAGCTGAACACCAACTTAACAACAACATAAAGTAAACTATAACCAAAACATCCTAAACAAAAAATATCCCAAGATTACTTCCCGCCCTGCAATGGAAAATAATCCTCAATGTTGCCTATTCGACCCTTTTTGTTTTTTCGCTTATTTACTTCAAACCACTTGCCCTGGTCAATCGAAATCACTAATGCAAGGTCACTAGAAGTTGTCGTGGCCATCATTTTTTCTAACACTAAATCCCAATCTTGATTCTGAGCTTTCTGATGTATGTCCCCTCTTCGTTCCACCTACAACCAGGTGATTTTCCTGGATTCCCTTTTCAGTGTCCTCCTTCTCTATAGTCACTTTGTTCTCGGAGTTCGGATTACTCAGATTATCCTTAAAGTTTGCAGCGGATACAAAATCCGGATTAACTGAGCCACATCCGCTAGAAGAAGTCAAGCCATTTTTTTTGTAGATTTCTGATTTTTATCGAAGGGACAAGAAGCTTGTAGATGACCCATATTTCTGCATATTCTACACCGGAATGCAGTATTCTCATAGTCTAGGATCTGGATATGCTAAAGGTCACCAAATTTAAGATTGATTCGATCAAGTAAACCCTTGCTCAAATCGATGTCAACGCATATACGCGGAAACGAACACAGACCAGAGTGTGTTCTATCTAAATATTTTGTGATAAACTTGCCCAAGCCGTTGCCAATGTCATCCAGGGCATACCACAGATGCAAGGGGAGTTTAGGAACCCTGACCCAAACAGGTGTTTTGGCAACCGAATAAGTGTTCAAATCAAAATATGGAAATCATGGAGTTATAAATAAACCCGCATGCCCCCAGAACCACAGACCATCTGTCAAACATCTCTGATAGTCTTCATATTCTCTAAAATGGACAACAAAAAAACCCTTGGAACATAGGGATATTTCACACTTATTGGTCCAAGTATCAAATACCCACTGGTACAGAGCGGAGGAGGAAGGCCATAAACCATTAAACCTACCGATCACTGCATCCTGTGATAAATTTTTGAAATATTCCTCCACTTCAGGGTTCTCAATGGTTACAGAGGGGATTTCCACGGCCAAATAGACCAAGTAGGCCAAATTACTTGATGATTGTTTGCCCGATGATCGGTCGCTTTTGTTATCGAGCGCATATTTGAAAGAGGTTGCCTTCTAATGCTGATTCGTACCTCAATGACCCTTAGCGTCGCCCTCGCAACATCTGTTACTGTTCTTGCTTTGCCCACCAGTTCTGCACGAAGTCCCGGTGGATTTTGAAACCCTAGGGCTAGGGCACCGCTCCTCCTTAATCATCTCTCGTCCTCCCATTTTGAATCCCCCCGTAGCCAAGCCGAAGTCCTTTTCCCCTTTCATGGCCTACGAGCCCTCACGGCTTCTGCCAGCGACCATTCCATTGCTCACCGCCTTCTCAATTTTTCGCTCCATTCTCCTTCGCCAAATCCCCAAACTCAGACGTAATCCCAAAAATTAAATGTTCTAAAAAGACTAAAATTATAATTTACGAAAGATTGTAATTGAGACTATAGTTAACCTTGCATTCAAAATCTTTTCAGACATTTTAGGTACCAACATTGGATTTAATATTAATAATCATAAAAGGAAAAATGGTTATGAGAAATCTTGGCATTAAGTGTTTTGAAATAGACTAAATAAACCATGGGATCCCTATTACGGGAAGTTTTGTTTGAATCATGCAGGCTCGTTAGTGGGTCGTGCATTTAGCTTAGAAGCTTGAATTCAAAATAAATTTATCCCTAATTTTTTCTCTTATTTTACTTACATTTTAGATCACATAGTGCGGGGCACTACACTTGGTATTGGAGTTCATTTTCAACACTAAGAGCTCTAGGGATTTATTTTATTGTTTGTTTGTAGAATGGGATTAATTACCCATTTATTAAATAGGATAATGAATCAACCCCACTTAGAGAATATTTTATGCAATGGATCCTTTGGAGAAGTGGTAAACCCTAATCTTGGAGGTATGAGTCTGCCATCTATTTGACTATGTATTTTTCGTATATGAATCTTCTGCATTGATTTCTCTTTTTGCGTATGTACTATGGAGAATGTTTTTTCTAGACCTAGCCTTCATAGGACAATTATTGCATTACACCATCCACTTCTTCTTCTTGGTAGGGCTAGCTATGCACTGTGACATTCAAGCATGGAATGTTTTCTCATTCACAATGACCTATACCCATTTTTGTATGGACAAGTGGCCACCCCCAGTGATCATGTTCAGATTGAAAACTAGCATGACACTTGCAACATGGTCATCGGTCATTTGTTGACGTATATTTCCAGGCCTCTCCACCATCATGTAGTGCACATGGAGTGTCATCACACTATTTGGAGCATTCTTTCATCTTTATTTAGAAACCCTTCACATATTTCCATTGATGTTTCTTCTATTGATACAGTTGTTTCCTCACCTTCTTCATGTGATGATAGTTTTGCTGCAACTAAGTTGCATGTTCCCATTCTTGATGATGAGGGTTGGTCTTCTAGTTATGATGACGAGAGTACTGCTATGGAGTCCTCTCCTCCTTCTCCGAACCACCTTTAAGGGAATGTTTACACTCCTTTTTTCCCATTAGAAATCACACAGACAAGTTCCCAGCCTCATACTCTCATTACACCTACCTTCATTCCACATCCAGTGTGTGAGGCTTCTTTCACTCCTCCTTTATGTGTTGATGATTCATACCTGTCATAAATTTCTCTTTTATTTGTGAAGCCACCATTTTGGGACGATTATTTGTCAAAACTCAGTTTTCTCTTCGCAGTCCCTACTTGTGTTGCAGTACAGGGAGTTTCTCATTCTTCTACAGGTATTTTATAAGAGTCCATCTCGTTTGTTGGGAGTTCCCCTTCTGGGACCTTTATCACTTCCCCTACTTTAGAGAACATCAGTCATCCACCTCCTCTTATGGATCCTTTTTCTACAGTTGCGGGGGTTTTACCTTTCCTTCACTTCTTTTGGACAATATTTTGGCAGATGTTCCCTTCTCATACTCTGACAATTCTACTTTCGTGACATTACCTTCAATTCATGCGTACTCACTTTCAAGACCTATATCACATTTCAGTGGACTAGATTCATAGTTCTTCATACTGTTACCTTCAGTTTCCTTCGCGGAATGGGTGGACTTCTAGTAGTCCATTTCTATTCTTACTAAGGGAAAAAAACATTATACGATGCCGATGGATCTTCTTCAGTCTATAGGTAGAAGCCACAATCATTGACACTCTTCTTAGAGACTTCATAGAGTTACAAACTTCAGATTCATTGCAGGATTCTTCACCAAACCCTTCACTAAAGCCAAGAATCCTTAATTGTGCTCTCATCTTGGGTGAGGTCCATTATGGATTTTCATCTTCTCTCTTATCTCCTTCCTCTATTAGATTCTTCTTCTTCCAGATATATTACAACTTGCACATGACGACCTTATCAGGATTTTATTTTTCAATCCCCAATTGACATATATTTCTTAGGTTGTTATGGGATTCTTCAATCTCTTGTAAGTGAAATCTTTTCCCATTGGGTTTTCCTCCATTACTTGAGATACTTGTTGTACATGAGTGCTTCATCAGGCATACCTTTCACCGACTTTCCTTTCCTCTACCTAAGTTACGATGAAGGGGGTTGTTGGTGTGACGTAATTTCCTTGTCATCTTGGGGTATTTTCCACATCAATTGACGAGTCATATCACTTAAGGTGAGATCGTAGGTCTTATGTGTCTTTAGGGGGTGTGACAGATTCCATCATAGAATATGTCATATGCTTTAGTTTGCACCAATGCATCATAAAGGAGTTTCTTTCAATTTCTAGAATATAACTCCTCTTCTCCCATGTAGAGGTATGATGGTCTTGCATTGGGAGTTATACAACACTCATATTTTTACTCTTTTTTTAATCTATGAGAATGAGTAGACCCTTATCTTTTGCATGAACATTTCATGGTTGAATTCTTTCTTACTACATGGAACTCTGTGATGCTACCATTCGAGTCAAGTCGGTTGATGTGCATGCCATCCTACTTAATCGAAATTATAGCATTCTCTCACACTTCCTCAGATGACACTACATCGTGAGATGGACTTACACATCAATCTAGTGTCAATTACATCTCCTTTATCCTAAGTCTCTTATCAAATCAATACACTTGAGCTTCATGACCTCAAGATTTTGTTGGAGTAGTTGTTGGAGAAGGGACATGTTCATCCTAATATGTCTCCTTGGGGCGTACCCATTATCTTTGTGGAGAATAAGTATGGATTCATTAATTTTTGTGTACATTTCAAACAACTGAATAAGGTAACAACTAAGAACCATTATCCTTTACCCATGATTTATGACCTATTTGATCAGATAAAGGGAGCCAACATTTTCTCTAAGATTGATCTCAAATCTGAGTACCATTATCTATGTATAGCAGAGGTAGATATCCACAAGATGGATTTCATTGATGTTTCTTTTGAGATGAGTAATTCCCTGGCCATGTTCACAAGTCCCATGAATGGAGTCTTTAGGAATTTCTTGGATCATTTTTTTACGATCCTCTTGGATGACATTTTTATCTACTCCCAAATAGTATAAGAGCATGAGATGCACCTGAGATAGGCTTTGTAGGTGTTGCGCGAGAACTGGATTTTTCATAACATTGACAAGTGTTCCTTCTTTCAGATCAAGATTAATTATTTGGGGCATATTATTTCAAGAGAATGTATCCTTATATATTGTTTGAAGATTTAGGAGATTATGGATTTACATGGCTTGATCCATAAACTATAGTAGAACCACTATTATTAAATAGTTTAAAAATGGATGTTGATTAAAAATCCTCAATTTCCTCATTTTAAATGAATTGATAAATTATTAAAAAAATGATTTAGAACTTATTTGGAATGATTAAAAACTCAAATTTTCAATTCCGCAGTTGAATTCTTCCAAAATGTCATTTTACAGTTTTTCATAATTTTCCTTTGTTTATCATTAATCCATCCAAAATTGAATTTTACACTGATTAATAAGAGAAAATCAAAAAGAAATAATGACAAGAAGCTTGTTAATGGATTTTTCCAATTTGGCTACATCTCAGTGTTTGCGTAAACGTTGAACTGGTCCATTTTTAAATATGTCGCAAGTACATTTTTAAAAAGTCACAATATAAAATGAACCTGAACCTGTGATGAATCCCTAAGAACTTGGAAATATGATCAATGAACGTCCTCTACAAATGGATTAAAAAATGTAAGTTATCCTTTTCTTCTAAGAACTCTCCACCAATCAGCTCAAAAACTCTCAAATGGGCTTTAAAATGCCATTAAGAATGATGAAAAACTCGTTTATGGTCTTCAGCACGGAATCTTTTCCTTTTACAATGAAAAATAGACTAACATTAGGATAGACCTTTAATAATCCAAAAATGGCTTGACCTTTACATAGTCCATGGTTGACTACTCTTCAAATATATTTTTTCCCTTTTTTATAACACTTCCAAGTGGGTGACAAGTTGGAAAAGACCCTTAACATTTTGGATAGTGGTTGCTGGTTAAACCCCAAAAAAGCTCCCATTTTAGCATGTAGTTGGGAATTATCCCACATATCCCACGTGAAATCATGCACCGTGTTTTAAATTAGTGAGGGGCAATTAAGTTGGATGTGGTTGGGGCCACGTATGGCTCTATTTTTCTTTTTTTGAAATAGACCTCGTTGAGTTGTGTGTGCATTGTTGGGGGAGTTCGTTTTTTTTAAATTGTCGCGTTGTTGATTACAATGTTGATCTGATTAGTTGTGGTTTGGTCTTAATTCGTGGAAAGGTGATTGGGAGATGTGCTGATTTTGTTCCATTGGCATCAAATCATTCAATGTGAAAGTAGCTCGGTATGTTTGGATAGAGGGTGAGTTAGGTGACAGGACATGTGGTGGTCTAAGGACCCACCATGTGGATTTCTCCAAAATTTCTAACTTTTTGATCGTCTAACCCACCACGTATCAATACAAGATTCCACAAAATAATGTGATATAAAACTAGTGTAATTGGGTAGATTAAAATCACATATATATACCACGACAGTTGTGTCCCCTTCTGAAATAAGTGTGGACCCCATTGTTGAAAAACATACTTTTGCATGACCCACGAATCAATGAATAAAACCAAAAACATTCATGATCACTTATAGTTTCCTTGATCAACTCTGAAATACGTAAATAGAATTTGTACACGAGCCAGGGATCTGCAAACCTGTGTTTTCCATGTTAACCCAATTCGACCATGAACTTTGACCAGCGGTATCGGGAGAATTTGGTGTTTATGTCATGTGGCCCAATAGGTTTTGGAAAGATATCAGAGTGCTCCTCTATACTATAATGGTTTAGGGAGAAATATGGAACTTTTGACCATGCATAATTTCCTTCAGATCACACCTCCCTAATAAGACCGCTTTAGTCCCCAAAATTCCAATCACCCACTAAATCTACTAAAAGAATATTTGAATTACATTAACACACAAAAAATAGAATATAGCATGGTAGGCTAAGATATTGAAAAATATTAAAATGCTTATCAAATAAATGGATTAGTTTGAAATAGAAAACTGAACGCTTTCTCAGCAAGTGTCCAACTGAATCCCTATGAATCTACCAATACTGCAATTGCCAAAATTAGATCAGTATGAAATAGACCACCAAATGCCAACAATATGTGGTGTCCATTTACCTTGTGAAACTTTCATTCATGACAAAATATCACTGTAAAATATCTCTACAAAATATCATGTAAATAATTTAGAAATTAAACTACATAATTCCTATAAAAAGACGAGAGTCAATTGAATCCCTAAAACTACATTAGAAAATTCAACATCACTATTAGTGAATATAAATATATCTATCCAATGGGAAATTGGGGATAGAATCAAAACTACCTACAAAATGTCACAATCTAAACTCGTGAAACCGCCATCACTACAAAATATCACCATGCACAATTGCAAACTAATTTTTTAGTGTAAGTAATGTACACCCCATTTGTAACCACATATGATAGTTAAAAATAAATGTCTGAGCATGAAGGTCTTAAAAATATGTCTAATTATTATGTGTGGATGCAAAAGTTTGTAAACTAATTACAATACAAATAGTTCCTAAAATGGATCTTACAAGCATCCATATTTTGCACACTAAAAATGAAAACATATGTAAATCCAAAATTATACATATTGAACATGCCCACTGAATCTGTATATTATTTTTTCAACAACACAATGGAATCTTCCAACTATGATTATGAGAAGAGAAATCTTAGCATGTTAAACCTGTCACTCATCTCTTAACTATAGGTGACTCCAAAATCCATATTCAAAGCCAAAATCATATGGGAAAAATCTCCTTTCTACATACAACAGGAATCCAACTAAAATAATGCCATGAAAAATATGCATGTTAATCAACAATATAAACTATAAAAAATCTATCCATCAAATTAAGTGTCCTCTAAATCCAAATTGAACGGGCTCATTTATGAGCTATCGATCAATAGATCCGGAGTTGATTCAATAAATGTTGTTGAATTAATAACTTCGTTAATTTTAACCTCATCAAGATGTATGTGAACCATCAATGTTTTACCACGTGATGTAACACCTCTTTTTACTTCATCAAAACTAAGGGAATTTTTTTTGTACTAACTCATTTAATACAGTTAACGTCTTCACAGAATTTAATACGCAACAATTAAATTCCAGCATACGTGAGTTATAAATACCTTAAGTTATTTTATGCTGAAATGAATAACATCATTCACAGCAACCGCTGAATTATTCCAACATTATATAATCATCTTGATGCCTTCAATGATTAATATCTTACAGTAGATTATTCCAACATTAATTAATGTTTTGAATCCAACCATACAATCTATAATAACCATGTACAACTGCAAGGGTTTATAGATCTACCTGATCCCCATTCAATGCTCTACCCAAGCCAATGTACCTAGTATACCATTTGGTTAAGCATTATTACAGGATGAGAGAGCTTGTGATGTCTTCTTAGCGTCCTACGGAAAGCTACTACCATAACCATCATTTGAATCTCAACACTGTAACAAGAAGACTTGGTGAATAGAAAGTGCATCTAGTTACATGCACTACTATGGCCATAGTTTATTTGGTGTTACGCTAGCAATATGGATTCTAAGACTCCACATAAGCCTATGGAACTTGTCTTCCCTTCCCTTGATATCACTCCCCTTCCCCAACTCCCCCTCCCCCTCACTCTCTCTCCCTCTCTCAAGACTCTCTCTCTTTCACCCTCTCTTCCCTCCCTCTCCCTCCCTCTCCCGATTTCCCTCTCACCTCTCTCTCCCACTTGCCCTCTCACCTGCCTCTCAGTCTTCTTACTCATCCATCTATCCCTCCCTTCCCCATCTCCCACATTCTCCATATCCCTCTCCCTCCCCCATTTATCTCCCTCCCTCTCCCACCCCCATCTTTCTCCTTCCATATCTCTCTTCCCCTCTGGTCCTTGTCCTCCCCCTCTCTACCCTCTTATTTTTCCTCTACCCCTCACCCTCTTTTCTTCACTCCCCCTATAAACGCTCTCTCTCCTTCCATCTCCCCCTCTCCTTAGCTCTCTCTATTCATCCCTCCCTATCCCTCTACCTTTCTCCCACAATCCCCTCCCTCTCCTGCTTCCCTATCCCCCTCTCTCACTCGCGCTCTCTCTCCCCCTCTCCCCCTTCCTCTTTTCCTCTCCCTAAGCTTCTTACCTCTCTCTCATCATTTCTAGATCATCTTCCTTCCTTCCAACTCATAATCCATAAATATTAACCAATTCTTAAATCTCCCTCTCTTACCTACCTTCCCTCAATACCTCTACCCCTCACCCTCTTTTCTTCACTCCCCCTATAAACGCTCTCTCTCCTTCCATCTCCCCCTCTCCCTCCATGAAGACTCTCTATCACTCTATCTATCCATCTCTCCCTCCCTCTCCCCCTACTATCTCTCTCTCTCTCTCACCACTCCCTCTCACTTTTCATTTCCATTAACCTCTCACCCCACTCTGTCATCATTTGTAGATTATCTACCTCCCTTCCAACTAAAAAATACCCCAATATTACCTCTCTCTCTCTCTCCCCTCATTTCCCCATTTCTCTCCCTCCCCCATCTCTCTTCGTACATATCTCTCTCTCTTCGTACATCTCTCTCCCTCTCTCCCCCCTCTCCCTCCATCTCTCTCTCCCCTTCTCCCTCCCCCATTTCTCTCTCTCTCTCTCTCTCTCTCTCTCTCTCTCTCCCTCTCTCTCTCCCTCTCCCTCCCTCCATGTCCCCCTACTCTCTCCCTCTCCATCCCCATCTCTCTCTCTCCCCCTCCCCTATTTTCTATCTCCCCTATCTCACTCTCTCTCATACCTTATTTCCCTCGATACCTCTCTTCCTCCCCCTCTCTCTGCCTCTCCACTTTGTCCCTCTTTTCCTCTCCCTCACCATATTTTATCTCTCTCATCATTTATAGACCATGCACCTCCCTTCCAACTCCTAATCCATAAATATTCCCCAATTCCAAACTCTCTCCTCTTCTTACACTTTATCCCTCCCTCGCTACCTCTCCCCTTCCCTCCCTCTCGTTCTCTATCTCCCTCTCTCCTTCCCCCTATCTACCCCTATGTCTCCAACTTCTCACCCCATTCTCTCATTAATATTACCCAATTTCAAACTCTCTCTCCTCCTCTGCCACTTTATCCCTCACTTGCTACCTCTCCGCTTCCCTCCCCCCTCCCTCTAACTTTCTATCTCCTCAATCTTTCCACCGAGCTTCCAATTCCTAATCCATAAATATTGCCCAATTCCAAACTCTCCCTCACTCTCTGTCTCTCCCATGTCCCTCCCTTTCCCATCCCCATACCCAATCCTAATCCATAAATATCACCCAATTCCAATCTCTCTCTCCTACTCTACCACTCTTTATCTCCCCTCTCCATTTCTAGATCAAACACCTTTCCAACCCCTAATCTATAAATATTACCCAATTCCAAACACTCTTTCCTCCTCTACAACTCTTTGTCTCCCTCTCTTTCGCACCCCCATACCCAATTCTAATCCATGAATATCACCCCATTCCAATCTCTCTCCTCTACCACTCTTTGTTTCCCCTTTCCATTTCTAGATCATCCAACTCCCAATCCATAAATATTACCCCATTCCAATCTCTCTCCTCCTCTACCACTCTTTTTCTCCCCTCTCCATTTCTAGATCATCCACCTCCTTTCCAACTTATAATCCATAAATATTACCCAAATCCAAACACTCACTATAACTCCCTCCCTTTCCCTCCCCCTCCCTCTAACTTTCTATCTCCCCACTCTGTCCACCGAGCTACCAACTCCTAATCCATAAATATTACCCAATTCCAATCTCTCTCTCCTACTCTACCACTCTTTATCTCCCCTCTCCATGTCTAGATCAATCACCTTCTTTCAAACTCCTAATCTATAAATATTACCCAATTCCACACTCTTTCCTCCTCTACCACTCTTTGTCTCCCTCCCTTTTGCACCCCCATACCCAATTCTAATCCATGAATATCACCCAATTCCAATCTCTCTCCTCCTCTACCACTCTTTGTCTCCCCGCTCCATTTCTAGATCATCCACCTCCTTTCCAACTCCCAATCCATAAATATTACTCCATTCCAATCTCTCTCCTCCTCCTCAACCACTCTTTGTTTCCCATCTCCATTTCTAGATCATCTACCTCCTTTCCAACTCCTCATCCATAAATATTCCCCAATTCCAAACACTCTCTGTCCCTCCCTCCCTTTCCCACCCCACATCCCCAATTCTAATCCATAAATATCTGCCTATTCCAATCTCTCTCTCCTCCTCTACCACTCTTTGTCTCCCCTCTCCACTTCTAGATCATTCACCTCCTTTCTAACTCCTAATCCACAAATATTACACAATTCCACACTCTCTCCCCCTTCCCTCCCCTACTCTCTCTCTCTCCATCCTCCCCCTAATTCTAATCCATGGATATCACCCCATTCCAATCTCTCTCCTGCTCTACCACTCTTTGTCTCCCCTCTCCACTTCTAGATCATCCAACTCCTTTCTAACTCTTAATCCACATAAATTACCCAATTCCACACTCCCTCCCCCTCCCCTCCCCCGCTCTCTCTCTCTCATATCTCCCTCTCTCCATCCTCCTTCCCCTATTTCTAGATCATCCACCTCCTTTCGAACTCCTAATCCATAAATATTACCAAATTCCAAACACTCTCTATCCCTCCCTCCCTTTCCCACCCCACATCCCCAATTCTAATCCATAAATATCATCTTCTTCCAATCTCTCTCTCCTCTACCACTCTTTGTCTCCTCTCTCCACTTCTAGATCATCCACCTCCTTTCGAACTCCTAATCCACAAATATTACCCAATTCCACAGTCTCTTCCCCTCCCCTGCCTCGCTCTCTCTCTTCATCCTCCTTCCCCTAATTCTAATCCATGAATATCACCCCATTCCAATCTCTCTCCTCCTCTACCACTCTTTGTCTCCCCTCTCCACTTATAGATCATCCAACTCCTTTCTAACTCCTAATCCACATAAATTACCCAATTCCACACTCTCTCCCCCTCCCCTCCCCTCCCCCGCTCTCTCTCCATCCTCCTTCCCCTAATTCTAATCCATAAATATCACCCCATTCCAATCTCTCTCCTCCTCTACCACTCTGTCTCCCCTCTTCATTTCTAGATCATCCACCTCCTTTCCAACTCCTAATCCATAAATATTACCCAATTCCAAGCTCTCTCTCCTCCTCTACCACTCTTTGCCTCCCCTCTCCATTTCTAGATCATCCACCTCCTTTCTAATTCCTAATCCATAAATATTACCCAATTCCAAACACTCTCCCCCTCCCCTCCCCCGCTCTCTCTCCATCCTCCTTCCCATAATTCTAATCCATAAATATCACCCCATTCCAATCTCTCTCCTCCTCCACCCTCTTTGTCTCCCCTCTTCATTTCTAGATCATCCACCTCCTTTCCAACTCCTAATCCATAAATATTACCCCATTCCAATCTCTCTCCTCCCCTACCACTCTTTGTCTCCCCTCTCCATTTCTAGATCATCCACCTCCTTTCTAACTCCTAATCCATAAATATTACCCAATTCCAAACACTCTTTGTCCTTCCCTCCCTTTCCCACCCCACATCCCCAATTCTAATCCATAAATATCAACCTATTCCAATCTCTCTCTCCTCCTCTACCACTCTTTGTCTCCCCTCTCCACTTCTAGATCATACACCTCCTTTCCAACTCCTAATCCACAAATATTACCAATTCCACACACTCTCCCCCTCCCCTCCCCCGCTCTCTCTCCCATATCTCCCTCTCTCCCCCCTTCCTGTCACACTCTCTCTCCATCCTCCTTCCCCTACCTCTCTCTATTACTAAAAAATATTGGGAAAATCTTATCAATTACACCTACTTTTCCACCATTTACTCCATCCACCTTCTAAAATCGCAAACTAAATGGAAATATGCCTATATTGTTTACAATAACCATTATATTTGCTAACAATTATTAAGAAAATACAAAAGTGTATTGAATCAAGTAATTTAATTTTTTGGTTAAATTATTTGTTACAAATATTATTCCATATTACTTGTTTTTTCTTTTCATAACATAAAAAACAAGATTAGAAATTTAAATTAGAAAAGAATATCAAAATACCAACATGACACAGTCCATCCACTTTTCTACCATTTATATTCATCTCCTCTATAATCCTCCATCTCTCATCATTTCTATCATTCCTTTTCACTTTTGTCTTCTTCCTAAATCCAACCTCCACATGACCACCCCCCTTCATCCTTACATTCCAATGTACACCTACCATCATTCAATCCTCTCTTATCATTCATACATATAACATCTTCTCCCAAATCCAATCTCCATACTTTCATCGTACCTCTACAATCCATACACTTTTCTACCATATATATTTGTCTCTAATAAACTAGATAATATCATCATTCACTCTTTTGTCATCATTTTTCTCCCTTTAATTTTCAATTTTACCTTACTTCAAACCTCCACATCTCCTCTATAATCCTCCCTCTTCATCCCCTATCACAACCTTTAATGTCTCTCATCATTTATGTCATCCCTTCTCACTTCTTCTCCCAAATCCAACCTCCACACTACCCTCATTCAATCCTCTCTCATCATTCATAAATCTTCTCCCAAATCCAATCTCCGTACTTTCATCATTCATACCTCTACCAATCATCTCTCATAATTTTCATCTCCCTTCCAATTTTTAGTTCACCCAACTCCATTCTTCAATATAGTTACCAGACTCCCTCTTTGTCACTACATTCTAACATCCAAACTACTGTCTTTCATTTCCATCTTCACCTAAATCCAACCTCCACACCTAGTACCTTCACATTTCCATAATCTCTTTTTCACTTCCATATCCAATGTCCAATCACTAGTCATACTTCTTAGTTCGCCCTAATCCATTCTTCATTATGGTTAACGTACTACCTCTTTGTCACTACATTCCAACATCCAAACTACTGCCATTCATCATAATTATTCTATCCATTTCATTTCCATCTTCACCTAAATCTAACCTTCACACCTCCATCCTTCCTCTCCATCTTTACATTAGTACCTTTACATTTCAATAATTGTCATCTCCCTTCCACTTCTTAGTTCTCCCAACTCCATTCTTCACTATGGCTACCGTACTCCCTCTTTATCAACACATTCCAACATCCAAACTATTGTCATTCATCAGCATTATTGTCTTTCATTTCCATCTTCACCTAAATCCAACCTCCACACCTTCGTCCTTACATTAGTACATTCAAATTTCCATAAACTCACTTTCACTTCCATATCCAACGTCCACTCACTAGTTATACTTCTTCGCTATGGCTATCGTACTTCCTCTTTATCACTACATTGCAAAATCCAAACTTCTTTCATTCATAATCATTATTGTCTTTCATTTCCATCTTCACCTAAATCCAACCTCCATAGCTCCATCCCTACATTAGTACCTTCACACTTCCATAATCTCTATTTCACTTCCATATCCAACATCCAACCTTGCACACCTCCATCCGTATATTAGTACCTTCACATTTGCATAATCTCTCTTTCGCTTCGATATGCAATGTCCACTCACCACTCACTAGTCATATGCTATCGTACTCCCTCTTTGTCACTACATTCCAACATCCAAACTACTTTCATTCATCATCATCATTATCTTTCATTTCCATCTTCACCTAAATCCAACCTCCACAGCTCCATCCCTACATTACCTTCACATTTCCATAATCTATCTTTCACTTCCATATCCAACATCCACTCATCATTATTGTCTTTCATTTCCATCTTCACCTAAATCCAACCTCTCACACCTCCATCCCTACATTAGTACCTTCACATTTGCATGATCTCTCTTTCACTTCCATATGCAACGTCCACTCACTAGTCATACTTCTTAGTTCACCCAAATCCATTCTTCACTATGGCCATCGTACTCCCTCTTTGTCACTACATTCATTATTATCCTATCATTCATCATAATTATTGTATCCATTTCATTTCCATCTTCACCAAAATCTAACCTTCACACCTCCATCCTTCCTCTCCATCTTTACATTAGTACCTTCACATTTCCATAATCTCTCTCACGTCCATATCTAATGTCCTCTCTCATCATTTTGAGATCCTAATGTATAAATTTAACCCAATCCTAAGCTTTGGTAACTTTTCCACTCACACACTTATATATATAATCAATATCTTTCAATAATAAAAAATGAATTTGCCTACAACCTTAAACTACAATACCATGATTAAAAAATGAATAAATAAGTCATAAATTATTTTAAATAAAATTTCAAATAGGATTTAATTTCTTTTCTTAATCTAAAAAATAATATAAAAACTTAATAGAAATTATTAGAAAAATAAATAAATATTATAAATTATTACACGTCAAAGTTGTTTCTAAATTACACCATAGAAAATTAACATAAAGAACAAAATAAAAAGTTAATTCGTTGAAACTTATTGGGAAAATATACAAATTTATCTTATCAAATACGTTAGTTTTTAGTTAAATTCATTTTTTACAATTTTTTCACTCTATATTTTCATAGCCTAAAAAAAATGCTGTCAAATTAGTAAAAATTAATTTAAGAAAATAAAAAAGCATATCAAACAACATGATCCAATCAAATTTTCTACCATTTAAATTTGTCTCCAACTATAAAATCAAAAGATTATTAAAAAAAAACAAACAAAATAAATTAATAGAACTTGCACAATAAAATATGTCAACCACAAAATCTATTTTTTCGCTGTAATAAAATTTACATAATAAAATATATCAATAATTACAAATAAAAATACAGAATAAATTAATAAATTTTATACAATAAAACATGTCAACTAACATTTATGATTCCATACTATTCATATTTATTGAGTAACTCCATACCTTCTTCAATTCCAACTATTCGTGTGCAACATTTACTCATCCATGTTTATTGGTGAAATTATAAACTAGTATTGATTTGTCATTATTAACTCCGTGAGTCTTGAGTCTTATTGTTAATAATATGAGTCTTGAGTCACCAATTTGATAAGTTCTCATCAATGTTATTTATGCACAAACTAAATGCCCGCCTTCTTTTTCTGACTTCATTTTTGGTATCATTTTATGTATAATACAACTCTACCGAGATATATAGTTTACAAGGTGCCTATTCCACTTATGTCACATACAATGTTTTGATTTAATCTCCTAACCCCCCTATGTCACATACCATGTTTTGATTTAATCCCCTAACCCCCCATGTCATGCTTTTTTTTAAATCCCCATTTGTTAACCCCACTAACTCCACACCCTTATCAACCATGCCTACCTTCTCCATAATTTATTTTGGAACTTTTTAATATTAAATTATGATTCAACCATTTGTGCGTGTAGTATAATTACTTCCTAGAGATTGTTGGTGTAATGATTTCAGAGTATAATTGCTTCCTAAAGATTGTTGGTGTAATGATTTCACAGTATAATTAATTTCTGAAATGAAATATTCAAACTCCATTAAAACTACTATACTTGAAGTTGCTTCTAAAAACTACTATATTTTGATAAAGTAAAAAAAAAAAAAACGCAAATTAAATTTAAAAAGTAATTATTTCATAATCTGGGTATTATTTACAATTATATTTTTCACTGCATTTTAAATATTAATATTTGTATGTTATTTTATGGTTTATTTTTATTGGTGCATTGGGATTTGAAAAATTAGTTGGAAATTGAATATTTTTTTAATAGAAGATACTCTTTCTTTTAATTTCTAGGTAGATACAAATGAAATGACTAAAGATCCCCACTTAGAATTAGAAATCAGAAAATGGCAGTTCGTTTCTGGGTAGAAAAAGAATTAAAACATATCATAATGGTTCATTTACTAAACTCGCAACCCTATTTTATATTAAATGTCTCAAATAATTCTTCAGTAAATTTGGCCAAAATAAGTAAAAAATAATGTGGATCTCAGGTAAATTTACACCTCTATTCTACTTGATGCGCATTGATGCCCATTGACAAGATATAATAATTTGAAACTTTATTTTCACTTATAGAACCTTCCTAATGCCGCTGACTATTTGGAAAAATGCAAATTAAATAAAACATATCGATCTGAAGCTTCCAAAAGGTTCTTCGCCAACTGGTTTCATGATATAGCACCATGTAAGATCCTCCCTTTGGTATTGGAATCAGAATTGTTAGTTCCTCTCGTTTCAACATTTTTCTTTTCAAGATGTATATTTTATTTTTACTTTTTAGTTGTTAATCATAATTATCATAAAATATCAGGCATGGGAAAATTCTCAGAACAACTTTCAAACAGTGTTGCATCTGAGGGTTTCAAAATGACAAACAGAATGCACCACTGTCAACGTTGGCAGAATCACCTTCTCCGCCCTGATATATTTAGCAATGATAGGATTTCATACATGGCCTCCAATTCTTTCAACCTCTTTCTTCTCAGCCAACTGGTTCCCATCGAACATCCTCAATATTTTTCTTGTCAGCTGGATCCAATTTCCAAGCAATCTTTTCATCTCTGATGGTATTTCTCATATTTGTATGCAATATTCTTAGCTTCAACATTTTCCTTAAATTCTTCATCCTCCGCCTTCTATTTCTCTGGTGTTTGTACCATCTTTTCTATTTTGTCCTTGTTCAACATACCCTTGTAACAAGTGAAAGTAATCTCATTCTCAGCAAAGAAATTATGGATACTGTTTGCATAAGCTGACTGAACTGATGTTATTGTCCTTAGTTCTTGCTAATGTGAATAGGTGTGTTTTGTGGAATTAAAACAGTCACTACCCCTCCAGCTTTCTCTAATCCTAGAGAGAGAGGAATGACATCAAGTTGCAGCAAGTCTTATAACTGCAGCTTGGAGAGAGTGGAGTGACATCAAGGGGTTTCATTACGGTGGATGTTGTAACATACCTCCATGCAATTGAAGAAATCTGATGGAGCCTAATAGACATAAACAATCCACCACATACGCTTGAGAACAAGGAATAAAATTGTTTTGATAGGGTTGACTGTCACTGTTCTAGGATAGGGTACAAGTTCTCAAGGCACTTCGACTCTTTATCATCTAAACAGACTCCCTCTAGACTCCTTACTTCTTCCAAAGGTTTAACCAAATGTTAAAAGTAAAGATTACAGTCAGACTAAGACAGTCAAATACAGTGGACTGTGGTTACAAGCACTTGGCTTTCAATGCATATAAGTAGACTTCTATTGTTCTCCTTCATCTTCTTGGCGAACACAACTAGTATTCACAAGTCTCTTTCCCTTACAAATATTGGGTGATTATTCAACACTTAAATCCTACACATCCACTCACAAGCATATCTCAACTTCCTTCTAATTTTCTAAAGAATATTAAAAAGAATTCCATGCCTCTACTGGAAAGTGATTTGAGTGTGATTGAATCCTAAACAAAAACAGGGGTTCACTGTAGCAATCATGCAGTATCTCAACTTCCCTCTCAACTTTTAATGGAGTCTCAGAACACAACTACAAGATTTTCGACGGTTTATTTAATGTACAACCAAGACACAGAACAGAGGTTTAAATGAAGTTATCCAAACTTTAATCGGGGCATATTCCCTTTCTCTGTATAGGTCATCTCAGGACAAACTGTACTGGACAGTAGTAAGGACTGGCATTCATTTGTAATCAAATATATTTTATTCTGTTAAGATTTCCACAGGACTCCTACCAGACTCCACAATATTCTAAACATTTTCTTTGACTCTCTAACGACTTCTAAGTACCTATAAATATCAAGAAATGGTGGAAAACACCTTTGTAATCGATATATTTTCCGGTGTCAAGATTTCAACAGGACTCCTATAGGCAACTTGATTTTTGGCGAGGCATCACCCATGAGATGCTCAAAATCATTCAAGGCTTGATTTGATTCCCTTGATCATTGGCAATAATTTGGACTGTCATGGCAACTTGATTGTTGGCGACATGGCCAATGACATGCTCAGAATCAGTGAAGGTGACATAAGAGGGCATGATCAAATGACCTAAATGACCTTGATCATTGGCAATGATCTCAACTCTGTCATGTTGGAACACTCCCCAACATAGGAATATGTGGTCAAAAGATTGATCCCACGAAGCTCCCTCCCTACTCATTTTTTCTCATTGTACAGATCGAACTCCAGAAAATCAAATGCACAGTGAGAGACACGAGAATGACCAGAGTGTATACAAAAAAAATCTAGAAAGAAACGTAGGTGGTGTGAAACAAGGCATATCAATGGTGAATCTGAGCTAATGTCACAATATGCAACAAGTAAATCTGGAAGTAACCGATTCTGGTTAAGGAAGGAGATTCTGCGAAAAGATTGGATACTTATTTGAGTATTCGGATTCCAAGTGAAAAAGAGGTGAATGAGGTTGCAAAATGATGGTTGAAAGGTGCCGAGTTGAAGGGCCGAGAATCTAAGATAATGGGAAAAGTCAGACAGATTAAATCATGACTACTACATATACCAAACAGAGCTTGCAACATTGAAGGTCTTGACTAATGTTTGGAAACATGCAAGGTGTGGAGACACAAGATGGTAGCACAATAAATTGAAGCATAATAGAACTACAAAGTTCAAAGCACCTTTTTGTTGATATATGAGTGGTGATAGGCCACTAATATGTGCAGGTGAAGAACAGGGGTTTTGACTCTTTTAAGTATATCCTCTCAACTTCTAATGGAGTCTCAGAGCACAACAACTAGATTTTCGACGGTTCACTCTTACTTAACATTTGTTTAAACAAGGTTCATACCCGGTATAAGGTTTATTTAATGAATAACTAAGACACATAATAGAGGTTTAAATGAAGTTAAATCTTCACATCCAAACTTGACACACAGCACATTCCCTTTTCCTGTATAGGTCATCTCAGGACAAACAGTACTGGACAGTAGTAAGAACTGGCATTCCCTTTTCCTGTATAGGTCGTCTCAGGACAGACAGTACTAGACAGTAGTAAAGACTGGAATTCATTTGTAATTAATATATTTTCTTGTGTCAAGATTTCTACGGGACTCCTACAAGACTGCACAATCTTCTAAACGTTTTTTTAACTCTCCAATGAGTTCTAAGTACCTGTCCATATTAAGAAATGGAGGAAAACACAATACAGTTCAACTATGACAATCAGAGCAAATGAGAGTAAGGATACAAGATGCTATTTGATCTTCAACACCCAGATTAGATTTAAAATTCATTTTACTTAACACATTGTCAAGCTTCTTTATAGAAAGAAAACTGGGTAAAGATGACATTGTGTCAAGACTCTCCAGCGAGTTTTAAGTACCTGTAAATATCAATAAATTGTGGAAAACATTTGTAATCAATATATTTTCTGGTGTTCTAAACATTTTTTTGACTCTCCAATGAGTTCTAAATACCTGTAAATATTAAGAAATGGAGGAAAACACCATACAATTCAACTATGACAATCAGAGCAAATGATCTTTAAGAAACCCTTATCTTTGATCTTTAACATTATTATAGTATTTGAAACAAGATTTTATTTGTTTTTAAACTCCCCCCTCGAATGCATGAGCTCTCTCCTTTAATTTTTGCCAAAAGAAAACTGCAATCTGAACAAAATCAGACCTTGGGAGTAAGTGGGTAAGAAGTAATGATTCAGTGGGTAAAACAATAAAGTGATTCCAAACAGTTACTCTGTTTCAGTCAATTTTCGATATTTTTTTGAATTTCGTTTGGGTTTTGGTGTAAATTAAACCGATTTAAGGTATTCTAATTTTAGTTTTATAAGAGGAAAGTTAAGTTAACCTTCTGATTTTATGATGTTTTGAACTTTTTGGTGGAGTGGCCTCTAATATATGAATATCACTTTTTACTTACGATCAAACACATCTGACCACTAATATCATGGGCACAAGAGGTTACTTGGATCCTGAGTACTTCCAAACATATCAGCTCACAGAAAAAAGCGACATATACAGTTTTGGTGTTACGTATCAGCTCACAAGAGGTTACTTGGATCCTGAGTCCTTAGTTCTTGCCAATTTTATTATTTCGTGGGAATAGATGTGTTTTGTGGAATTAAAAAAGTCATTACCCCTCCAGCTGTGTCCAATCCTAGAGAAAGTGGAGTGACATCAAACGGCAACAGCAAGTCTTATAATTGCAGCCTGGAGAGCTCCACCATAAGCAACAGCTTCATTAGGGTGGATGTTGTAACATAATTCCATGCCATTGAAGAAATCTGATGGAGCCTAATAGACATCAGTAATCCACTAGAGATGCTTGAGAAGAAGTGAATGAAATTATTTTTATTATAAGGTTGACTGTCACTGTTATAGGATAGGGTACAAAAGTTCTCAAGGCACTTTGACTCTTTATCATCTAAACAGATTCCCTCTGGACTCCTTACTTCTTCCAAGGTTAAGAGGAGATATTCAAAAAACCTTCAAAGGCTACAACAGAATAATGAGATTCAAACAGGGTTTAAAGTAAAGATTACATTCAGACTAAGACTGTGTAATATAGGGGACTTTCGTTTCAAGCACTTGGCTTTCAATGCATATAAGTAGACTTCTATTGTTTTTCTCCTTCATCCTCTGATGGAAATCTTGGTGAATACAACTAGTATTCACAAGTCTTTTTGCCTTGCAAATATTGGAAATGGTTCTAAGACCCTAAAACAGGGGTATTTGGAAGATTACAGTCACTGTATAGTCTAGGTGATGAGTTTATTCAACACTCTCATAAGACACTACTTAGAATTCCTCTCATAAGCATATCTCACTTTCCTTCTCCAAATTATCTAAAGAATATTAAAAAGACACTACTCAGAATTCCATGCCTCTACTGGACAGTGATTGAATCCTAAACAGGGGTTCACTGTAACAATAAGAACATTCCCTCTCAACTTCTAATGGAGTCTCAGAACGAACACAAGAACTAGATTTTCAACGGTTTACTCTTAACATTTGTTTAAACATGATTCATACCCGGTATGGGGATTTATTTAATGAACAACCAAAACACAGAACAGAGGTTTATTTTGGTATAGGTCATCTCAGGACAGACGGTACTAGAGAGTAGTAAGGACTGGAATTCATTTGTAAACAATATATTTTCTTGTGTCAAGATTTCTACAGGACACCTACCAGACTCCACAATCTTGTAAACGTTTTTTTTGAGTCTCCAATGATTTCTAAGTACCTGTAAATATCAAGAAATGGAGGAAAACACCAAGCAGTTCAACTATGACAGTCAAGAGGAAACGAAATTCGTTTTACAGTTCTATCAATACAAGATGCTATTTGATCTTCAACACCCAGATTAGATTCTAAATTTGTTTTACAGTTTTATCAATACATTTTCAATCTTCTTTATAGCAAGAAAGCTGGGTAAGAATGATACTGTGTCAAGAATACAAGACTGGGAGTTAATCTTTCAATACACATGCAGAGACTTCTATAAGGTTTCTGTCTTGTCCATATGCCTTTACACATTCTCGAGCCTCCAACAAGTTATAGACACTTATACTTCATCTACAAATAGAAATAAACCGCAGTGCCTTTTCTGATTGACAAGAATACACTGCATCAACTGAGTTTTTGAGAACTCGGTTGAAGATGATGTTATGACATCTTCATTGGAGCAATCAAAACAAAGGGCTATATTTGGTTCATGGATTTTGAATTTGGGAGAAGATGTTGATGAGGCCAAAGAGAAACACTATGCACAAGAAGCTAAGCTGAAGGTAGGAGAGGAATGCAGCTATAGAACAGTTCAAGCACTAGCGATTTACCGCATAACAGCAGCACATCTTCCTGGTAGTGCTCTCCTTACTATATTTAATATATTTCTAAAGTCAAACTAAGCAACTCGCACATCTGACTACCCTTTGGAATATGCTCAGAAATCACACGTTGCTTTTGATTTTCACATGGCGCATCTCAAGTTTGATACCAATGGAAATTCAATATTTTGAGGTTGTGTAATTCTTTTGATTTTTCAATCCTTGTACTCGGCTTTTCTAACAAACCTAGCTAGATCTTGTAATTGTGTTTTTCTTATATATGCATCCACCTTATCTAATATGAAAAGTACAGGCCACCGAAGGAACTACAAGACTGGAAAACTTACATTCACCTCTAATGAATTTAAAACAATTTTTCTTTCACTCATCCAAAGTTTTTAATAACAAGAACAACACAATAGTCTGTTTTTCCTATGTTCTTAAGACACATTCAGCCCAGAAATGACATCGGCATCTGAACAAAATCATTGAAGTAAGTGCAGGACCTGGAACCAAGAATAAAGTGATTCCAAAAAGTTACTCTCCTTTCAGTCAAACAAATGAATTTTTAAGTCCAAAAACAACCATATATTTTTTTGAATTGAATTAGGGTTTTGAAATTAAATGGATTTAAGGTTTTCTAGTTTTAATTTTATAGGAGGTCAGTTTAGTTAACCTTCTGATTTTATGTTGTTTTTTACTTTTTGGTGGAGTGGCCTCTAATATATCACTATTTACTTACAATCAGTATTCTGAACAGAGGGTAAAACACTAAAAGAAATGAAATTATGCTTTTCATATGCTAAGCATTTTAAGAAGTTAAAAAAATATTTTAAATAGAACAATCAATGGTGCAATCCCCACTGAGATAAAAATAAAAACTAAAACCGTAACCCGTAAAAAATGCATCGCAATTTGAGTGCATCATAATTATTGTTTGGCTAAAAACTTACTAGAATGATGCCCTGTTTATTACATCAAACAAACTGGCAGGAGGAATACTCTACCCCAGCAGGCTCAGCAGGGTAGAACCTTCGTGTAATCCGAAGAAAATAAGGTGGGAGTAGGTTGAGTGCATTATAATTCCTCTTTGGCTAAAACTTACTACTAGAATGATGCCCTGTTTGCTGCACCAAACATACTGACAAGCAGAATGCTCTACCCCAGCAGGCTAGAACCTTACTGTCTGTTATACAAATATGCAATGATTATTCAGATATATTAACATCAGAAAATATAGGGCACTCTATGTATGATCAAAGTGTGCAAAGTTGATTTGTTGAGAGGGGAGAGACACGAGAATGGCCAGTGTCTATATAAACAAATCTAGACAGAAACCAAGGTGGTGTCAAACAAGGCATATCAATGGTGAATCTGAGCTAAAGACACAATATGTAGTAATAAAACATGGAGGTAACTGATTCCAGTTAGGGAAGGAGATTCAGAGACAAGATTGGATACTTATTTGAGTAGTCGATTCCAAGTGAAAATGAAGCTAGTGGGAAAAATCAGACAGAGATGAAATCATGACTGCTACATATACCAGACAGAGCTTACAACATTGAACGTCGTGACTAATGTTTGAAAACATGCAAGGTGTAGAGACACAAGCTGGTAGCACAAAAAAATCAAGCATAATAGAACTACGTGTGAAGCGCCTTTTTGTTGATATATGAGTGGTGATAGGCCACAAATCTGTGCAGGTGAAGAATAGAGGTGAACTATATATGATGTTATTTTCCTTGTAAACACAAAACTATCCTTGTCTAAGATAAATTTGGGACTTCATATTCAATGCAGGGGAAGATTAAAACCATTGCAGGTGGATGGAGCATAAATTAAGAGGAGGGTTATTGAATGTAGACATGGAAACCTATTTTATCCCTTTGTTTTGAAGATATTTTGGATATAGAAAGGAATTTTTTCACACGGCTTGTTTCCTTTGCACATAGGAAATGTAAGTTTTCTTCTCTTGAGGCAAACAAAAATATAGGACTAGAGGCTTTCAATTTCTGTGCATTCTCAGCTAGTGGTGTATGAATCACAACAATATGCTCACAACATGAACATAAATTGTTGATAGGAAAGGAAATGAGCATGGAGCCCTATTGAAGGAACCAATCCGTTCCCCACCATGGGTTAAAAAAATAATCTGATGACAAATGGGAAAGACCTAAACAAAAATCAAGACGAATATGTAACAGGGAGTAACAGAAATTAGTTCATATATATCATTGGGGATTTCATCTGCTGGAGTAAGGCCTAGTGTTTTCTCTTCTTTAAATTTTTTTCACAATATCACACTAACTATGTTTAAACATTAAATTACATGCTAAATAACAAATCAACAACTGAATTGCCAGCCATAAATTAAAATGAAAAACACTAACAAGAAATTACTGTAAACAAGTATAGAGTCTTAAATAAAATATAAAAAAATCTCATACTGAATATTTAAGGAAAAGCTGTAACGAATATAGACACTGTAGAGTACTTACCAAACTTAACAATGCTTATTGAGGTAGTAAGAGCTTCCTTTATATCCTCCCTGGTCTGATTTATTCAGACATTGTCTCCTCCACCAAAACTTGAATAAAACAACATCTATTGCAGAGTTATTTGAGAATCAAATACAAAGGCTAAAGACGTCCACAGAAAAACGCACATAGAAATTCAAAAGCAAAATGCACAGAGGAAAAATGGGCACAGAAAATCAAAAGACAAACACACAGAATATACCTCGGAAAAGGAAAACTCAAATTTTCGAAAGCCAGACACAGATAAAGAAGAAGAAAGCGTGGCCATGCATGAACAACCAGGAACAAAACCCCAAACAAGGGTACAGTTGAAAACAGAAATAATTCAGATCAGAATAAAATAATCTTATGTGCGACCTGCCACAACAAAAAGCCTTCAATAAAATCTTTCCATGAGCAGCTTTTATGCTTCTATTTTGGAACGGCTAGTCCACCTGTAATCCAGCTGTCATCTTCAATGGCTAGTCCAACGGTAATATGTGGTCCCGATGACACCTGTCACGAACTTTCTGATACTATTTGAAAACCTCAGGCTAAAAAATGCCGAGAAATGCCTCTAGTTTGTCGAAACCGCTATCTAATAAGTCGTAGGGCTAATTTATCAGACGTCACCACTATTTTCCTATTTAACATATGATGTTATCCTCGCCGAAACCGCTTTCCCCCTGGCAAATTTCGTACCGGTTGATTATTTTTACGTGGCACGGGCCCAGTCGGTCGACACTTATGACAAGTATTAAGCATAAATTTAAAATGCATTTTGTGTGTATTTTTTATTTAACGAATGAGTTTGACAAACGTTAATTTTTCTATTTTACGATATATTTTTCTTTCTTTTTTCTTTTGAGTTTTTTCATGTGTTGATATTTAATTCATCATTTTATAAATGGTATAGAAGAGAGGAGGGATGGACTTTTTTCTTATTTTTTGTTGGAAATGTGTTTTAAAATTTCAACCTATTTTTACACCGATAGGCAAGGCATTATACAATGAGAAGAAGTCCCCTGATGAGGCAGATAACCGATGGACAAACACGTTGTATAGATGGACAACCAAATGCCCAATCCAAACCATTCATGTCATAATCAGTGCAATAGATAGCAATAACTTTTTGGAATTTACTAGACAAATTTCATCTACTTGCTCTACGGAAATAGTGCTTGCATTAAGTATGATATGGACTTGTCACGATTTTCCTGCATCAAAGGCAGACGATATTCAATCAAGTACCATGATTTTGTAGTGCCCCTAATTTTTGGTCACCCGTGTCTAGCAAGGAATGCTTGGTGACGGTGTAGAGCATTGTTTCTTCATTTTCAATTGGTGAACCATTTTAAGGTCATCGAAATCATTTAGGGTTACATTACAATTGTTTCGCACAAAATGAATGATCAATTCTTCAGAGTCTTGTGTAGACCTGGGTTAATGTGTAGGCGAGGATTTGCATCCATAAGTCAACGGACCCGTCCTTTGATTCTTGTCATTCATGGCAGGTTGTTGTCAAACAAACTTAATCATTTCTGTTGACTAAGGGTCGATAATTCCCTAGTATTTGAAGGAAACCTCGTCAAAAACTCCATTTGGAGGTTAGATAGAAGGGTGTGCATGAGTGATCAGACTCTATACCCGCCTTTGAACTCTTGATGCTAGGCGTAAGTAATATGATCATTGTTATTTTTTTTAAGAACCAATAGATATAAATTATTTATAGAAAAATCAATAGTGAATTACGAATGAAAGGAAAAAATAAAATAAATAAATAAAAAGAGAGCTCGTGAAGGGGTGAATTGTGCAAAAGGGATTAGGGTTTCTTATTTTATGTTTCCACTGTTTTCTCCTCATTTGTTTAGAGAAGGGAATGACGACATGTTTGGGAGGAAAATAGAATGACAAGGTTGGAGGCATTGCTTCTATGAAGAGGGCGGTAGAAACTTGTAAATAAATGTGGATTGAAAGGTGTAAAGCTAGATTCCAGTACCTTTCTCAACATTCTCCCATGCTTATGCAAAAATAAGAGTTGGAGACAGGGTGTGGGAGCTATCAAAAAATTAATGGAGATGGTTTACAGGAAGATCTTATGTTGCAAGCATTGGCAGACATGTAGGCAAGACATGGAATCTTATAAGGCACACACACAGCAGGGACGAACCATCTGACAAATTCCTGAAAGAAATGATGTATCATTGGATTCAAACAGGGCAGGGGCAGGGCATTTGTTCTAATGTGTCTTTATAAGCGTGTTGGAAGACATGTATGCAAAAGGTAGATGCATTCTCTACATACCCCAACGAGATCAAGTCCATGTTCATGTAATCTTCATATATGTTGTTTTTAGTATGTCGTGGGCATATTTTATTGTGGACATGGGTTGTCTTCCCAAAATGCCCCTTTTGGCATGGCTTTCGACTGTTGTTGGTTGTTGGTTTTACACCAAATGGGTGCATTGACAAGGCCATGGAAACCTTCAAGCTAAGGCATTTGGCAGATGTAAAGCTAAAGTTTAAAACCTTTCCAACATCCTCCTCTTCCTGTACCTGAAACAAGAGCTTTAGAATACGTCGGACATCCTCCAAAACATGAGAGGAAAGGATTTTTGGTAGTCATTTTGGTTACAAGTGTTACAATAATATGCAAAATGTGGAGGTATGTGAACTGTTTGTAAAAATGCCCCAAAGGAGTGTAGCTCCATTGAAGATGATAGTAGCAAGACGTGCTCCAAGTGGAATCGTAAATAGGCCTTGAAACACATGCAGTGTATAGGAACCGATTAAAAAATTCTCTTGAAGCAGACTTGTAGCTTGTACGCATTCAATCGGACCGAAGTCTCTCACAAATTTTCTTTGGCTAACATGCATGGTTTTCTCTCTATTCTAACATGTCTTCACATTTATAGTTTTTCTTTTTTAATGTAGTTACAAAATTAAAATGAAGACAAAGTATAGATTTTGTATAAAATTTGGAAATATGTTGCAGTTCGAAAACGTTGAATATGTTTTATTGCTTCACATTTAAAGGATTTATAAATTGAATGTTAATCTCGCTTGGTAAAATTTACTGTAAGAATGAAAAACTTAGATGATGGGTTACGATAATGAAAACCTCCCAAATGAAAAAAAATTGAACTTGAGACTTCATGATAATTATCGATTGTAGTCTTACAAAATTTAATAAAACACAATTTTTCTTAGACACGCAAAACACCCCTCCAAATCCGGTGGCCGGAAAAGATGCCTAAAATATGTTAACTGGTGACGTGGGATGTCACGTCAACCCCTAGCACGGTTGGAGATAGTCATTTGATAAATTTTTGTCGCGTATTTAGGAGCATGTTAGTCAATACTACAACATTGGATAGTTGTCCCGAGTTAAAATTTCCATTTGGTTTTTGCTCACGATTCTAGAACCGCATCGAGAGACGAAGTTCCATAACCTCATACTTCTAGTATTTCTAAAGGACAATCCTGGTCAAACTTTACTTTTGATAAAATCACCTTGGAAGCTTGTGTTGTAAGGGTATTTTATAGGCCTTCAGTCATACAACGACAAGCTGAACCGGTACTATCATGATGAGTATCTCTAGACAAGTGACCTCCATTTGATCCCTAGTCTTCATATCGTAGTTTCGTCAACTTCTTGGGCATCCCTATAGATAGGATAAAAAAGGAAACTTTATTCTTAGTGAGTTTGAGTTCGGAAAAATGGTTTTTTGAACCCAATTTCTAGACCATTTGGGCTAAATTGGACGTTCCTTTAAACTTGCTGCAATATGAAAAAAAAATCATTGAATCCTTCTCCTAGACAAATAACTATTGGAAATTCTATTAACACTATTACATGAACCTATAAAAACCCATTATGTTTCTTGTTTGGTCAAAATAGTTTGTGGATAATTATAGTGTTTCTCTCTCTCTCTTTCCCTATTTCTCTCTCTAGTTTGATAATGAAAAGAAACTGCTTCTGTGATTTTTAATCTCTTTTGTTTCACACAAGTGTTGAATTCCTTTGTAAATGGATAATCATATATATGTGAAAAATGTTAGTCCTAGGGGAAATCCATGCCAACGTCTTTTTGGCTAACCTTGTTTACACTAACATGGCAAGTTATAGGTAGCATAAACAAGATTAAATTTGATGATAGAAATCTAAGTTTAATGTTCCTTACTGAAAATGTGTAATTAGGATGGGAATAGAAATGTATATTATTTTAACAGTCGCACATGTTGTAATATTAAAGAAAGAAGAACTCATTTCATTGTGCATGTATGTTAAATAAAGAAATGGTGAAATTTCATTTTGTAACTTGATTTAACAAATATAGAAATGAATTCTTATTATTAAACCCTAGATATTGCAGAGTCCTGTATGATAAATAAATGTTAAAGTACAGATTGGACACAAGTGAAATATGAAACCCTAAGTGCAAGAGAGAGAGAGAGAGAGTAGAAGACTTAGTTGATTTCGCACTTGGTCTCGAAGTGTGCTGGACTAGAAAATTGATGAACAGAAAGTTAAGATTATCGTAATCATGCTCAAGAAATTATGTAACTGTCGAACAATCCTCGAATAAGGTGCCTGAGACGGGACAAGAGTTCTTAGGCATTAGAGACCTTTGTTAGGTGCCTATGAAAATGCAAGATCTCAAAACTAGTTTTTCTTATATCATAAGGTGGTTGGTAACCTTCATTGTTGTTTTCCCGTATGTTGCTAGATGATCGCTGAATTATCTTGTAACCTGCAAAGAGAAGATAACCTGCAAAACCCTCAAACTACATCAAATCCCAAAAAGAAAAGATGTAATATGGGGAGTTAGACTGACCCAAGTGGTCACCCGACTGAGTGAACTTATGACCGAGCACTGCACTACATCTCAAACTCCATGTAGTTCTTGCGTGTGTTTGAAAGAATCATGCCCTAGGAATCCCTTGTGCAAGTGCACTTGATAGCAGGTGATAGTTATATGTACCAATGTAAATAGATGTGTGGATGGAAAAATGAACTTCCCCTTCCTATGAAGTGTATGCAGAAATATGTAGTCCCTTGTCCCTTGAATGAAAGCTAGATGGATGCTTTTAATGCTCTTAGATGCCTTTGGATGCAAGCTTAGGTGATGATAATAGATGCTTAGAGCTTGGTCCTTTATTTTGGTCACATAGCTTTGTATTTATATGGTTCCCTTGGTTGAATTTCATAATTGACAATTGGAAGGCCAAACCATAAGAAAATAAGATTCCCAAAAGATAAAAGAGGCCCAAAAGAGGTGAGTAAGATAGAAAGATGCCAAGGATGCCCGGAGGGGATGAGGGTACCTGGGCAGTAACGTCTTGGCTGAGCGTTAGTGTCTAGAGTCATAAAAGCTTAAGTAGTAAAGTACCGACTTGGATGTAGGGTGTGAAAGACCAGAAATAAAACAAGAAACAAAGCAAAGAGGCCAAAGATAGTTGTCAATTACTAGTTTTCTTACTTAGGAATCATATGAATGCAAGTATGTTGTTAAGACCTAGAAATGTACCCAAGTGCGTGATTTTTTGTCTACATTTTCCCCCACTTTATGTTTTTGAGTGAATACTCGATAACATAAAGTAGTTAGAAGATGCGTACATTTTTTTCCTTGTAGATCGATGGCGAAAGCATGTTGAGTGGACAAGTGAAAGCGTGAAGTGATAAAAATGAAGCGTGGAAGCTAAAAAAGAGGAAGTGACCCTAGGGGTGAAGTGTATGATGTTGTACCATGTTGTACATGTTGTTGTGCTTGATAAAGGGTTTATACTTGTTGCGTATTAAGGACGAACAAGCAAAATAAGAGTAAAAGAGTAGTCAAAGTCATGTATTATGAAACCTCTTGTAAAAGCACATAAAAATATGTAAAAAGGAAAGTGTGCACCTGATCCATGAAGAGTGAAAAGGATAGAAAATGTCTCGAAAATGGTGTAGAAGAGCAATTTTTTGGGTGATCTCACGCCAAGAGTAAGTGTTTCTGGAAATATCATACCAAGAACGAGTTTTTTGGGAGATATCACGCCAAGTACAAGTTTTATGGGCAATGTCATGTCATGAAAAAAGATTGTTAGGGAGAGAAATCTAGTGTTACCCTCCTTCCACAACTGCTTCCTGAATAAGCACCACTGTAGATGGTACATCTCGTGTTGTTCCATGTTTAGTCTGTATTGTACCAAGTTGAAATGGAGAAAGAATGCATTTTACTTGCTGGAGGACTATGCACATACTATGAAAATTTCTCTGAAAATGTTGTAAAGCATGTTGAAATAAGAAAATAACTATAACTTCCCCGTAGTCATAGGCTCCTAGGAAAGGTCACGAGCTCACAGGCACTAGTGTCTGTATCTAGACGTTGTTGTTTGTACTGAGATGAGGACCCAAGTTAGATTTTTGGTTGCTTCTGAAATTGTAACCGGCATTGATTATCCACTGTTCATATCTGAATTGTGGCTCTGAGCATTTGTATGGGGTTATTGATTCACTCAATGCATGTTCCCCTCGGTTGGGGTGCATGTGACAGCAGATAGGAGCATGTGGTCTAAAAGAGAGGCCCTGAAGCTTATTTGAATTGTATCCCTATATGGGAGGGAGAATGTGCATGGTAGAAACCAAGGCACATGCAAACAAAGTGGATAGATACATGTGTTATTAAAATCAAAGACAAGTATACATATAGAATACAAAGTGCAATCAAGTAAGAAAACAAGATAGATTGCGAAAAGCGGGTTTCAAACATGGGACATCGCTCACAATGTCACAAGACAATCAGGGCCAAAGTGGCCAAAAGCAGAAAATGTGCACACAAGACAAAGGGCATAGCCCGCAAATAATGACATACAATGAAAAACAATGACAAGCAAGATAAATTAGACAACCATGGTGGAAAATAATTCCTGCAAAGAAAATACTACACATGAAGCACCCATTAACATGTTAGAAAGATAAAAAGTATGTCAAAGTGTGTATAGATCAATGGAAATTAGTGTGCTAGTAAGAATAAGAAGTAGTAAATAATGAAACAATAACACCTGTGATGTTTGAGAAAGTAGATGCCCCCAGGAGCCTCAGTGGGACTCGTAAAAGGTAGTTCCTCAAGCATCATTGCTTTATGTAAAAATCTGTAGGAAGTCTGCATTCACAACTAAAAAATAAATAAATGCGCACATGTATATAGAAAAACAAAATTACATACTATGTATATGTCTAGCATGGTAAACAAAGTGTACATGTAAGTATAAGTAAGTAAGAACAATTGCAACCAATATATGTAATATGTTGTGAATTAGTGGAGTAGAATGGAATACAATGTGAATGTGATAGGGGTAGCATGCCCCTCAATTGGATGTGTATGTATGAGATGAGGTTCATTTATAAAATACCCCTCGATAGTGAATAATGAACCATAAAACAAAAGTGCATCATTAGGAAATGGTTTGATAATGTATGCTATAGAAATATGGATCAATAAAGTATAGAGTGTAAAGAGTGAATGGGGTGATGTTCATTTCATATTTAGATCTTCAATAGTCAAGTATGAACCATGAAACTAAAGTGCATCATAGGGTAATGACGATACAAGTGGTGTGTATCAAGTTGTGTATGATTAGTGCGTGGAAATAAGAAGTATGAAGCACAAAATGTAATACTAAAAAGGAAAGACACCTGATAAGGTTAAGAGGGGGGAAGAATAAGCTTGATGCCCCCTAAGCATATAATGTACAAAAGAATCAAGTAACATCATCTAAGAGATCATCATTGTCATGGTAAAAGTCAAATGGAGAAGTGTCAGAGACTTGATAAGCAATAGTATGAGGTTGATAATATAAAGAGCCATTGTGGCATGAATTGTACATTTCCATTGAATATTCTTCATCAGTGAAAGGTGATAATGGAAAACCATGTGCATACCAATGACTAAGATTTTGTGTATATCCAATAAATGAATCATTATAAATTGAAACATGGCTAAAAGGCATGTGAAATGTGATATCAATATGATCAGGATCAAAGGCACCATCAATGTAGTCAAGCCAAGATTTCCCAAGTGTAAGTGGAGAAGTGCGAGAAGTGCATGCAAGGAAGACTGATAAGTGGAAGATGTGAAGGCCATAAGAAACATTAATGCAAAAAATATCCATGATAGAGGAGAATGAGATGGAGGAAGGAGGTCATCAAATTTAAATCCTATTCAATCCAAGCCATCATGTGTGTAAACAGTGTCAGAGAAAGTGGGATCGAATGGAATGTGAGGCCAATAAGAGTTGTTCATAAAAGAAGTGCATGTGAAAGAAGGAAGTGTTGATGTAGGGTGTACATGGGAAGATGAAGAATATGGTATGACTTCTAATGTATGGACAAACCCCCAAAAAACTACCATATCATTAGTAGAAGGGGGGATTTTGAATTGATAGTCACCAGGGCCAATAATGAAAAAAGTATCATTGAAATATGACTCATCTACCTTGATAGGAGTAAATTTAAGATTGTGTAAGGTATCATCAGTAAGCTTGAAAGTATAAACCTCATCATCAGAATCATCAATGATAGCATTGTCATGTTAAATAACAGTATCAAGAATATTGGTAAGAGTAGAGTCAAATGTAGGAGTGAGAGGAGTCTTAACAGGTAGAATAATGGTAGTTATAGGATTAGACAAAGTGGGTGAAATGATCTCAGTAGTGTGATTGGGAATAGATGGCATTCTTTCAGAGGTGGAAGAAGACTGTGAAGCACTAGATTGACCAACATCATATGTATAAATATTGTTATATGGGATAGGTTACGATGGAGGAATAGGTATAGCAGTAACAGGGTCTATGTGACAGAATTTGAATGGATCAGGATCAATGGAAATGGTATGCTCATAGCCATCATGTGAATAATTTAACACACTGATGAAATGTAGATGGGACAATGTGCATTGCATGAATACATGGTCTACCCAACAAAAGATTAAACTCAAATGAGGCATCGATAATAAATAATATTGCAGGAACAATCTTAGGACCAACTTATATAGGTAAAGTAATACTACATATGCAAGTTTTTTAGTAATAAAATAATTAGTAATGTCAATTTTTATGAGGGAATGCACACATAAGTTGATGTTAGATCCATTGTCAATGATTACATGCTTGATGCAAATGGTGCTAATAATAACGGTGATAAGAAAAGGTGCAAATGGATTGTCTTCAGCAGATGGAGATATATCCTCATCATTAAATGATATAACATGTGAAATTTTTTTAAGATATTGAATAAGATGTGTAAAGGCCATGGGTGAATTATTTCTTTTAATATGGATAGAACAAAAGGCGACCTATAATCTATGATGACAATTAGGTGAATTGCACAAGATAAAATAAAGAGAATTTTTTGCAGGTGTATTTTTAATATGCTCAATGATGTCATATCCCTTAGAGGTGGTGGTAGGCACTATAGAAGTAATTGGTGGTGGAATAGAATCCTATGGAACTATAGGGGTATGAGTGCGATGAGTAATAACTACATTGATGGATAAATCAACCATAACAATGATAAAGCAAGGAGGATGCTGAGTATGAACTTGCAAGAAATCAACAATAGTAGTAACCATGTCAAAAAGCTTAGTTGGGGTGAAAGAAGGATAAAAATATTGATCCATTAATTTATAAGATGGAGATATATTTCAATACATTCTTAGAAGGCCAGGTTTTAACTAGCGGGTTCACCAAATGATTTAATAAATATAAAAAATGAATGGTTATTGTTAAACCCTAGATATTGTAGAGTCACGTATGATAAATAAATGCTAAAATACATATTTGACACAAGCCATAAGCTAATGAAATATGAAATCATAAGTGCAAGAGAGAGAGATTATAATACTTAGTTGATTTTGCACTTGATCTTGGAGTGTGATCTAGACTGGAAAATTGATGAAAAGAAGAAGCATACTATCGCAATTGTGCTCAAGATAAATTATGTAACTTTCAAATAAGAGTGGACTAGGGAACCTAGACTAGGGACGAGGGCATCCTAGGTTCTAGATACCTCTGTTGGCATGTCATGTGACTATGCAGGATCTCTAGAACCTGGTTTTTCTCGTGTCACAAAGTGGTCGCTAACCTTTGTCTGTTTGTCACCTGTATGTCATTGGATGATCACTGAATTCACCTTGTAACCTGTAAAGAGATGAAAACCTGTAAAACCCTCAAACTAAATCAAATCCCCAAAAAAATGCAAAATGGGGAGTTGAACTGACCCTGGAGTTCATCTGACTGAGTGAACTTACGACCGAGCGTTGCACTAAATCTCAAACTCCATGTAGCTATTATGAGTGTGTGAAATAATCATGTCCCTAGGAAGACCCTTTTGTAAGTGCACGTGATAATAGGTCGATAGCTAGATGTACCAATGTAAATAGATGTGTGGATGGAAAAATGAACTTCCCCTTCCTATGAAGTGTATGCAGAAAATACGGTCCCTTGTCCCTTGAATGAGTGTTAGATGAATGTCTTTAGATGCTCTTAGATGCCTTTGGATGCAACCTTAGGTGATGATAATGGATTTTTAGAGCTTTGTCCCTTATTTTGGTCACATAAATTTGTATTTATATGATTCCCTTAGTTGAATTTTGTAATTGACAACTAGAAGGTCGATCCATAAGAAAATAAGATGCCCAAAATATAAAAGAGACCCAAAAAGAGGAGAGTAAGATAGAAAGAGGTTCGGGGGCACCCAGAGGGGATGAGGGTGCGACCTGGCGTAGTGTCTTGGCATAGGCACTAGTGTCTGGAGTCATAAAATATAAAGCATTAAAGTACCAACTAGGTTGTAGGGTGTGAAAGACCATAAAGAAGACAAGAACCATAAGCAAAGAGGCCAAAGATGGTTGTCAATTACTAGTTTTCTCAATTAGGAATCATGTGAATGCTAGTATGTGTCTTATGGATGTAGAAATATACCCAAGTGCGTGATTTTGTGTCTACACTTTGCAATTCAACTGTATGGTAGAATAGTGTATTTAGTTAACAGTGAAATATTTTTCATAATTTTGTATAGTTATATGGTATTGATCTAAAAATTGAAAATTATGTTACCATAAACACGTAAAGAAAAATGTTTCTTTATTTCATGTGCCTATCCTTTGATATTCTATTACATCATTACCGACTTAAAGAATTTATGTGATTCCAGGACATTGTAGGCATCTCACTTATCATCCTGTATTGTTTTTGCATTAATAAATTGGAAATGTGAAGGTGAATATTTATTTGATATGTGTTGTTATTCCACTTGAGTTTTAGTCGATCAAGGTTACCTTGTATTGCCCTAAAATAGTTCTTCCTTTTTACAATATCCTTGGACCAACCTTCACTTCACGGGGTAAAATATGTTGTCCCATTAATGCAGTAGAGTCGGTGGGAATCTTATCCTGTGTAAGGTATCATCAGTAAGATCGATGGTATCAACCTCATAATCAGAATCATCAGTGTTGGCATGATCACGTTAAATAACAATATAACACTTATTTCACTAAATTGGGACATATTCCTGTGAATTGAGACTCCAGTATTTCAAGTATCAGAAGAAATCCATCTCCGTTTTTACGTATATTGGATTCCAATATTGTCATTATTGGAATTATTCTAGTTCTAATTTCACTATTATTGGATTCCAATATCACTATTATTAGATTCAAATTTCACCACTATTGTAATACATTTTATAAATCCCAATTTTTGTATTTTAGTTTCACTATGATTTCTATTTTGTTATTATTTGAATCCCCTACATAAGCCAAGCGGCCACTATCTTATATAAGCCAAGCATCCAATACCTTACATAAGCCAATCGGTCGCTATCTTATATAAGCCTCACATCCATTATCTTTAATAAGCCTAGTGGTTGCTAACTTACATGATGAAAGTGCATGTAAGGTGAAATCAGCCTAGCAGGATCAAAGTTACATTTTTTCTTTTATCCACTATGTTACATTTTCCTTTCGGCCACTAAGTTACATAAGCCTTGTGGCATCTTAGTTAGATAATACCCACGATAAGCCTAGCGGCCACTATCTTCCATAAGAGTATAGGATGTTCACTTAGATAAGCATATAGGTTGTTAACTTACATAAGCCAAGTGACCGCTAATTTACACAAGAATTGATTCATCTAGGTGAAATAATCCTAGTTGAGTGAAAGTTACATTAGCTTATCGGTAGAAATTTTAAGTAGCCTATCAAACTCTAAGCTATATAAAAGTAGTGGCTACTAAGTTACATAAGCCTAGGCACCACAAAGTTACATTAGCCTAGGGGTTAAATTTGATGGCTACTTATGTTTGTCAAGTAATTTTTAGATGAAGGTAATTTTATAATATTTCCCTTCAAAAAAACACAAAATAGTAGTTACTGGAATTCTTCAAATTTATATTTATTTAATATTTTATGTATATTATTTATTGATATAATTTTTATATAAATCTATATAAAAAAGACCGTGATATTGTAAATATGCAAGTCGTGTGTGATAAAGACAACTACATTTATGCTTTCCATTATGTAAATTGTAAAGAACAAAAATTAGTTAATATTACATTAAACAAGTTGTTTTTAGGAAATGGAATTAAAAATGTGTTTCCATAGGCAATCAGTTCTTTGAGAAAATTACATAAGCTTTGATCCCTCACAAGGGTATTACTTATTGTTCTTGAATTTGTGCAAGGTATTGTTGAATAAATTCATGACCTTGATTCAGTATATTAATGTGAACTCATTTCCATGATTTTCTTGGACTCTATGCCTAGATGACGTTATCTATATCAATATCTGATGTGTCCCTTGATTTTCACCACCATTGCTTTTTGAAAAAACATTCCTCATACCTTTGTTTTTTTGTATTTCCTTTTCCTATGGGTTCCCACTAGTGTACACTTATCTTTTGAGTGTTTGTGTGAACATCCTGTATAAGTTTAAGTTCTTACCATGCCCATTCATCTAGCTACATTATCATCAACCAGTCTTACTATTATCATCTGCCCAATGTTCATATCAACTACTAGTGTTGAATTCCTATTCGAGGTATATCATAAATAGGTCCAACATATATATTCTTGTTTGAAAGGAAATCTTGACAATAATAGCTATCCATGTCAAGATGTGGTGCACCCACTATCTGATTGTATATTGTGTTATCCTGAATTATTTTTGGCATAAAAATAATCTATTCTCTTCATGTTATAATTGACATATGGGATTCTCTAGGGCATCGTAGAAATTATTTTCCAATATGCAATCTTTGGAACATAAGTTATCCTCCTCCACCATCTGTTGAACTCTTTTCCTGAGTGTGTGATGTATACCTAAGTGCCTCTCTGTATGTCTGCCATCTCTTTGGGTTCTTTGAATGGTGCCAATGGTGGATCCCCTTCAGGAAAGAAAGGTTTCCCATCCAATATTTTCCAGATCTTAATTGAGTGTTACCAGATGGAATCCTAGATTGGTGCTTTGATCTCCATGATGGGCTTGTTGTCTTTGACATAGAATTCAAATATCTTTGGTTTATTGATACCCACGATCTTGTGGTTACCATTTAGCAAGTGTGGTTCCAGAAAGGCCTTAAATTCATAGACTTCCTCGATAATGTATGGAGTGAATGTGATGGACTCCTCTTGGCATGTTCTGTAAGTTTCCATTATTTGTGGCAAAGAGAATGTATCCAATTTGCACAATGTTGTTGATAATCAGCCAAATGTCCTATCTATGTCTTCAATGCGTGTGACCCACTGGAAGGAAACTCACATATACTATGTTGAAAACCCTTTTAGCTGTCAGCATGGATGCAAATGCAAACAATGTGTGATTTTTGTTGTCCCTTACAGCATTATCTAGTTACAAGTAGAGAGTTGGTGGTTGTTTTCTAAATGAACTTGAACAACTACTTATAGTTTTAGTTGTATGAGAACCCTCATTTTTATGCTTGTATTCCTTGCACTTGTCATTTGCATCATTTTGCAACAGTGCATCATGTAATGGGTGTTTTGATGTCCCACTACTATATAAAAAATCACCATACTGATCTATAAATGGTTCTTCTAGCTTCCTGATACATAGTGCCAATGATGTTATTGTGAAGTTTTCTCCTCGTTTAACAAAAAGGAGACCAAAGTGCCTGAAACCCCCCATTTTGTGCCCATGTGTCAACATACCAGTCAAGGTGACAAAGAGATTAATAACATTTCTTATTGATTTTGATTTTTCGCCCATCCTTGGTATTGCAATTTTCATCTTGTCCATTTTGTCATGCACAATGCTCAAATAGCTATTAGGATTTTGTTGTGATTACACTCTACGTGCATAGTAAGTTGCACGAAAACTTTGAATGTAATCATTGTTCCATTTCTAGTGTTGATCTATTTATGCCAATGTTTCTAGACATGAGATCACTGCACGTTTATTCTTAAGCTCTGTGAACTTGTCACATTTGGTGAAGAAGTTTTTCTCTGTGATTGAAACACGGGAGAAATGTTCTTGTGATATTTTGTTGAGATTTGATTGTCATGTTTGAGGAAGGCCCAATAGTGAAAGGCCCTCATTATAGTTTTGTAGTATGTAAGAAAAACTATAACATGTAAGAAACAATCTCATTATTAATTTAGTACCATCTTATCCCACTGAATGAGACATGTGTGGGGATGTGTTAGAATTCTTATCCACCATTTTGGATATCAATACAATAGTTGCAACATTGTTTGGCATTTGTTTTTGTTTTCCTGTATTTCCATTTACTGCCCTCCTCTCGCCATTAATCCAAGATTTCATGTATTTGTAATAGGTGCTTTTTGTGATTCCATGACATCTGTACCATGCATTCTGACATACATACCTTCCACATAAATTTAATTCATCTATACTATGTTCTAAAGTTTTACCTTGATCACAACTGATAACATTTGCGATGAATGTATTAAGTAAAATGTTTTTGATGACAGGTTCATTCATATCTAGAGTTAAATTCTAACTATGATTGAAATCACTTAGAGATAGATTAAAGAGACATCCTTCCTTGCAGCAATGTTTTTTCTCAAATTTAGACAAAAAATTTTCTCTTGAGTTTTCATCATTTTCCATTGCCTTTGATGTACTAGACAGAGTAGAATTTACCTTTTGGCGTTTGCAGGCGTTGTAAGGTTTTTTTTATCAAGTTTTCATTACTACTAAATATGGTGGATTCATATGAATTTGGGTATACCAGTTGAGGAAATGGATCTTCAAATGCACTCCACATTTCTACCGAAAACTCTTCTAGAATTTCTTTTAGCCTTACTTCCATAACAAAACCATATTGATAGGCCAACTGGCTTGCAGACCATTAGATAAGAGATCCTTCTAATATGGAGAAAACCTTGCAAAAAGGCATAATTAATTTATCAAAATTCACCCCAAATGTATTTCCATCCTGGAGCTGACATGTGTCATGTTCAAAATTTGGCTAACTCCCGAACTCGCTCTTAGAGGGTAACTTGAAACGGTGATAACTTGAGATCCCAACGGACTTTTTTGATGAAATTATATATGATCTTGACTTAAAATGGCCTTATGAATCAAACATTGGGGATATTAGGTCTTAATTCCTTCATTTGGTCCCTAAAATATTGGATTTTTGATCTGGTACTCCACATATGCATGAGAAAAACTACTTCCAAACCCATTGCTCCAAAGTGTTGTGAAAAAAATAATTTCACCATCTTATAGGGCTTGGAATTCCATTTCTTATTATGTCTTGTTTTTCTCCTAACTCCATCAGGATCTCCCAAAATCACCTTCCGAAGCTCAACAAACTTCTTTTGCCTGTGTATTACTTAGGCATGTGAATCTTAATTTTGGTGAAACTACCCCCAATTCTTCGAATCCTTCCTAGATCTTCCTAAATAAATTCCAAGATGTTCCAAGGCCTTTGATTCACTTTTTTTTTTCTAGTTTGGATTCTCTTTTCCACTCCATGGGGTTTCTCTAGTCTTAGGAAGGCTAGTGATAGCCCTTCCCACAACTACTCAAAGCTTGCATTTTTCAATGAACTCATAAAATCACGTAGGGCGTTTGAAATAACTTTCCTAAATCATATAGGGGAATGTGTTAACATGAACTAGGAGGTTATCAAATTGACTAGGTAGACCCAAGGTGTCTTAGAAGGGTAAGACTTGAAATTTTTGACACAAGGGTATAATTTTCATGCTAGAAAATTATCTTTTTCCCTATTGCACATTTGCATGACAGAAGGTGGCTCTATCTTGGGGACATGACATGGATTGAGTACAAAAAATATATGAGATGGAGAATCTATAATATCAACTTTAGACCATATAATCCATTAACTAGTGCCTTATCCATTGGTCCCTATAGAGTCTTGTACAACCGACAAGAGAGAGAGATAACAAGAAGAACACACACACACACACACACACCAAAACAAAGAAAGGAAACACACAATAGACAACAGGAAGGGAAACACACAACAAAAAGGGAAACACGCCTAACAATAACCTATGGTATAAGGTGGGGGATAACCTGCTTTCACGAAAGCATTTTCCTTTTTAGTAGTCACCTCTGAAGAGACAACATCAAATGATCATGTTCTACGAAGTCGTTGAATAGTTCCATGAAGTAGCCTCCTCTCCTCAACTGCTTATGAAAGCTAGGTGCTTTCACATTTGTATGTACACTTAATAGGAGTGAGTCTACATGAGCTTATTGATGCTCAGGCATTTGATTAGAAATTCCATTGGCTTTACACTCTTTGAAATGTATTTCATAGTGTCAGTTACATTCCATGTTTATCCACATAGTTGATTCTTTAGTGAGCATCTCATCGCTGCCCCGAAACTGATTTTCATTCAAATTTCTTGAATATTCTGAGTTACTTTATTTCCCGGGTCTATTCTCATTGACATCTTTTCCATGAGAAAACTTAGATTCATCCTTTATCTCTACTCCATTATGAGGTGCTTGAAGATTGAATTAAGGATCAGAAGTAACCTCGTGCTTGTCCTGTATAGCCATGACACAAGCTAAGATATCAAGAATTAGCTCATGGTATTCTATACTTTCTACCACATCCAGGATTTCTTGCATGGAGTTATACTTTGTTACTTCCTGCGGTTCATCTTTGTACGTCCTTGAAGAATCTTCATTTTGAAGCTCCGGGAAACTATATGGATGGATTAATTCATTTCCCTTATACTTATTACATTCTGATACTTCTTTCTCAAGGGGATCTTCACCTTCAATGACTTTAACACCACATATTTCAGATTTTTCATCATGGAAAGAGTTTTCTTCTTCAAATGGGAAAGAAAATACCTCCATTTCATCATTGTATCCATCAACTATTAGCTCAGGAGAGACATCGGATTTCTCATTTTGCTTTATTTCAGCATGACCAACCTTCACACTGATTAAGGATTTAAAATTAGATTTGTGTTTGTCTTGTAGATTCATGAATTTCATCAGGAGTTAAAGACTGAGCCCAGGATCTTCTATATCTTCAATGGCTCTTAGGAGATCTTGCACAAATTCTTCTTTCAAACCTTTTGCGGGCTCATCACAAGCTGGTCTTGTCCCTCCATGGATGGCATGGTTGAGATCACCTTCATATCCAAATGGGAATGAAAACATTTCCTCTTAATGGGCAAACATGTAAGTTGGTTTCTCCATTTGAGATTCATCAAGAACTATTTCCTCTTCTTCCTGGTTTGCATCGTCTGACAATTTGGGGTTGGTCTCTTGTAACTCAAATCTCCTCAATGCTTCTTTAAGGTCCATACCTCTCTAGGAAGGCTTGTCTAGTCCTATCAAGATGGGAGTATCCTTTTTTTCTTCAGTCATTATGAAAAGATTCATCCTCCTACTATCTTGATATAAGATGTTGGTTCCAGAACTTCCATACTTTCATATCGTGTACCTCATCTTCTTCTCTAGAAATAATTTCTCCATGTCTCCCTTCATTGGTATGGTTATAGAAGACCAATTCATCTGAATTTTAGCCCCTAATTGCTAATAGAAACCTTTACTTAGAAACATTCTAAATGAATCCAGAATGTCTGCTACCAAAATCATCATTGAAACTTTCTTGTCTGGAAATTTGGAGAGAGCCACCTATGCATATTTGACCTTCCCTACATGTGGGACCTCATTTGACTCCAGGGAGTAACAAGTGCTAACAAGTGGAGTCATGGTGAGTTTGAGAGCCTTTCCGACCTTTATAGGCATTACATTGTCAGAGGAATAAGAATTTATTGTGCATTTTTCAATACATATTCTCCAACGAGAAGGGAGACATAAAAAGGTTCAACCTTATCAGTCTTGGATGCACTCAAAGAAATCATGTTCTATGAGGGAGGTGTAGGTGGTTTTTGTAGTATTCCTTTATAACTAGGAGCTATAATATTGGGTGTTAAACTACCACTCTTGACATATTAAACAAATATCTCAAATTGTTCAGGGTGAGTCCGCATATATTCATTTTTAGTAATCTGCACCTTGGCTCTGTTTGCATACTCTACGAAGTCAAAGGGAGCAGATGTGGAAAAGGGAAATGAAGGGACTAGTTTTGGATTCGGGGTAGGTTTAGAAGCAAGGTATGATGCTTGGGGAATGGAGGGAATTTGGAATAGTACATTAGGAGATTTCAAATAATTAGATTTTACAGGAGAAAATTTAGATTTAGAACTAGAAGGAACATTGGAAGACTTACTTGGAATTGCAGGAGCCTTATTACTTGCTACAGGATTAGGATTCAACAATACAGACTCCATGGAGGGTGAGAGCATAAATCCTCAATGGATTATTTTATTTTGCAGAGTCGTCAAAGGAGGATCTTCAGTATTTTTTTCTTTGCAACAGTGGAGGAAGATGCTTCTTTCTCAGACTGAGAATGAGTGAATACCACACATGAGAAACTGGGTGCATCTTCTTCATCATCTTCATCACCTCTAGAATACTCACAAAATCTAATTTGTGTATCAGTCTCGATTTCATCAACTTCTAGGAACTCATCACCTTCACTTTCTTGTTCAAGCTCTACTTCACTTTCCTAAATCCTACAATTTATGTTCATGGGTGGGGCTTGCAATGCAAGCCTTTAGGTCACTCCTGTAATTTGATTTACGTTATTCCTCTAAAGAGACACTCATTCAAAAATTTCCCTCTTTAGTGAGGACATATCACTTTCCTTTTTTTGTAAGAAAGGATCAGTTCTTTTATCTCCAGGATGTTAAGATTTACCCTTTAAGGGATTCTTGATCTTTCCAGATAGGATGAGATCGTCATCAAGTTTAATCACTAATCTTTGTGCTTCTACAATATCCCTCAGATGAAATATTTGTAGGAAAAATCCTACCTCTGATGATTGAGCATTAATGAATAATCTCCTGACATTACTTTCAGAGATCCTCTTCCGGTATCCTACGGAGCAACCGGTCGAAACGATCCATGAAATCTCTCATAGTTTCATTTTCTCCTTTCTTCATTTATGCTAATTGAACAAGAAGGTCTTGACAATCATCGGTTAATATGAATCATTCCTCGAACTTCCTTTTTATGTCATTCCAAAAAGTGATGGATTGGGTAGGTAGGAGATAGAACCATTCCGATGCTTTTTCTTGGAGGGAATCCATGAACAATCTTACAACGAAATATTCATGTTGGAAACCAATAATTCTGCATGATGTCGTGAAATCAGTGATGTGTTATTCAAGATGTTGTGTGTTTTCACCTTTGAACCTTAGAAAGTTCTTATGGGAACCCGTTGGTAGATCGTGAAGAGGGGGTTTCTGTAAGAACTTTTTGCCAATGGGTTGAGGTATTTCTACTTCATCTGTTATTGTTGTTTTTGTTTCTGCTCTTTCTTCTACAAATTATTTTTCAAATTCTTCTTCCTCCAGGAACTCAATTCTCAACGATGGTTGAAAAATGGGAGAATTTGAAGGGGGAGTATCAACAGGAGTTAGGATGGGTTTGCCAGGTGAACTACTTGATGACCTGGATAGGGATGAGGCTTGAGAAAAGTAGTATGGATTGTTTCTGACACATTCTAGCTGGGTTTGCAAAGCCTCGAAAATGGGGTCAACAATTCCTCTTGATTTCAACTAGTGTATCTCCTTTCAGAAAACTTTTGGAAATTATTGCAGTGGGAATATGAAAAGAAACTATGGAATATGAAAGGTCATGTGAAGGAATTGATAGTGTATCTTTCAAAAATGGTTTTTCATGAACTTTTTTTTATTTTTTCAATATTTCATTTTTTTGAATTTTTTGACATTGCGGTCGTATTTTGGGTGCGGATGTTGCTAAATCTGTCCCACGATGGGTGCCAAAAAATGTTGTTAAGAAATTTATTTGGGTGGACAAACTTGTGGAATTCTATCCATCTCTTTGAGAATCTAAGTCCCCTCTACTTAATTGGTGTACCTCTCATATATGCATGCATGAGTAAAGGTGGATTTTCTTGATGGCCTTGCAATCAGGGATCCAATGGAGGCACTCTACTGACCTTGTGACAAAGCTATAAATTTCTTGTTAGAGAGGAGTTTTCCAAGAAAACGGGAAAGGGAGTGAGAAAAGGAGAAGAGAGGATTAATGTTGTCGGTGGAAAATCAGAGTCCCACACCCATTAACCATAAAGTTCACATATGCATTAAAGTTAAGAAGAAACAACCCTGCAAATGGAAACAAGAAGAGTTAAGATTGAGAAATCAAAGTTTCTAAAATATCCTCATCAAAAAAGGCATGAAACTCCTTCTTGTATTGATGCTTGAGCAAAAATTGTACATAGTATTGAAATGGAAGAAATTTGATAGTAGGGGAAAATGGAACAAAATGGTTATCTCTTTTGTTCTCTCTAAGTACAATGCACTCTTGACTCTATAAAATTGATCACCAACCCTTTGAAATGGGAATGGATGTACAATTTATAGGAAGAGAAAATAATTTTCAAATAACCCCCAATGACACTTCGTATACCTTAAAACTTTTCACATTCCTAGGAAAACATTAAGTCCCCTTTTATAACTAAAGGGTGACTTATTACATTAGAAAACATTAAAGTATGCGAAAAATTATAACCCCAATGTAAGATTAGAATATTGAGGAGAGAGAAAGTTGGGGGGAGAGAAGAGAGACAAAAGAGAGACTAGAAAGAACAATAAGGAAGAATGATGTCGATGATGACAGATTCTGCCTATGATAAAGCCTGCTGATCCTAATAGATGATTCGATGAAATGATCTAATGTGATGAACTATGAATCTATGAAATCTTGCACACACTGAGAAACTTCCTTTGGATGACATATGAACATCGTGAAATAATTGTTTAAAAATAATGTTGAATGACTCATTCGGTGGCTGTGAATATCACTCATAAAGATCCTCCTCTTAAGGGACTGGAACCTTGGAACGAATCTTGCTCTGACTTCCTACAACCTTGCCACACTGCTTGGATAATTCAGACATGATCCAAATGAAACATCTTATGAATCGTATGATGGCGTCGATTGTGAATTCCAACTCTCGTATACTAATTGAAGCATGAAATGAGTGTCGAAAGACATTGTTGAAATCCTTACTGTCACATACTCTGCATAGTATGATGATAGAGACTACACTATTTTCTATCTCTTACTCAGAAGCAGAAGGTCGTTTCATCTTCTTCCGTGTCGGCTTCTACCCTATCCACTTATGCTTCATGATTTCCTCAGAAAAAGCAACTTACTATTTTTAGTAAGTATGAAAAATCAGCTTCCTAAAACCTCAACTGGATGCTGCAACTCAGATTTCCTCTTCTCCCCATGTTTCTCTCACCTTCTGGATCAATTTTCTATTTTTGGAAAGTGCTCGTGGGAACACTTACTATTTTTAGTAAGTGTAAAATTTGGACCAAGATGCCCATTTTGATGAATTTTCAACTGTAATACATCCTTTGTATTGAACGTCTCCTTCGCAAGTTCTTCTGTTGATGACTTCCCCAAAATAGCAGTCCTCTATAGAGAAGACCTGCTATTTTTAGAAAGTGGGATTATGGTGATTGGAATACTGTGGAGCTAAGTTCTTCGATATGGTTTTTTTCCTAGCATCACTCCCATGAAATTTTGTGATTACATGATCAATAGTTTAGGATACTTTAAACTTTAAAAAGTTTGACCTGGTGATGCTTCTGAATATGGCAACCATTGATGGAAATTGAAAATTGTAGGTTTTGTTTTCTCCTCTATTCACAATGACAATTACATTTTTGATATGTGTTTTCTCTTCTTATTTCACTAGTGAAATTTCTCTTTAATCTGGTTGCCGGTTTGACAGGAAATTGAGTTTTTTTCTTCGTAGAGCCGGAAGTGAACTTTCTTCACTGTGAGCACTTCTTGCTATGGACGAGAGGTTTTAATGTGAGTTTTTAATGGCCTTTGAGAGTGAATAACTCAAAAATAGGTGGTTTTTCAATCCGTACACCGGTTTGTAATATCTCTTCGAATTTCTATTTCACGACCATGCAGGATTTCTCTATTTATTCTTCTTCGTTCTTCATTTTTCTTCTCGGTTTGATCAATATTTCTTCTATGACCTACATATTATCATGGAGTAGAGTATTTTAATGTTGTGAGAGAACTATTTTAAGTTTCAGTAATGGTGGGGGGTGATGAGAAGTTGCAGAGGAAGTAATAGAGCAAGCTGTGCATGGAGAAGTTAGAAGTTAGAAGCGGGAAGCAAGAGGGATTTTAAAAATTCAAAAGAAAACTGAGAAGGGATGAGGAAAATTTTCATTTCCCTCATGTCCCTTAAGCATTAAGGGATGAGAGGTACATCAAATTTCATGCGGTTCCTCACGATCTGACAAGTGGCGGAGATCCAATGACTGGGGATTCAAGCAAAAAAGTAGCTTTAAAACACTGAGGGGCTGATAGACGGTCACGTGAAGAACCATGAGGATTCCTAGGGGCTACGAAATTTTTTGTGTCCCTTATTTCCCCAAGAACAAAGGGATGTGAGGGAGATTAAATTACACAGCATGCTTGGTGATGACACATGGCAGCGATTTGACGGTAAGGGATGAAGGCTCCATTAGCTCCCAGGGGCTGGAAATTCACTCTTGAAGGGGTCACATGGGTGACCAGGAGTATCCTTGGGGACTGGGGGAATTTTCTTGTCCCTGATGTCCCCAAGCAAAAAGGGATGAAAGGGACATCAAATTTCATGGTGCGCCAGAAGCTGCCACTTATCACGATCTCACCGACCGAGGGAATGAGCCTGACAAGCACCTGGGAGCTAAACTAGCGGTCCGAGAGGTCGTATGAGGATCCAAAGGGATTTTAGGGGATAGGAGAATTTGTATTTCCCTCATGTCCCTTTTTATTGAGGGACGTAAGGGACATGAAATTACGCCAGGCTCCTGGAGCTGACACGTGTCTTGTTCAAAATTTGGCTAACTCCTAAACTTGCTCCTAGAGGCTAACTTGAAACGACGATAACTTGAGCTCCCGATGGAATTTTTTGATTAAATTGTATATCATATTGACTTAAAATTACCTTATGAAACCATGGTGGGGGTTTTAGGTCTTTATTTCTCCATTTGTTCCCTAAAAAAGTGGATTTTTTTAATCTTGTATTCCACATATGCATGAGAAAAATTACTTTTAGACCCATTGCACCAAAGTTTTGTGAAAAAAATAATTTCACTAGCTTGTAGGTCTTGGAATTCCATTTCTGAAGATATATGTTTTTTCTCCTAACTCCATCCGGAGCTCCCGAAATCACCTTCCGAAGCTCAGGAATTGTTTTTGGGCCTGTGTACTGCCTAGGCCTTTGAACCCTCATTTTGGTGAAACTGCCCCAACTTCTGTGAATCTTTCTTGAATCTTTCTAAATCACTTCCAATATTTTTCAAGTCCTTTTATTTGTTATCGTGTCTATTTTTTCTTCTTTGTTCCACTCCATGGGGTTTCTCTAGTCCTAGGAAGGCCAATGATAGCACTTCCCACAACTACTTAAAGCTTTCATTTTTCAATGAACTCCTAAAATCACCTAGGGGGTTTGAACTGACTTTCCTAAATCACCTAGGGGATTGAGTTAACATGAATTGGGAGGTCATTAGACTAAATGGGTAGACCCAAGGTGTCTTGGAAGGGTAAGACTTGAAATTTTTGACACATGGGTATAATTGTCATGCTAGAAAATTGTATTTTTCCCTATTGCACATTTGCATGACAACACTTTGGTATACTCAGATATTCGACTATCTTAGGAAAATTTTTACTGGAAATTCTTTGTTAATTCATGAATATTTAGATTTTTGAAATTCAGATTTGGAGAATTGTAAAATTCGTCTGGAGTATCATTTCACCTAAACTTTCTAGGAGCAAGCTAGTTTTGCGGGTTGTCTTACCTAGTGTTTATAATAAATTTCATATAAATACATATATTCACCCCATTACACCGGTTACATACACATATATGATACATCTTGAGCATAGATATTTTTTCTTTCAACAATAACATAGGCTAGAAATATGACCTAACAACATATTCTATATGCCTAATTGTTTTCTCTAGATGCATGACTGCTCTAGATGTGCGGTTGCTTATTCTAGGCATTTGGCCGCAACAGACACCCAAACTACTAATTGACATTTACAGACACCTGGTTGCATTTTCACATATTCCCACTTGATTTTATAGATGCCCGAATTCTTTTCCCAATCACTTGGTTGCTTTTTCCAGACGCTCGACGAGTGGCATACCAGTAGTCACCCAACTGCACTCAAGCGTTCGACAACATATTCCAGATGCCTACCCCTTTAGCTTAATTTTAGATTGTGTGCTTTACATGCACCATAATGCCTTTCCATGGATCCTCCATTGCTCATAATGTGGAAGACCAATAAAAAAGGGAATCTTTTATCATATTTTAGCCAACCACAAAAAGGAATCAACAAAAATTGGATGCAAGTACAACCCCTATACACACCAAATGTAGTTATTGCATGAACAAAATAATTAAACCTTATTTATTTTCAAATTACAAATTCCAATAATATACCAAATGATACATATTTCAAAATCCCCTTTTTGCAGATGCAACATATCCCACTTTTACTGACAATGACATACCTCCACTTGAGGACAATCCTCATGTGTCTACATTAGACATACAAGCAGAAGATATGCAACAAGATAAAGATATGTCTACCCTTGAGGACATTCCTAATTACAAAATGGAACAAAGAGAATACATTTCCAATCATCAAACACCAACTTCAGATGGAATCCCTACTCTCAATCTTTTGAAAAGGAAGATAATAAACAACAATCCTATTGATGTTGATGAGATCCAACAAACTGAATATATTCCTACACAGTGTGATCAAACACCTATTACATGTGCTAATGCAACCAAAAAATATGTGGGAAGAAAGAGAAGGACATGGACCATTGGAAGGATTTTTAAGTTTGACTGGGCAACTAAGTTTCCATTCATTGAGCCAGTATAACCAAAAAAGGTACTATTTGTAAATGTAAATGTACTATTTGTAGCTAGAAACTTGGAAACGATCAAAAAATGTAACTCAAATTGGACACAATTGAGAAACATTATGGTAAAGTATATGCATCAGTTAAACAAACATATGGTCAAATAAAATGAACACATAGATGGAAAAATGTAAAATAATGCATGCATGTCAGATATGCAAAAGAGTATGAAAATGAAAAGAAACACCTAGAAAATATTGTTGAGAAAGGAGGAACAATTAAAACTCAACTAGGAAAATTTGTTCAAACTAATCTACGAGCCAAAATATACAGTTCACAACTATCTACCATATTCTAAACAAGGGTAGACCTATTTCCAATTTTCAGGATTATAAAGTTTTATTTCAACATAATGGATTTCCTAATCTTCCACAATCCCACTAGTCAGACAACAATTCTTAGGAAATTGCCAAATGTCTAGCAATGATTGAGAAGGATGATTTGAAAGAAAAAGTAAAAAACTACAAACTTTTAGTCACTGTCTATTGATGAGGTCACAATTGTTGACAAAACAATGTGGGTTTGCATTCATATCTATACATTTATGAACAATCAAAGGATACCTCATTTATTAACATTACATAAAATGGCAGAAAACTATATCGCAGAGAACATTTAGAATCTAGTTATTTCAAGTTTGAGAACTATAGCGGGAATGGATGATTATAGATAGTATCGCAACTAAATTGGTGTGTGTTGGTACAAATGGTGCATCAATAATGTAGGGGAACCAAAATAGTATGTGCATTCGACTACAAACCTCTTTTGCACCATACATGATTCCAATCCATTGCATAGTGCACAGAATGTTTGTACATAATAGTTAACACATTTGACAGTATTACAAAATTCGAAGAGCTGATCTGTGACCTACATGCCTATATGTCCAGTAATCCTAAAAGATTCCTATAATTTCAAAAAATTGCAATTGGTGTGACTGATGGTAAAAAACTACTTAAATATGTAGAGACAAGGTGGATTTCTATGTATGAACCTGCATACAGAATTTTTCAAGAATATCCATCATTGGCAGATTTTATGTACAAATATCGTAGAGAAGTTGACAAGGCAAAATATCTATTGTACCATTTAACAAATTTGGAAACATTGCTGACATTAAGTGGAATCCTCCCCATGTTAAGGGAAATCAACTGTTTGAGTAAACATGCTCAAGAGAGGTCAATATATATTGTTGATTTCATACGGTTGAGGAAACGTGTCTTTCCAACTCTAGATATGTTGTACCTATCCCAAGAGAGTTTTAAAGGGCATGTATTTGAGAATTGGCAAATGTTAATAGATATCAAGGATCCTAACTACTATGTGATATTCAATATTAAGGATTATATTTATATAGTTGTTATTGGGAAGGAAATATCAATGCATGTGTTTTAACAAAGAGTTGATTTGGTTAGAGAAAAAATTGAAGAATTTCATGTTACACACATCTTATATGAGAATGTTATTTATGATACAAGGATGAAATTGAGAAATATTTCACAAATTTTATCTGCAAAAATTCGTGAACATTTTAAAAGGGATGATCTTCTAAAGGATATGAGAGTAGTGTATCCCATAATCTAGAACTTCCTTGATGGTCATAGTGAACAATTGGTAAGTAATTTATTTCATAAGCATTTGTTTGTTCTAGAAAAAAATTTCAGCAGGAATGTATAGATAAATGGTGTTGAGATTAAAGTTATTTTGCAAAAAGATTTACAGACAGCTCAGTCATCGCATTTTGGAATTAAAATTCTTGATCTATATCAACACCTAGATAATCGAATAGAAAATGGAGCTATAACAAGGCTATGGAAAAAACTGAATCCAAGCAACATCCTGCAAGAAAGTATTAGTGAATATTTTCAGTTATATGAGCTTTACCAAATGATGATTTTGGTATCAGTAAAATATGAACGTGTCTTTAGTAAATTATCTTTTGTGAAATAAAAGCTTCGAAATACGTTGGATAAATATTTGGAGACATGTTTGAGATTATATGTTTCACATTATCTAGTGGATGCATTTCCTTATGAGAGAGAGATTGTGACTTACACTTCACTTTTTGATAGAAGAGGAGCCACTAACACAACGAGTAACAAATATGATCTTAGTTCTGAAATAGGAGGTGGATGCGATGCTGAGCTTGAAATGGCAGATGCAAATGTCTCTAAGGAAATTACTCAAACATTGTTTCAGCTGCCTGAGTTTTAGGCTTGATGCTTGTACTTTGGTAAGAGGCACATTTTATAAATATTTAAATAATCCTATCTATAAACTTCATATGAAAATCAATACCGATATTTTCGAATAAATGATTTCAGTATCTTTATTCATTTTAGTTATTTTATACAATGTAATAATAAGATACGAAAAACATTACTTATTAATAAAAAACATATCTATTATACAAATTATATTGTTTCAGTTTGTGTTGTGAAAAATAAAACACCAAAGACGTAATGGAAACATTAACAATATAATAATTGTGTTGATTCATATTGTTACGAAATACTTTACAAAAAGCGCAAAACGTCTCAATAGATATTTAAGACTTATATTTCAATTCTGTGTATTACAATGTCATACAATATAACAAAATATTATCTCATTCTATGATGTTCCCTCTAGATCTGGTCATTTTTCATCTTTAATTACTCTTGATTTTAAAATATCTTTAGTTGCTTTTCCATTCCACGAGATGATTCTCCCCTACCTTGGCTGAAACCATCTCATCCCTGAAAGGAAGGTGAGGCCCCCTATTCATTCCAGGTGATCTCCTAAAAATTTAATGATTTTATTTTTCCTTGGCCTTTAAGGCTAATTAATAGGCATCCTCCATACTCTTAATCCTATGCATACTTGTCTCATCTTGAATAGAAAATTTTAACCCATTTACCTACCTTGCAACCATTTGTTTCTCAGTTTCTTCATGCTCTACATGAATGCACAACTTGTAGATCTCATATGTGTATTCTCGCATTGTTTGTAAGTTCTATATGAGATTCTGAAACCTCATGTAAATGGTTTGTGCATAATCCACAGGGAGAAATTTATCTTTCATCTTCTTCTCCATATTACTCCACGTCCTAATTATTTTTCCCCCCTTTCTTGACCGCTCTTTCTATAGGTGATCCCACCATAATATAGCACGACCTTTCAATTTCGTGCATGCGAATTTTACCTTATTTTCTTCTGACATAGCCTTCCACTCAAAAAATTTCCCCATGCTAGTCAACCAGTCCATCAGCTCCTCTAGGTTTAGACTACCACCGTACTTTGAAACATCAACTCTTATCCCATCATTCTTTCCTTCTAATACTCAAAGCATCCTTTCTTCAAAAGCTAATGGTGGCGCTTGTGTTTCTTCCTATTCATAAATTTCTTCTTCATCTGTGTCATCTCCACCTTGATTTCCTCTCTGGGTTATCATTGTAGCAAGCACAACAACTTGCCGCTGTAGATCTTGTATATTTCTATTCATCTAAGCAATACCGTCTCCTCTTCATCTTCCTCTTCCTGCCATTTAAAAAAAATACTTGAACCTCACTTTGATACCAGATAATGTATTCAAATTCAAAACAAACTTGATATACTCCAAATAATATGAACTCCAAAATACAATAGATTTCCTTTTTCGTTATTGAATAATGAATTAAAATGCTTTCTAAATAGGAAAACAAATCCCAATTTGAGTTTCCAAGCAAACTCTAACTAACTTTGACTAAATCTACTTTAGGTGGCAGAAATTACAATTTTTAGTAGTTTACTAGAACCTGCTATTCTTAGTAAGTGTTATCTCAATTTTCACCCCCTTGGAAAAAATTGGATCACCCATGACCTTGTGTAGGAAAGAAATTCAAGGGATGGTTCTGTTGTTCGAGCCCATGCTTCAAATCCAATAAATAAGTTTATAGGTAGGCTATATAATAGAGTAGAAGGGTTAGGGAAGGAGGCTAAATAGTGTCAAAGAAGCCAGAGGCTCAAAGGAAAAGAAACGGAGAAGGCTCAAAGTCTTCAGGCTCTACAAATGATTCAGAATGATCCCCAAAATTGGCTAAGTATGGAGGAGACAACAGAAGCTGCCAAGTGTCCAAACGGCGCACCTCCAAAGATTAAATCCAAAAGTGGAGAGTCAAACAAGAACTAGGCCTCCACATGTATCCAGAGCCCCAAAATTTGCACTGGTAGTTGAAAATTCTTCGACTCAGTAGAAGGTGCCAAGTGTCGGCTTGGAACAATTCAAGATGGGAGACCAACGTGGAGACTCAACTTGCGCTAGCCCTATATGTGGACAATGGTCAACAAAGGTCAAATCCAAAGTGAGAGTGGGCCCAAAATGAGTAAGTATAAGAGTACAGGTGGAAGGTGCCACATGTCATAACGACACTCCTTCAAAGGTAAAATCTTGCGCGGGTTTTCAAATGAGCGCAAGCCTTTAACGTGTCCCAAGTCTAAAAAAGGGGCAGAGTCAGGAGTTGAAGAGTCAAAGAAGAGGCAGGCCAAGGAAGGAAGAAGTGTCACCACATGTCAAAAGTAAAATTTGGGGGTTTCAAAAAGTAACGATGCGTCACCATTTCAAGAGTAAAATTTGGGGCGGGTTCTCAAACAAGTGTCAAGCCTCCACGTGTCCAGGGTTAGATTTTTGGCCCGCCAAGCAAAGAGACTCAAGAAAAATACAAAGGAAACTGAAGGAGCCCAAAAAATTCACCATGTGTCATTCTGACATGATTTCAAGAGTGAAAGGAAGGGGCTGGATCTTGAAGATGCGCGAGGCCACCACGTGGACCCGGTATGGACAGACTCTTTCAAATATTGTGTGCCCATGACCCAAATATTCAAATGGCCATATCTTTTGACTGGAAACTCAGATTTGGGTGGGAGAAGACTTTTTGGAAACGTCTCGACACCCTCTATGCCATAGAAACATAAAATATCATTCTTAATAGGATTTAGTGGGTGAAAAATGGGAAAATGTCTTCCAGGCCATTAATACATAATCTGATTTCTTCAACTACCAGATTAGATTTTATTTGATCAGCTTTTCTTCTTCCTTAGCATGCCAAGCAGACATAGGGAACCCGAATCAAAAGATTGTGGGTGGATTTGAGAGGTGCATTAATTAATGGTGGTTGAGCTTTCAAAGTAGGATTCAATGCATATCTCTAGGTGGTTGAAGAAGGATTCGTTTCTTCCTCCTCTCTCTCTTATTCTTCCTATATATTATAATGAAGGGGGATTATTCAAGGTGGTTGGTCATTGTTTCTCCTCTGCCCCCCTCTCTCTTTCTTCCTTAGGGTAGAATGTGGAGTCTAAGCCTCCTCCCATGGCTCTATAATAGAATTTTCTTGCCTCTTTCCCACTGATGATGTACTGTGTAACATTTTGGAGCAATAAAATATATTTCATGATGCATCTATCCATCCTTGGCTTATTTTGTTGTCTCTTCTTACCTCTCATCATTGCAGGGTATATTGTGCATACTTTGATGTTTTTTGCAGGTTCTAGGAGCTATGCTTAATGGGTTTTGAAGTGGTGTTCCATGTGAAATCTATCTCTTGTCTGTGGTGCATCTTGTCCACCCTCTCCTCTGCTCACCTCTCTCCACTTCAGGCAGTTTGGATCTGTGATCAACCACTTCCTTTTCTGGTGTATCACCACTTAGTGTAGGCTCTTTCACCCTCTCTCTCTCTCTCTCCCTATCCCCTTGGAATGGTTAGATTAGGATAGAATAGGTTCTTCCTGCATTAGAGTAGCTTGTGTCAGGTATATTAGGAAGTAAGAATTAGATTTATCTGGAGGTCCATCTCAAGTTTTGTGAGTCCCACAGCTTGAGAGATGGTCCCATGTTGTGCAATCACACCGAATGCCCCACTCACACATTAGTCCATTCGGGGATGATTTTACACTAATAGTTTTGATTCACACTAGCCATTCGTGGGTGTTATATTTTTCTCATCTTTCCAAGGTGTCTCATTATCAATAATAAATCAAGCTACCGCACTAACAATTTTGGCATGCCTAGTGGGACAGGTATGAAGCACCTTACCACTTCATCTTAGTAGCTTTGTGTGTTCCTGTTAAGGTTCAACCTTTTGAGGCACTTTCAAGCACATCTGGTGACTCCATCTAGTCAATAACCCATCTTATGAGTTGCAGACCATTTCCATCCATTTCCACTCATTTTATTCTTCCATATCTTTCATTTTCTCCCATTCCATGAAGTTGTACAATCATGAATTCATTCCCTTCATGGAACTCACACTTACAGTAGCAATGTAGTTCACCTCCAATGCATTTCCCAACTCCTCCAATCAGCATTATAATCAGATCCAGGACCATTATGCTTACCCATATGAGCAAGGTCAAATTCAGTTTGGCCATGGAGCTTATCAAGAACAAGGGGACACATACAATGGTGACAACTATGTGGAGAATGTTGGTTTGCTAGAGAAGATTCAAAAAATGGAGGCTGGCATGGTTCAATCAAGGGCCATAACACAAATGAAGGCATTCAAGATTGGTTACAAGGAACCTTTTCCATGGGAAGGCCCTTTTCTAAGACATTATAGCCCTCATGAGAAGCTTGACTTCATGGTTGAAGTGTTTCCTCAACTTACACAGTGGATTGAGGACATTGAGGCTTATGAGAAAAGTGCAAGACAACCTTGTCAATGGGTAAGTCAATCACTAGCTCCTTGTCCTTCATTTTCTCTTTCTCAAACTTTATCATTTTAGCATGATCAAGAGTCAAGCCCCTTAGTTGTTTCCCCAAGTGTTAATTTCTCTTCTCCATCTCCTGATCTTCCACCCCATCTCAATTTCCTTCTCCCCTTTTCCCTTCCAAGCATTCATTCCCTCCAAATCCACAAGAAGTTCTACCTCCCCCTCCACCATAAAAAATTACAAAACTGGTTGAACCCCAACTTGTCACTCCTCTTGCTTTCCCAAGTCCATGTTGGGAAGAGACTCAAGAATCTAGTCAAGGAGAACAACAAGAAGGGGAGCCCAACAAAGAAGAAATGATAGAAAATATGAAGATTTGGGTTGCCAAATTTGGGTTTACAAAGATCCCCTTGATGGTTAAGCCAATAGAGGAGGTCAGGGTTGAAGAGATAGTTGTGGCTAAGGCTGAGTTTGCAGCAGATGAAGAACAAGAACAAGAAGAAGAAGATCAACAATCTATTTACTCTAAATGTAGTGTCCCTAATGGCACTTTGTCTGAAGAGGATGCTGATCTGATCCAAGCTGAACAACCAGTTAAGGAGGAGGAACAATTAGCTCTAAGTCCCATTGAAGAGGAGTAGTTGGGAGAGATCAAATCAGTGTTGAAGCCACTCAATGAAGAAATCATCATTGAATATTTTTTGCTTTCATTTCAAGGGCCTGATGATTGATGAACCCATGATGGAGGAGGACCATATAGTTTCAGAGGCTCCAAGTGTGGAGCAGGCCACAGAAGAACCTTCAGTTCTTCCTCCCACTTCATCCCCTTCAGACTTTGATGTTGAAGAAGAGTTTGATATTTAAAACTTCATGTTTGAGGATGAAGGAAACCATGGTGAGCTAGTTGCAGATCGGGAGGACACCATGGACGAGGTAAAGCACATACAACAGGACAACAAGGAGATAAATTATCTATCTGACTTGGAGGATTACTTTGATAAAGAGGATCTTGAGGAGATCACATCATTTACTCCTCCATCATCCACCTTCCAAGCACATGAGCTTTTGTCCATGAAGGAGAGCATTCAAGTAAAAAGGCCTGTACTTCATAACAGCCCACTGGAACTAAGGTTGGAAGATATGTGTCTTCTATGTTCTTCATAAAAGAAGGAAGAGAAAAGGAAAGAGGATGTCATCATCCCTCTCATACCATCCATCCAAGAAGGTCCACAAAGAAGACTCCATTTTTGGAGTTAAATTTCAGAGCAAAGGGAACATTAAAGGATCAGACCTTGCCCAATCAGGTACTTGGCTTCATTAGAGCCAAGGGAGAAGCCAAAACCAGTCATACCTACTTCAGGGCATGAGGATGAGTTTCAAAGCACCAAGGATCACCATCAACATCTCTTTAAGTCCAATGCAAAGAAACAACTTGAGGAGGTATTTTGCATTTCCCATTTTGATACCTTGATGATTTGGGTGGAGGACAGGCTTATAGTTAGTTTTTCATTCATACATGCATCCATATTCAGTGTCAAATCATTTACATGGCTACCCCTTTTGAGAAAATGAAGCTATTTCTCCCTGCCAGTTGGTAGATTTGTTTAAGATTTTCTTTCTCTCTGGTTAGTGTAGGAGTAGGAGTAGGTTTTCTTTCAGTCAAAGAAGTGCTTGTGCACACTCTGTATGTCTCATTTGAGGCATGTATGATTTTTTATTTATACATAAGTTCTTTTTGCATTTCTCCAGAGGTGCATGAGGCCAGGCCCTTCAGTATTCATGGTAGAAGACCCATAGTTGTCCGTAACAGTTGGTAAGTTCAAAATAAAACAAATGCAGAGCAACTAAAAAATGTTTCAAGAGGTAATCTGTTTCCAAGGCATGTTTCAGGGTCACTGAAGTGCAAACGATTGGTTGTAATGGATCCCATGATCAAATTTTCAAAGCAAAAGGATCATTATCAGCTATCATTCTTGACTCCATTCCCAATGGATGCTTCAAGGATATGGTCCCTTCATCTAGCAAGTAGATGTCCCTGTGAGTCACTAATTTTTATCTCAATTTTTCCCCTAGCAAAATTCATCAAACATGACCCCGTGTAGAAAGAAATTCAAGAAACGACTCCATCGAATGAGCCCATGCTTCAAATAGGCAAACAAGTTACAGGCATGGGTCATCTATAATAGAATATAAAGGTTGGGGAAGGAAGTAAAAAGTGTTAAAGAAAGTATAGAGGTGCAAAGGAAAAGAAACGGCGAAGGCTCAAAGTCTTGAGGCTCTGCAAATGGTTTAGAACGAGCCCAAAATTGGCTAAGTATGGAGGAGATAGTGGAAGCTGCCAAGTTTCCAAATGGCGCACCTCCAAAGGTTAAATTCAAAAGAAGAGATCCAAAAATTTTCAAGCCTCCATGTGTCCAGAGTACCCCAAAGTTTGCACCAGCCATTGAAAATTCTTCGACTCAGTAGAAGGTGCCAAGTGTCCAAATCAGCACAATTTCAAGATGGGAGACCAAGGTGGAGACCCCAAACTTGTGCCAGTGTCATGATTCCACGTGGAAAATGGTCAACAAAGGTCAAATCCAAAAGTGAAAGTGGGCCCAAAACAACTAAGTATAAGAGTACATGTGGAAGGCACCACATATCTTAACGATGCTCCTTCAAAGGTAAAATCCTGAGCAGGTTTTCAAATGAGTGCGGGCCTTCCACGTGTCCCAGGTCCAAAAAAGGGACAGAGTCAGGGGTTGAATAATCAAAGTAGAGATAGTGGAAGGAGCCAAGGTACAGTCTTAATGATGCATATTTCAAGAGTAAAATTTGGGACGGGTTCCCAAACAACTGCCAAGCCTCCATGTGTCCATGGTCAGACTTTTAGCCCCACCAAGCAAAGACACCCAGGTAAAATACAAAGAAACATTATGGATCCTATGAAAGCCACCACATTATCATTCTGGTTTACATGATTTCAAGAAGTGAAATGAAGGTGCTAAATATCAAGGTGCATGAGGCTGCCATGTGGACCTGGTATAAACAAACTCTTTAAATATTGCGCGCCCATGACCCAAATCTTCAAACAGCCATATCTTTTTATTGGAAACTTAGATTTGGCTGGAAGAAGACTTTTTGGAAATGTCTCAACACCCTCTACACCATAGAAACATAAAATATCATTCTTAACAAGATTTAGCTGGGTGAAAAAATGGGAAAATGTATTCCACGACCATTAATACAAAATTTGATTTCTTCAACTACCGTATTGGATTTGATTTGATCCGTCATTCTTCTTCTTTAGCATGCCAAGTAGACATAGGGAACTAGACATGACATATTGTATAGATTTGAGAGGGGATTGATCCACATAGTGGTTGAGATTTCAAATCAAGATTCAATGCATATCTCTAGGTGGTTGAAGTAGGATTTGAATTCTTCCCTCCTCTCTCTCTTGTTCTTCCTATATATTGTAATTAAGTGGGCATATTCAAAATGGTTTGTCATTGTTTCTCCTCTATCCCCCTCTCTCTTTCTTCCTTATGGTATAATGCAGAGTCTAAGCCTCCTCCCAGGGCTCTGTAATGGCATTTCCTTGCCTCTTTCCCACTGATGATGTACTGTGTAACATTTTGGAGAAATAAAATACTGTTTCGTGATGCATATGTCCATACTTTTCTTAAGTTAGTTGTCTCTTCTCACCTCTCATAATTACAGGGTATACTGTGCATAATCTATGTATTTTTTAGGTTCTGGGAGCTATGTGTAATGGGTTTTGAAGTGGTGTTCTGTGTGAAATCTATCTCTAGTCCATGGTGCATTTTTTCCACCCTCTCCTCTGCTCACCTCTCTCCACTTCAAGCAGTCAGATATGGGATTCAACCAATTCCTTTTCTGGTGTATCACCTCTTAATGTAGTCTCTCTCTCTCTCTCTCTATCCCCTTGGAATGGTTAGATTAGGATAGAATAGGTTATTCTGCACTAGATAGCTTGTGGTAGGTAGATTAGGAAGAAAGAACTGGATTTCTCCAAAGGTCCATCTCAAGTTTTGCAAGTCCCACAACATGAGAGATGGTCCCATGTTGTGCAATCACACCGGATACCCCACTCCACACCTAGTCCATTTGAGGGTGTTTTGATTCTGCACTAACAGGGGGCATCATTTTGTAAATCTATCACCCCATTCAAAAATATACAATTATAACACATCATTCAGTCATAGAAATGACCCAAAATCTGACTTGGGTCCTCAACATAGGACGAACACTAGCGCCTAGACATAAACAGTAGTACTTAGGAACCTCTTACCCCTCCTGGGTGCTTAAAAAGGGGGTAGTTATAAATTTTTTCGCAGTTCGGCACAGTTATAAGAAGTTTACACAACAAATTTTACAATAAAGGCATAATCCTTTAGCATTCAGCATGCATGCTTTCACTTATTTCTCATTTTTGCATTGGATCAAAATGGATCATATTTACACAGACCATCTATAGTGGTGTTTACACTTCTTGAAGTAGTGAAAGGATAGAGAATAACACTAGATATTTCTCCCTACACTTCTTCCACACTTGGTGTGAGATCACCCAAAATACGCACTCAACATGACTTGCATGAGATTGCCCAAAAAACTCATTCTTGAACAACATCTTCAGGATTATTTTTATCTCTTTCACTCATCACTGTTCAGGTGCACATGTTCCTTTTCACATATTTACATAATTTTTACACACTTAGTACTCATTTGCATTGAATTTTCCCTGCTTTGTATGGTGGGTTCTTTTATTGTCTCTACCACATATCTGTTTTGGTTGGGTGAATTTAATAAATTTTTGCCACGTATTTGCTTTGAATGGCGAAGATAACATGGCTCTCTTTACAAATTCCTCTGCGTTTTTTTATTTTTTTACTTGACCACCCGCCAAGTGACTTGGCTTTAACCCTTTTGTTAAATTTTTCCAACACTGTTGGGTGACCTAACCAACTCGTTATGCAGTTTGCATTTACTCTTACAAACTGTTGCATGGATAGAGAGCATCGCGTTTACATTGAATTGGCACTTTCCACATTCTCAACGACATTACCACATCGGGCAATTATATGACACCAACTTTGCTTGTATTGAATGAGCCCTTCCACATTCTCGGTGAGCCACATTTTAAATGTCTCGACCACTGTAACCACACCCACCACGTGAACCCCCAATTAGGATTCCCTCATGAAAAGTACTCGGTCAACTCAGAATCTGACTCAGAAAATACCTTTGCACAACTCCTGCTCACTCTTCCCCAAACTCGGCAACAAACCATTCCACGTGGAAGATAGATGACTTCGAAATGAAAAATATCCTCCACCGACCTATTTATTTTAAAGATCAAATCCCAAAATCACATGGCTCAGTGACCAAGGGCTCCAATTCACCAGGAATCCGAAACCTGAAATGCCTAAGATCCAAAACCCGAAACAAGCCGACTCTAAAATCTGAAGTTTGAATTTCAGACTTCAGAATTCAGTAGTTCAACTCACATTTCATCAACTCAATCGATTTACCTCTAAACAATCGAAGCTTGAAGCTCAAACCTCTGAAAACCTGACAAGTAAACCTCTGAAATAGCTCTTGTGTGGAAGATAGACAACTCGGCTCCATGCTTGAGATGCGTGCAATGTTTTCCATCCTCCAACACTTGATTTTGGCTTTGCACACAATTCGATATGGGCTCTTCGTATCTCCAAGGTTCTCTGCCATGGCTTCAATGAAAACACCTCACTAAT